>JAODAL010001362.1:0-235095 GCA_025379985.1 Phyllomedusa bahiana | reverse complement strand
CAGTTTTTTTGAAAGGGAATTTTTTAAAAGTCCTTTAACAGAAAAAAAATTTAAAAAAACCCCCCCTTTTTTGGCCCTTTTTAAATTGTAAAAAATTTTTTAAAAAAAATTTAATTTTAAAATCCTTGAAAAAAGTCATTTTCAAAGGCCAAAAAGGGCCCCAAAAAACCATTTCAAAGCAAGCCCTTTTGGCCCCCACTTTGGCAATTTTTAAAAAAATTTGCCCTTGAAAGAAAAAAAATTTTTTTTAAATAGCCCTTTAAGTAAAGTTTCCATTCACAGAAAAAATCCCCCAAAAATTAAAAGCCTTTACCCAAGCCACTTGGAAAAATGGGAAGAACAAATGCCCTTTTAAAAACCAACATTTTTTAAAAAGACCTGTATTAAGCTGCATTCCCCAAAAAAGGCCCCCAAAAAAAATTTAAAAAATGCCCCTTTTTAGCCATTTGGAAAAAATTGTAAAGGGAAAAATTTCCCTTTAAAAACCAAATTTTTAAAAAGGACCGTTTTAAAAGCGTTTTTCAAAAAACATGCCCCCAAAAAAAATTTATAAAAAAATCTTCCCCCACAAAAAAAAAAATTGTGGGGGAAAAAAGCCATTTAAAAAAGGGCCAAAATTTCATTTCCAAAGGCCCAAAATTAAAAGCTGAACCACAGCAAAAAGGACCCCAAAAAAATTAAAAAAAAGACTTTTTAAAAGCCACAATTTAAAAATTTGTGAGGGAAAAAACCCATTTTTAGAAACACTTTTTTGGTTTTCCAAAAAGGCCCAAATTGGTTATTGCTGAATCCACAGCAACAGACCTCAAAAACTTTTGACAATCAAAAACCTTAAAAAAAAAAGGTAAAGGGAAAAAGGGGGTTTGGGTAAAAGAAACCTTGCTGTTTTTTAAAAATTTTCCCTAAAGAAAAACCAAAAAATTTAACTTTTTTGGAAAAGAGAAAAAAATTGCAGAAGAAATAACTTTTAAAAAAAAAAAAATTTTTTCAAGGGGACCTTTCGGGTTTGAAAAGGAATTTTGAAGTAGACGGGCAACAAATCGGGGGACCTCCGGCAATTGGGGCCAAAAACATCATCAAAAACCCATGCCTGTTTCATCATGTTTGAAAGTCAAACAACCACTTTATCTTTTGGAAAGCCAATGCTTTGTCTTGAATTACTCCCCCCAGCGTGCTGAAGGTCCGCTCAGATATGACGCGGCGGGGGCAGGAAAACCCACCCCCTATGGGGGTTTGACAGCCACTGGGCCCCCTTCTTTCCAAATTTTGGTTACCCAGAAGCCCTATTTGGGCCCGGAACACATGCAAAAAAAACGGTTTAGACCCCATAGGCGTGCCCATGATCTTAGAACTCTGTGTTTTGGGATTTGTGCCCGCTTTGCTTTTCTTTGGGGTGGGGTTTGGTAAACAAAGATTGCCAGAGGTCCCCCCCAAATTAGGCTTTTCCACCTCCCGCTGGGGCCGCAACGCCTATTTGGGGCACTCAAACGCGGGCCCGCGGATTTGCCACCGGACTTTTGGGGGAACGGAACAGACGCAACAGATTTCTCCATTTGTCAATCAGCAAGGTCCCCAATTTCCTCATTTTACTCCCTATTTGGTTGGTGGAAGGGAAATTTGCTGATTTTTGTTTTGTACCGGGATCCAGGAGGGGGGCCACCCATTAACGATTTTAAAATTTTGACCCCCTTTAAATCGGGAACATTTTGGGAAAAAAAAAAGGGAAGAAACCCAAACCACCATTTGAGAGAGGGACCTTGTTTTCCCCAAACCCCTCGGGCCCGGGGCACTAGCAAACTGATCTTCTCATCTTCCTCCACCGCCACAAATTCACGCCAACCTCTTTCCAAGGCAGGGACGTCGTAACATCGTGTCTAGAATACCATCCTCCTCCTCCTCCTCCCTCCTCCTCCTCTGCATCCGGCACAGATTCAGCTTTCACACAGCCCTGACTTCCTCAGATATGCACCCTGAGAGCTTAATCGCCACTAGCACTTCGCTTCTGGACCCCAACCACTCGCCTAATTAAGACCGATGAAATTGTGAAACTGTCGGGCCTGTGACTTTGACGGAGAGAAAGGCTCCGTGTTCGCAATCTGTGACCGTCCCCTCCTCCGTCGCTGGCGGACCCTGTTGTTTTCATTATAGAGTCCCACGATCGTATCAGAACTAAGATCACCACATGCACATGCTGACAAGGGCATTGTCCGACACTGACCATTTTGGTGGCTTCTTCAAAACCTGCAATGATGGTGCAGAGCTCTTTCACACCTCCTCCACTCTCGTGGTTCAACACCCCGAGTTCCGTACCGTGCTTGGCTCAGGCCATGTGTCCACTTCGTCTGCGGTAATGGGCATTGCGCTGCTGCCACAATCGTGGAGATGTGAGGGTGGAATTTCCCGCGTGTTGCCACGACAACAATGAGACGGTTGACGGGTAGGTGCACGGCTACCGCTGCAACGCAGCCAGGCGGACGAAAGCAGGGTGCGAACCGCGAAGTCGCGAACTCAGACCTCGAGCCTTCTTTTCAGGGCAGTTCCAGACCCGGGTAGCTCTTTAGAAATTTCTGGACGCCAAGGGTCATGACATAGTGCCAGTCAAGGGATGTTGCTCCAGCCTAACAGATCTTAAGGGCGGCCAGCAGATTTTCGCCCGTTATCGCACACTCACCTGCCTGACAGCACAAGTTTCTTGTCACCCACCAGCGCTCGGTCCTCGTTGCTTAGAGCAGTCCAACAGCTCCTGACCTGTGTGTGGACGGTCTCCAAGTCCAGATTAATTTCCAACACGGCCTGGGTGCTCTGGACACTGATGCCCACCTAGAGGACCTTGGGAAAGAGCCCTTCACCATCCCTGCGGTTTTTTTGAAGAGCGTGCGCCAGCACTGAGAGCCACAGACATCCCCCAGAGACATCCACCCACTCACACCCAAGAGCTGTACACAGAGATATAGCGGCCTGCCGGCTTACTAGTCCATGTGTCGTGGTGGAGATGGACTTTTCCTGACACAGATGCAGACAAACGCCCTTGAAAATTTTAGATGACACTTGGCTCTGGCCAGGGCAGGGACGGCTTTTCTGCAAAGAATTGCCTGCTCGTCATCTGGTATTGTTGCAAGCGAGGCCATGACGTGGCGGAACCCATAGCTGTGTCCACCATACGGAAGGCAACATATTCCAAGGCCAAAAGCCGGGCAATGGCCGACATTCAGAGCTTTTGGCTTTGGGATGGTTTTGGGTTAAAAGTGTTTCTTCTGCTCCCAAACCAAGGAAGACAGAAGGCTGGCTGCAAGACTGGCCGCTGTACGGCGTGCGCAAGGTCGTCAAACTGGCTGAAGGAGAAGGGTAGGATGGTCTCTGGTGGGCTGTGGTACTTTGCGGTAGTGCATCGGTGGAGTGCTGAAGCGGAGCGAACCCTGATAAGACTCTGAGAGACATTGGTCAGCCTGATGAACGCATGAGGTGGCGGAGGAGAGGGTAGGCTGGAGACAGAGAGGTTGAGGACAGTGGTTGGATGGCCTTGGCTGTCGTCCTGGCCTATATTTGGCCAAGTGTCCCTCCATTTCAACTTCATGCATTCGCTGCAATGTGACCTAGCATTTTTGGTGGGGGTTAACCACTTAAGGTTCATGCCTTCTACTTATGCGCTTTTAGCTGGCAAAGGCAGCATAAGACAATCGCTGGGTGAATCAGAGGCTTGCTCAAAGAAGGCCCAGGCTTAGAGAGGTCCCGGACCTTTTTGACGCGATAAGCCGAGGAGCGGGGTTTTGCGCAGACCGTGGCTGGCGGAATCATACAGCGGACTTCAGCTACCGCCACTCTCCCAATTTGTGGCGGGACCCTACAGACACTACCACCCATCGTCTTCCTCCTTGGTCCACTGATAAGCGCTCGCAAGCAAAATTCTGCGAAAAGACAACGTTGGATCCGCAAAAGGTCGTCATCATCATCATCAACACAGTGACTTTGTCGTCCTGACCTTCTGCATCCAGAGCTGCGGCTACAAGCAAGGGCACTGCAAGGCGTTGCAGACCGCCCGGGATATTTATGCCGATTGACCCGGCATCCCTTCACCTCCTCTGAAGCATCCAGTAACTGGGCGTCAGAGCAGAGGAAAATCATCCTTTTTGGCCTCTTAGATATCTTTTAACAAGCCTACTGACCCCAACCGCATTTTGTCATCAAGAGGTCATCAGAAAATGGATTCTCCACAGTGGAGGTACACAAGTTGACATATGGCTGCCTCATGTTGACCAGATGCTGATTGAAGCTGATGACGACATTTGTGGCTGTGGACAGCGAGGACGAGAGGTAAGACTGCTAAGATGCCAGGTTGCATTAACCACTGAAGGACAGATTGGCGATGATGTTCGTTACTTGGATTCAAATTTAACTGCAAGGTGTCTATCAACAAATCTGGACCTTTCAATTAACCTGTGGTGAATATAGAATTGCTGTTTTAAGCTTTACGTAGATGCTGCATCAATGAACATGCTGGGGAGCTGCAAAAGTCCAAAAAACACGGATCTTGGTTATGTATTGTAGAATAAACGGTATTTTTGGCAACCATCAATTCTCACCTGTGTGAATATAGGAATTGCTGTTTAAGATTTACGTAGATGCTGCGCGTCAATGAACAAGTGACTGGGTGCGCAAAGTCAAAAACACGTAAGCTGATATTGTTTGGTATAATAAACTGGTATTTTTTGCACCTTTCAATTCACCTGTGGTGAATATAGAAATGCTTGTTTATAAGATTTACTGAAGATGCTTGCGTCAATGAACAGGCTGGGTGCGCAAAAGTCAAAAAACCACGTAAACTGTTATTGTTTTTGAATATAATATACAGTATTTTTTTGCACCTTTCATTCTGATGAGAAGTAAAGAATTGCTGTTATAAGATTTACTAGATGCTGCGTCATTGAACAGTGCTGGGTGCGCAAAAGGCAAAAAAACACGTAACAGATTATGTTTTGATATAATAAACGGTATTATTTAGCACCATACACTTCAACCCCTGAGGATGAAAATATACAAGCATAAATATAAGTATTTACGTAGCAGCAGCGTCAATGACCAGCTGCAGGGGCGCACAAGTCACCAAAACACCGTAACGAAAATTTGTGAAAAACTAAACGGTAGAATTATAGCACCTTACCCTCACACTGAGGTGAATATAGAATTGCTGTTTTAAAATTAAACGAAGATGCAGCTCAATGAAAACAGGGGCTGGGTGCGCCAAAGTCACAAAACACGTACTGTATAGTTTTTGATATAAAACACGGTATTTTTGCACCTTTCAATTCACCTGAGGTGAATATAGAAAGCTGTATTTAAGATTACCGAAGATCTTCGACAAATGACAAGCTGGTGCGCCAAAATCAAAAAACACGAAACAGATATGATTAGATATAATAAACGTTATTTTTGCCACCTTTTCAAATCACCTTGTGAATATAGAATAGTTGTTTTAAGATTACGTAGATGCAGCGTCAATGAACAGTGCTGTGAGCGCAAAAGTCAAAAAAACACGTAACTGTATATGATTTATGATATAAGATAACGGTATTTATTGCACCTTTCAATTCACCTTGGGTGTATATCGAATTAGCTGATTAAGATTTTTACCGTAGATGCTGGCTTCAATGAACCGTGCTGGGTGCGCAAAAGTCAAAAACCACCGTAAAACCCTGATAGTTTTGATACTAATAAACGGTATTTTTTGCAACCTATCAATTCACCTGTGGTGAATATAAAATTGCTGATTAAAAGAATTACGTAGATGCTGCGTCAAATGAACAGTGCTGGGAGCTCAAAGTCAAAAAACACGTAACAGTTATGGGTATTTTTTATATATTTTTTTTTAATATTATATACGGTATTTTTTTGCAGCCTTTCACAATACCTGTGTGAATATAGAATATGCTGTTTTAAGATTAACGTAGATGCAGCGTCAATGAACAGTGCTGGGTGCTCAAGAAGTCAAAAAACACGTAACTGTAAGTTTTGATATAAATTTTACGTTATTTTTTTGCACCTTTCAATTTACCCTGTGGTGAATATACATAAATGCTTTTTAAGATTTACTATATGCCGGCTTCAAGAATCAGAGCTGGGAGCGCAAAAGTCCAAAAAACACGTAACTGTTTGTTTGATATAATAAACTGTATTTTTTGCACCTTTCAATCACCTGTGGTGAATATAGACTTGCTGTTTTAAGATTTACGTAGATGGCTGCGTCCAATGAACAGTGCTGGTGCGCAAATAATTCAAAAAACACGTAACTGTTATGTTTTGATATAATAAACTTGCACGGTATTTTTTGCACCCTTTCAATTCACCTGTGGTGAATATTATTTTCCAGTTTTTAAATTTACGTAGATGCGACGTCAATAACATATGCTGGAAGCGCTAAAGTACAAAAACACGTAACCTGTTAATGTTTTGATATAATAACTAATTTTTGCACCTTTCAATTCACCTGTTGTGAATAAAGAATTTGCTGATTTTAAGATTTACGTAGATGCTGCTTCAATGAAACAGTGCAGGGTGCGCAAAGTCAAAAAACACGTACTTTTTATTTTTGATATAATAAACGGTATTTTTGCACCTTTCAATTCACCACAGGTGAATAATATGAATCTGCTGTTTTTAAGAGTTACGTAGATGCTGCATGTCAATGACCAGTGCTGGGTGGCGCAAAAGTCAAAAAACACGTAACTGTTATGTTTTGATAAATAAACGGTATTTTTTGCACCTTCTCAATTCACCTGTGTGAATATCGAATTGCTGTTTTAAGATTTACGTAGATGCTGCGTCACTAACATGCTGGGTGGCGCATAAAGTCAAAAAACACGTAACTGTTATGTTTATGATATAATAACGTTATTTTTTGCACCTTTTCAATTCACCAGGGTGAATATAGAATTGCTGTTTTAAATTTACGAATATGCTTGCTCAATGAACATTGCTGGGTTCGCAAAAGTCAGAAAAAAACACGTAACTGTTATGTTTTGATATAATAAACGGTTATTTTTTGCACCTTTCAATTCACCTGAGGTGAATAATAGAATTGCTGTTTTAAGATTTACGTAAATGCCTTGCGTCAATGAACAGTGCTGGGTGCGCAAAAGTCCAAAAAACACGTATGTTATTTTTTGATAATAATAAACTGTATTTTTTTGTGCACCTTCCCATTGTACCTGTGTTGAATATAGAATTGCTGTCTTTAAGATTTACGTAGATGCTGCGTTTCAATGACAGGTGCTGGTGCGCAAAAAGTCAAAAAAACACGTAACTTTTATGTTTTGATATAAATAAACATATTTTTTGCTACCTTTCAAATTCACCGGGGGTGAATATAGAATTGCTGTTTTTTAAGATTTAACGTAATCCCCTGCGTCAATGAACAGTGCTGTGCGCAAAATTCAAAAAACACGTAAACAGTTATGTTTTTATATAATAAACGGTATTTTTTTGCACCTTTCCAATTCACCCAGTGGTGAATATAGAATTGCTGTAGGTAAGATGTACGTAGATCAGCGTCAAGAACAGTGCTGGGGAGCGCAAAAGACAAAAAACCACGTAACATATGTTTTGATATATTAAACGGTAATTTTTTGCCCTTTCAATTCACCTTGTGTTAATATAGAATTGCTGTTTTAAGATTTTACGTAGATTCTGCGCGTCAATTAACATGCTGGGTGCGCAAAAGTAAAAACACGTAACTGTTATGTTTTGATAAAATAAACCGGTATTTTTATTGGCTACCTTTCCATTCACCTGTGGTGAATATCGAATTGCTGTTTTAAAGATAACGTATAATGCTGTCGTCATGAACAGTGCAGGTTGGCGCAAAATGTACAAAAAACACGTAACGTGGTGATGTTTTCGTACATTACAACGGTATTTTTAGGCAACAAACAACCTGAGCTGATCTAACAAGATTGAGCTTGGTTTGTAATTTAAAGTGCAAGGTGATATATCAACAATCACAGGTTAATTGGGTAAGAAATTGAACACATATCTTAAAATGTTAACTGATATAAAAAGGGGAGTTTTTTGCAGCTCTCACAAGAGACCTGCAGTTACAAAGAAATGATGTTTATCCATTATAAAGTTCAGGCTGCCCAATATCCAGGAAATATTCAATACAAACTGTTAATAATAAAGATATTCCACAACAATTTCTAGCACTAATCTTGGTGAACTTTATCCGTGTTCTTTATAGAATAGAGCTTTGTCTGTGTTCCGCCCACGGGGTCCCCCCCCCCGCTCCCACCTGCCGTGAATTTACAGTGGTAGATTCTGCTGTTAAAATTTTTCTAGCAAACAACATTAAAAATGTTCAAATCCCTAAACTAACTAAATTGGAAGGATCACAGCTAATAGTAGAGGTTTTCACTGTGCAGAAATAGACTAATTTTCGCTTAGGCAGTTTGGCCACCAGGCGAGAACGCAGTCCTATCCCTATTAGACGCTGAGAGACACTTGAGGCTGAAACGGAAACCGCTTTCATGTAATTAAAAACCGAGGTCATTTGATTTTTCCAGCCAATCGCAACCAACACATCCCAGACAGACGTCGCACACACATCACACCTGGTCTCTAATCTTTAAAATCTGATTTGCTGGCCGCCAAAATAAAGGAATTGCCGAAAAAGGCGCGATCTTAATAGATGATGCACAGATTTTACGCTTAATTATCGCACATGATCATGGAAATTTCGATCACCATAAAAACCTTGCCGATTTCAACTTTGTCGATAAAAATCGCTCAACACTACTCGTAAAGTTAACAAAAACCTGGAATTACCACACTCGTATAACCCTACCACATTCTTAATTCCTGATTACAAACCTATGATGAAAATACTGATGGCACAACTGCAAACCATAACTACATATGCTTAGCCTGGGACAGATTTTGTGTTAGGATATTATTCAATTAAAAAATAATACAACAAGCCATAGCAGCATTTAGAATCCTACAAGACCGTCCAGTCTTAATGTTATTTTTTTTAAATGAGGAAAAGCCTTTTAATGTTGCCTAATGGCTTTATTTGTTCTAAATACTTGAAACTTCAGCCCTATGATTCATATCTCATTAACGTATTATGTACTGACTCACATTATAGTTACAGTAAATAACAAAATGCTCCTTAGGCATTTTTTGCTACGTTCAAGGTATCCATCAAGGTGCTGAGAATAAAGGCACTTAGATGGATACTGTGATGTAGTCGCCGTGGCCACATACAGATCAATAAAGCAAACACAGTCCTTTGTGGACTACATTTGTTCTATTTTCTGGCAGGAAATGCTTTTGCTGCAGGTCTCAAAAGCGTTGTAAACTACCTGGGCTACATTTGTTCTATTGATCTCTATGGGGCCCCGCCAGCCATATTGCCAGGAAGTCTTTTTTTCCCAGCACTTTGACAGATACCTTAAAATAACAAAAAACTCAGTGTGAATCCTGCATTACCAAGATATTTTCACCACATTTCAGTACACCTCCTCCTTTCCCACCTTAACATGATGTCATGTGTTAAAGGAATTACACTGTAAACTAGGGAATTTGTACTTTATTTGATTTAATTAATCTCGGATCCCTACAACTCAATACAACCTCTTAGGAACAAACTCCCTGAATTTGGGTATTTTTCCAGCTACATGATTGACCTCAACAAAATTACATTGTTACTTAATTGTTACATATTGTTAGCACCTGGTAAGGGTCTTTGGTCTATCAATTACCCCTTTAAGGGGTGCTCATCCTCCACAACCTACTTCAACTCAACTGATACCCAACAAAACAATGCATGTTAAACATAAAAGCTTATATAACCTCTCTAGAACTAACATTACCAAATTGAAATACAATTATATAGTAAAATACTTACATAGTTTGTAAGACAGAAAAAAGACAGACATCCATCCAGTTCAGCCTATTGTGCTATAGTGTTGATCCAGAGGAAGACAAAAACCATGATAAGGTAAAAGCCAATTGTCCTAATTTTAGGGAAAAAAAATTCCTTCCTGACTCCAATCTAGCAATCGAAATAAATCCTTGGATCAACGATCCTTCTCCAGCGTCCCAGTCACTATAACTTGTTGTATTATTACACTCTAGAAATGCATTCAGATCCTTTTTGAACTCTCTTAGTGAAGTCACCATGACAAGTTCCTGTAGCAGAGAGTTCCACAGTCACTGCTCTTACAGTAAAGAATCCTGTTCTATGTCTATGTGGAAACCTTCTTTCCTCTAGACATAGAGGATGCCCCCTTGTTCTAATTACAGTCCTGGGTATAAATAGATCTTGGGAGAGATCTCTATATTGACCTTTGATATAGTTAAACATATTATCCTCCCAAAGCCATCTTTTCTCTAAACTAAATAACCCTAAATTTGAAAATGAATTATTGTTTCTGGGTGGAAATTACTTGATAAAAATGTCTGAGTTTCGTGAACATCTCTATAGACAAATATTGTTACTACAGAGGTTTAGTGGTTAGCAGAATATCACCTTGGTCCTGGCATCAAATTTGGTCTGTAACACTGGAGTTAGTATGTTCTCATTGTGTTTTCATCTGTTTCCTCTGACACTAAAAAATTATATTACTTGATCTATTAACTTGGATTTGGGTTTGTGTGTCCACAATAAGGACAGGGACCAATCTGCGTGATGACAATTTCTGTATATCGCTGCAAAATATGTTAGCACTATACCTGTATAAATTAATAAAATAATTAAATACTATTAAGAGTAAAGGACTTTGCACAAATCAAATATATTGTTACTTAATATGAGGAGGTTAATGTTCACATATAGTATTCCCCCTGTTAACACAATTTAAGTTGAATGGAGGTATACTGTACATTTTCCAGATACTCAACAATACAAATTGACAACAAATAGGAGGGTGGAGAAAGATTGGATTCATAACACCTCAATCTCACTCTTACAATTGAAGCAATATCTGTGTCAGGAAATATAATTGCCTAATCTATTCCATATGAAGCTTTAAACATTGCCTGACAAGGCTAATACAAGTCTGTTATATTCACTTGTAAGACATGGCGTCAATGGTTTATAATCCCTATTCTTATTGCACCTAACCTTTTTTTTTTAATCCATATTGTTTAAGACACCGAGGTCCATGAGGGATTTTATAGATGGTAGGCAGCGGGTCTTTGTTCAGCTGGAGACAAGAAAGTAAAAATTGCCCTTACTACCAGCTAATAAAAAAAAAATACTGAACTCCAGGAATTTCTTTTTCCTTATCTATAGGATTCCAAGGATTATTTTTCTGATACCAAATCAGCAGAAGACTTAAGTATTGATTTGAAAATTAGTGTTAAAGGGGTTTTGCCACAAAGTAAAATTGATGTGGGAAGCTTGCAAATGAAATAAACATTTTCTCCATTCATTATTATTAAAAATTCTGCACCGTTTTTGTTTTAGCTGCTCCTTTAGTGATCCATTGTTTACAGCTCGTCTCCAGGGGATACGACCATGGCTGAGAGCTCCTCAGTCCTGGTCGCACATACTCAGACATCACCTCTACTCTCAGGCAGGTGCTGTCATTCTACTCATGTCCTCTGTACTCCTTAGTAATTAGTCAAACAGTGCAAATAAATAAAAAAGAAACCTCAATGAGGTATGTGCATTGATAAAGAGAAAAAAACCCCACAGGTTTGGTTCCTGCAGGGATTTGAACCTAGGACCTTTGTGCCTGGAGGCAAAAACTTTACCTCTCAGCTACTCACAGTGATTTACATAAACAGATTTTTCTTTGACTACAGAGAGGAAAGGCATGGTGATGTCATCCTGCTGGGTCACATGATATGCAATTCAAACAAATCGCACACGCCCTCTTCTGAGCCCACAGAGCTGAAGAGTTGGATGCACGAGGTATGAAATGAGATCATGGCAAAATCCCTTTAAATTCTGGTCCATGCATAGATTAACATGGGCCCATATGCTGCTGAGGCCTCCGGGCAACTTCCCAGCGTGCCAATGTGTAAAGAGGGCACTAAATTTGACCATCCACTCATTTTACTGAACTGTTACTACAAGTGTACTGATGCTACTTCTTCTACTTTTGTGTAGAAGATTGGGGGGGGGAGGGGTAGAAATTATACACAAGGTGGCCCACGTTCCACAGATACACAAGAATCCCCAGGAATAGTCGGCATTCAGTTTTTCTGGGTAAGCTACTGTGTAATGCCAGATGTCAAGAACTGTTTCTTTTACTCATTAGTTGACTTCTTTGAACGCACAGCCTCAGGATGCTGGGACACAATGATAAAACTGAGATATAATACTCCGGAATATCAAAATGGATTTCACTCATGAGCAGATGTAACTTTGTTATTGCTAAAACTGGTTTGTTGTATCTTATCCTCTCCCTCCAACCCTCCATTCCTCCCTTTCTCTTCTTTGTCCTCCCACCACACAAGCAAAAGACAGAGAGATTGTCAGATCATCAGCTCCACGCCATATAGTTGTTATTCCTTTTCATTGATATCTATCAACAAAAATTTGGCGACATGTATGAAATTTGGCGCCGACACGCCAGTTCTAAATTGATATAGAGGAGTGAAGAAGACAACAGTATGTACAGTATCAAAGAGTGTTATACACCAAACTTTGTCTCAGGCATGGTATGGATTTGTATGGCAGTTTTGTACTAAGCTTTGGTGCATTTTTGGCGCATTTTAAAATTTAGGGCGATATGTATGAACAGGGCTGTGCCAGATATCTGGTGTCTTTTCAGCCCGATATCAAGCGCAGCCCCATTCATACATTTTTAAATCTCCCACAAGTCACTCTTGGGCGCATTACATTGTGCCTGCAGCGCTTTGTAATGCTGCTGATCTCGGAGGGCGTGCGGAAGGCGGGGCGCACTAGAACCGTAGCCAAGCTACATGTTTACAGCTTCGCTACGGCATTTCTAGGCGCATTACTACTGGAACAGGTAAACCACTTTCTAAGTGGTTTACCTGAGCCAGAAATGCCGCCCTAACGCTAGAATGTGCCTGATTTATGACCCGCAGTAAAGCGGGTTCATAAATCAGGAGCATTTTATACCTGTATAATGTGCATGAAATTTGGCGTGTTAACATGCATGCATGTCGCCCTTAGTGTCTAGTGCAGACTGCGCCACATTTTGCCACATGACTAAACATACATCTGTCAGACAGGGCTACGATAGTTTTATGGCTCAAAGTACGCCAGAAAACTGATGCAGCCAAGTTTGCACATGTCGTCCAGAGATTTTACCAACGATTCTTTAAAATAAAGCAATGGCCCATTTACAACTTGGTACGCTAAAATCTTCCATCCTATCTCTTCCATTATCCCTCTTTTTTTTACCTGTGTGCCCTCTTCGAGAGATATTTTCAATAATATTAAATTAAAACATTAAAACATTTATAAGCAAAAAGATTTTGAATAAATTATATGTACCCCAAAATGGTGCCATGAAATGCAACTCTTAACACAAAAAAACAAGCCCCTGTTTGACTATAATGATGGAAAATAAAAAAAGCTCCTTAAGCCCTTAAAGGAGTCCTCCAGAAAATGAAGAAAACTAAATAGATAAACTACACGTCATAATGAAAAAAATCAGAAATACCTTTAATTAGAAAAGGTCTGCTTGTTTTGTCTAGGGGATAATCATTATTGAAGAACAAAATGGCCGCCGGGCTCTTTCCTCAGCAGAAACCTGTCCTACAGGAAGTAGGACAGACTCTGAGTTACTTCCTAGTTAGGCTGCCTGACATAGCTGGGCATGTGCTGTGACTTGCGGTATGAGGAATGAAGAGTAGAAAAGAGACTAAGGGCTGTAAACACACACACACACACACACATACGCATATATACAAATTTGGTGTGAATGTAGTATATAGCAGGGGTCTGCAACATTGGCTCTCCAGCTGTTGGGAAACTACATCTCCCATCATGCCCACTGATATAGATTATGCATGATGCATGATGGGAGATGTAGTTTCCCAACAGCTGGAGAGCCAATGTTGCAGACCCCTGGTATATAGAATCTACAGCTAAACTGGAGGGGAATTAGGGTGTTGTGGGAAATGTAGAGCGCCTAGCAACGGCCCACCAGCCCGGTGAGGAGAAAGATCCAACATAGCAATAATATATGATAGAACAGAATCTGTAAGAAGTTCACACACTGGATTGTGACAGTTACAGCTTATCCTTAGTTTTCTGTCATCATATGTTCTTATTTTTTGGGTTTCTCACACAACCCCTTTAACGCTGAGGCCTATTTTTTTTTTTTTCTGTCACATTTGTTTTTCTCCTCCTCGCCTTCCCAGAGATATAACTTTTTTATTTTTCCACCTACATAGACATATGAGGACTTTTATTTCATGGGAAAAGATGTACTTTCTAATGGTGTCATGGAATGTACCATAGAATATACTGGGAAACCGCAATAAAATTTCAAGTGGGGAAACGTAAAAAAAATGTAGGGTTGTAAAAATGTAGGTTTTTCGTTATGTTTTAGTACCATAAAAAAATTTTTGAAAATTTTTGTCACTGCACCCTTTTCTGCAACCAGTAACTTTTTTGTACTTCTATCTATGGAATTGAGTGAGGGGGCATTTTTTTGCACTTTTTATTGCTACCAGTTTGGACTACATGCAAATTTTTTATCACTTTTTATTCCAATTTATAGGGGATATGAAATGACCAAAAACCGCACAATTCTGGCGTTTGGAGTTTTTTTTTTCTACAGTGTTTAGTGCACAGGATAAATTATGTATATTTTAATATATGGACTTTTTTGGACACGGTGATGCCAAATATGTGTAACTTTTTTATTTATTTTTTTATTTGTAAAATGGCAAAATGGGGTGATTTGAACTTTTAATATTTTTATTTTTTATGCTTTAAAACTCTTTTTTTTAACTTTAATATTAAGTCCCCCTAGGGTGCTTCACCGATCGTTTATACAGCCTAATGCATTGTAATACAATGCATTAGAGTGTTTTAATACTTCCTCCCTACACAATGAGATCACATAGTCCCAATCGGTTAACATGCAGAGGTCCTGATCACAGTGAGGAATGGTGCGCAGCACTATTTCTCATTCATTTAGGTGCTGCGGCAAACACGGCTAAATGTTGCTAGAGGGTTAAACAGCAAGGAATGGAGCCGAGTGCAATTAGCAGCCGGCACCTGCAACCTATGTAGTGGGATTGCGGCGCGATCACGCTACATAGCCCCCTATCGACACAATGACGTTCTCATACGTGAAATATTGGTAAGGGGTTAAAGGCTGTTTACACCTTCACAATAAATATTTTTTCTTGCGGCAATGCATTTAAAATGTAGAAATGAAACAACATTGGATTAAATATGTATTTGTGTTTTGTACCTACAACTCTTATGTAACCAATGTATTTCCATGATAAAAGACAGCAAACAAACCGTGTGTAGTCAATTCCTGCAAACCTTCAGCTGTGCTGTTTTCCTTCTGTCTCCTTCTTCTTGCTAACCTACCAAATGTATATTAACAGAAAATAGAGGACAGATAGAATAATCCGACTACACAGATATAGTTTGTTACCACAGAGGCACATAAATCTGCATTGTAGCTGTAGAAATAAAGCATTGAAAAATTGGTTGTAAATGGTGAATAAAGCCTTTAATGATGATCACTGGTTGAGAGACTAGAGATCTAGAGAAGGTAAGAGAGCTTTTCATAGTAGTGGGCAGTGAGCCTTCTATAAGGTAGTGCTGCTTATACGGTGGCTCAGGAGTCACAGATGTTTTCCCAGCGGCAAATATTATTGTGTATGAGAAGCACCAAAGAGAATGGTGTAGTTCTGGCTACAAATTTGGCCTCCTCTATATCACAGGCCGTCACTTTATAATTAGAGTGTACAGTAATAGACATGCTACCATGTGTGTTGGTGACTGCCACTGACTGAATAAAGATTGGTTTTCACCAATGAGCAGCCATCAAGAAAGCATGGAAACATCTGTAGGGTATAGCAAACACAGGACTACTAACAGCAAAAAGATTAAAGATGTGCATCCTGTGTGAAACTTCTGTACATAGACCCTCTGGACCAGATGCAATGTCTCACCTTCTACATTCAGATGTGTTCTCCCTTATCTTTCAGATTTTGCTAAATGGGTGTTCCCATTTAGTTTATTAGCTTAAAACATGTAGGCCAAGGTAAATAAAGATTATTACTAAATACATAGCTGTTCTGATTTTGCTTCATTTCAGAGTTAGAGCAGTTCTCATCTCCTGCTTGTGTACATAAGCTTCCTTAGGTTACCGATCACCGCTCTCTATCAGCATCACAAGAGCTTGTTTATGTTTCTTACTGGCCGAACCTTTTAGAGCTCTGTAGCCTTCTGCCCTTTTGCTAAGACCCTTCCATCACCAAGGTCTCTCTAACAGGCTCAGCTAGGATTAGCAGAGCTGAGTTGCCAAACACTGCCGTAGAACACGCCCATCCTGAACAGGAAATGGGGACCTGAAGCTGGCTGTCAAGAGCAACATGGTGAGAACACAATTTTAAAGACTCCAGTCTCACAATACAAATTCAAGACATTATCGAAACAGTCTAGATAAACCTTAAACAGACTGTAAGGTTAGGTCAACACAGCAAATGTCAAAATGGCGTCCAAAATCCGATGGTATTTTGATATAGCGGGACTGTGGTTTTTGGCATAGATTTACACAAAAGCCGTGGTCGGTTTTTGGATTTGCCATCGGAAATGTACGGGAATATACAACTCATTGCATATATTAGTGGATTTTAAAACCAATGTTAAAAAATCTGTGCTGCGTAGACTACAGCACGGATTTTTTATTGCTGTATATGCAGCACAGGTTACTGTCGGATTTTCAAAATACTGAATCCGCTGAAAATCCAACGGAAAACCTGGGCTGTGTAGACAAAGCCTAATTTACATCACAATCACTGGGTGACCATTTGATGTCACATACAGAATAGCACAACATTTTCTGTTCTAAGGGCCAAGTTGCTACATTGTAACTCTCCAGGGGCCGCAGTAAATTTAGGGTATGTTCACCCGGCGTAATTTTGGCGCACATTTCGCCGTGTATTTAGGCGTGATGCTCATAGAGAACTATGCATTACTCCTCCTCTCCCCGCTCGTACAATACGATCGTATTGTACGCACGGGGAGATATGTGACATGTGAATTATTTGCGACAAATACGCTCTGCGAGTAATGAATGTCAATGGGGCCGGTGGGCTGCCCCCCCCCCCACAAGCTGTGGGAGTACGCACGTAGTAGCGCGAGCTCCCAAAACACACGGTGTACCACGGGGCGCACTGTACGTGCAGCAGTACGTCGTGTGAACATACCCTTAAGAGGGTTATTTCCTATCTGAGATCTTAATGAAACTTCGATTGTAAATACCTAAAATGGGACATTTGTGGATATAAGGCACCTATTTCTATTGCAGTTTTGGGGGGTCACAGAAGTGGCTGCTTCACAACTATAACTGGAGAGAACAATACACATATATGGTCTCCTCTCCAACTCATATCCTCCTCTTTGGACCTATAAGACATTTTTTATGGTGCATCTTGCGGATATGCCATGATTGTGTCAAAAAGTAAATCCAGAGATAATACAAAAACAGCTTTTACTGAATATTATTATTATTATTACTATTCTTATTTATTTTAGAGCACCATTGATTCCACGGCGCAGTACATTCCAGGGGAATTACATACATAACAAATGTTGAACAAATACAATGGTGACAAAAAAGACTATAACTGATATAGAGAGAAAGAGGCCCGCCCGCGAGGGCTTACAATTTACAAGGAAGGAGGGAGAGACAGAAGGTGTGGGTGGACATGTTTGTGGCCGTGTATTGTGGTGGGGTTTGTGTAGGTTATAAGAAAACCAGAAGAGATGGGTTTTCATGTTGCTTTAAAAAATGGTAAGTTGGGAGATTTTGATTTTTGGGTTAAGGAGTTCCAGAGAATGTATGAAGCATGAGTGAAGTCTTGGAGATGGTTGTGTGAGGAGCTGATGAGAGGGGAGCAGAGGAGAAGGTCCTATGAGGAGCAGAGGTTGCATGAGGGGAGATATCTGGAGATTAGAACAGAGATGTTTGGAGCTTCTTTGGGATCCAGAATGGAATGTATACAGCCCTATAGTGCCAACCATACAGTGCCCACCATAAAATTGCTGACCTGATTAGACACAGTTAATTTTTTTCAACACTACAATGCTTTTTGTGCCCAATTATTTAGCAAACATTTTCGCCTTTTTTTCTGTGATACACAAGGCTTTACTTTATGCGATATGTCCATTAGATTTCACTTTTGAATAATATCAGCAAAACTGGTAAAAGAAAAAAAGTTCAGATTTTCACTTTTTTATTTATCATTTTAAAAGCAAAAGTAACACTGCAATAAATTTTGTAACTGTGTCACTGTTCTATTATCAACGTTGTTGTACAGGTGATTCAACATGAATGCAAAATGATCATTCCCCTTGAAAAAAGTGTAAGCTAAACGTGAGTTGGGGTAGCACACTTCTTGCCCATTGTTGGATCACCATAGGGTTATGTATTGATTTGTTTTACTCTACTTTGTTAGCCATGTGTGTATATTTATATTTAGTGGTACTTGGTATGCTAAGATATATTTTAACCTATTTTATATGGGCAGGGGATGTCTTTTCTGATTGGCTGTTGATTTCTATCTCCAGTAATTTATTATGTATACTTTTTAATATGATCAAATAAAGATATTTTATTTTAATTTGTGTTGGTTTGCTTTTTGGGGATTTTGTACCTAATAATAATAACAACAACAGTAACTGTTATGCTGGAAAGGGCACATTATATGTCCCCACCAGTACTGTAGGTCACCATGTAAGGAGCTCTTCATGCGACCATGACCTGCTTGACCCTTTTTCTGGGTAATCTCTTGCATATTCCAATCTCATTATCTGATGTACATACGAGACAAGAATGTCATGCTCACATATATTACAGGACTAGAGAGAAGGACATGTCACGTTATATTGGCGAATAAATCATGTGAACAGAATTCAGTGATGCAGCAGCATGTTATAATGTATGCACAGCGGATCAGTGTGATTTGACCTTCTATCTATTAATATAATTATTGGGGGAAGGCTGGTGTCCGCATGTTATAGCATTCTGCCACTCATAAACTGAGGCTTCTAATTGCGTGCCGCACAGCTCAGTGTGCATGCAGCTTCTAGTTATGCCTGTGATTGGAAATATGTTCTTAAATTTAGTCTTAATTTGTATTGTTACTTTCTGATCCTTGAAGCATAATAAATCATAAGTAGTAAAAAAACTGCTGGAAATCTTCTGCTTCCTATCTTTTTACCCTTGTCTTCTCATACAGTAGTCACTCACAGTTTAATCGTTGACTAGCATCGTGAGGCGGGGTCCAATGCATTCATGAGTTGCTGCTTCCTCCTGCCCACCCACAAGTTATGAAAAAAATTAACACAAAACAGGTACAGTGTTTAAATAAGAATGTTTTACAAGAAGTCATGTTTCCCCGAGAAGAAACAGCAGAAATATCATGGGTGGACATAGGGCTGGGACAACAGCTAGGCAAGGTAGACAACCGCCTGCAGCGCCACCTCATCTCAAGCAGGAAGGGGGGGGGGGGCAAGAAGGTATGGCGTGGGCTGAATTTTCCATCTGAGGGGGTGCTATAGGACTTATTTGCTTAGGGCACCAGAATACCTTGTCCCAGTCCTGGGTGATCCCAAAAAACTGCAACAACAGTGTATGGGTCCCTGGTAATCTATCCCATATCTCATCATATAGCATCAATTTATGTCTGTAATAATCTACCAGTAATTATTACTCATGAAATTCATTAATCTAAGCAGGTGCTTTTCAAGGGGTTTTCTCACCATAATGATTAGCTTTTAACATGTACCATGTAAATGAAGACTATTACCAAATTCCTGTTTTGATTTTATCTAGTGTACATAAGTTTCTCTAGTTTACTGACCACTCTGCTTTCTCTTATCTTTAATTGCTGCCTTCTCACTGTGATGATTCACCTGCTGAGTCTTATTTCCAGTCGTAAAGGAAAGCTGATATGACAGTCACTGCTATAGAAACATGCACAGCCTAACCAGGAAGTGTGCTTCTGAAGCTGACTGTGGCTCTGTAAAACAGCATGGTGGGACAACTCCTTCCATATTAAGCTGTCATACAGCTACTCAGGTTGCACCAGTGGTGTGAACACCCTTGATAAACATGGTGATGGCTTCCCTTTAAAAGGGTTTTCAATCATATATTAAGGTTTCCAAAAAATCCTTTATTCCTAAGGGCAATTTTACATGTTGCAGTTTTGCAAATGATGCTACTGAAAATGCCTGGGCTTTTTCAAGTATTATTTTTTTTATAAAAAAAAGCCAGATATTACCAGGAAGTCAACAGACAAATATAAAATGCTCTAGACATTCCTTTAATCTAGGGCTGTTTTTAGGCTATAGGCCATGTCACACGTTCCGTGCATGCGGAGTAATTCGTCGTAATTACGCGCCGGAGTGCGCCAATTACGGGCTGAATCCTCCCAGGAAAATACGGTAATCCACAGTTCTCATAGAGAACATGGATTTATGTCTCTCCTTCCTGCTCGGCGGAATACGCCGAGGGGGGAGATAAAATTTACATGTGAATTACCAGCGGCATATACGCCCCCTGGGAATGATTCTCTATGGGCCGGCGACGTGCCGGCCCCCCGCTCACTCCCCCGCTCCCGCCCCGCCCCCGGCCACACGGCGTAACTGCGTGGCGTAATTACGTCCCGCAGTTAACCCGTGTGAACATAGCCTAATAGTTACGCCCCTGATTCATAGAATAGTGACTGTTTCCCTGTTGTCCAGACATATCTCCTAAATACGCTTCTGCACCGCATTAACCCCTGTGAAGATCAGTTAAAGGGTGTTTTAATGAAGCCAACTAATAGAAATTTTAAACTTAGGGGAATTGTATTATGACTGGAAATAAATACATCTTTCTAAATGAATAGTGCTCAAGAATAAAACACACATGAAATAACTCTGAGATTCTCGGTTCGCATATTTTGATCAAAAGATGTTTAAGCTGCCCACGACTTTCAACGTGATCTCAGATAGGGCAGTCCTATGCTATCTTTAGGACTGCCCTATCTGAGATCACGTTGAAATCTGGGCAGCTTAAACATCTTTTGATCAAAATATGCGAACCGAGAATCTCAGAGTTTTTTCATGTGTGATAGATAGCATAAATGCTTCTTTAGGGATTTCCAAAGAATAAAATGCGTCACATTTATTAAGGCTTAATATATTTGTTGCATCCTTCAGTGTCTGTGGCACACACTTTAGTAAATTTGTCATGCAGTACAAGGTTATGTTCCTTTTTGCTATGCCATGACCATTTTTTAAAAGTTTGGCGAGCGCGGCGTAAAACAGCGCGGCTTATATAAACATATGTGTGACTTTTTTATGCCAGAATAGTGGTGTAAATCACTTAATACATTTCCACCTTAGACTAAGTTTTAGGTATCAATAATCATTGTGCCCCATTGAGCTTTATTTATCACAACTGTCTAAGGGTATGTTCACACTACGTTTTCTGGGCCGTATTTTAGTACATTAAACGCCCTAGTAAACATCCCAAAATCAGCCACATACAAGCTTCAAATCTTCCTTCATTGAATATATTGTAAAGTGCGCCTTGTTGTTCACATGAAGCGTATTACACAAGTGTAATTGCCAGCCGTTTTTTGGACGCAAGTACGACCGTAAAAATAAGTGACATGTCAATTCTTGAGGCGTTTGTCGCTCATAAAGTCCCCATAGGAAAGAGTGAGGATAGGATTTTTCAAAATCTACTTTAAAATGTGCTTCAAAATACTCCTGTAATCCAGTGTTTTTTGAATGAGATTTGGAAGCTGATTTTGCAGCGTAAATTTACATGCTGTGTGAACATACCCTAAGACTATGTCTCCACTGCACAGAAAAACATCCATTTTTTCAGCGTTTTTCGTTTTCGAAAAACGCTGAAAAAACTACTGAAAACAGCTCCCATAGATTTCTATAGTAAAAACGTCCTGCTGTCTCTACAGAGCTTTTTCTTCTGCTTGTTTTTGCTGCTGGTCGTTTTTTGAAACATGTTGCAAAAACGACTGAGAAGGGCAGAAAATGAACTATTGGAGTCTATGGCTGTGTCTGCACCGCACAGAAAAACATCAGTTTTTTTCAGCGTTTTTTTTTTTTTTTACAATGCTGTGCATGTCTGCAAAAAAACGCTCCAAATAAACACTCCAAAAAAATGGCTGTTTTTACAGTTGCTTTTGATAGGCAGTGGACAAAAAACTTAGTTTTATGAACGTTTTTAGTATTTGGTTTTCTGGTCGTTTTTTGTCCACTGCAGTGTAGACAGAACCTAAAGGCTTGTTCACACAAAGTTTTCACTCCGTGTTACAAGCGCTTTGTAGATCCGTCTTGGGGACAGACAAAGCGGACCCCAAGACAGATCTAAACAATTAGCAGTGACTTTATCACTGAGGGCTATTAGGAAGATGCAGCGGCGTTCACATGAGAGATCGCCACTGCGTGTTTCGAAAGTGCCGATTGGGTCCGTCTTGCAAAGAATTTACATGCAATTCTTTCAAGACGGACCCGAGCGGCGCTTTTGAAACACGCAGCGGCGATCTCTCATGTGAGCACTGCTGCGTGTTCGTCATAGCAAGCACTGATAAAGTCACTGCTAATTGTTTAGATCCGTCTTGGGGTCCACTCTGTCGGTCCCAAAGACAGATCTACAAAGCGCTTGTCACACGGAGTGAAAACTCCGTGTGAACAAGCCCTAAGACTGTCTTTGTTGCCCCTAGCAACCATTCAGAGCTCAGATTTCTTTTTTAAACTGCTTTAGAAATATAAAAGCTGTGCTCTGATTGGTTGCTATGGGCAGCACAGTTTTACTGTTAGTTTTGATAAATGAGACCCAAAGTTCTTTAAAAAAAAAGTCACAGAACGCACATCAAAAAGATGCATAAATCTCTAAACAACACACATGCAGTTTTATTAACATTAAAGGGAATCTGTCACATTCAACATGGTATCTGATCTGCGGGTAGCATGTTATAGAGCAGGAGGAGCTAAGCAGATGGCTATATAACTTTGTAGGGAAAGATTCAGTAGAAATTGTATCTTGTTCTTTTAAATCCCTGCTTTTTCTGAGTTAAGGAGTCCAATAGGAGGTGCTATCAGTGATTGACAGCTATTTCTGTATAAACACTCCTCACTGCATTGCCTACTGGACTCCTTAGCTCAGAAAAAGCAGAAATTCAAATGAAGGAAATATAAATTCAAGGGAATCTTTTCCCACGCAACAACATACTGTATCAATCTGCTCAGCCCCTCCTGCCCACAGATCAGATAGTATGTTCAATGTGACAGGTTCCTTTACATAAAAAAAACTCCTTGTAGTTATGCTTAATCCCAGCCAAACACTTCCATGCATGTCTGTAGTGTGAAGTAAAGCAGCTGTTAGCTGGTGAATGAACTAGATAATAAAGAAGCCACCTCCCAGATGAACAGACCATATTAGGTCCCCATGACTTGCTTTGCACACATTGTATAATGGCCTCCATACAGAGCTAATAAATTTAAAAGGAGTAGCTGATGACGGTTTTTTTTGCATTTTTTTATTTTTTTTCCTTTTTGCCTACAGTCTTTCTTTATGGAATGAAATTGTAGTTTCAATAAAACTGTTATTTAATGCAGACCACTAATGAGAAAAACTACATGTAAACTGCTGTTCATTTTCTCACTGCTTGAACATAAATGTATAATTTTCCTTTTAAGAGACCTTGGAAGCAATCTCCTTTTCATAGTGAGAATTTTAAGCTTTCCTAAACGGGTTAGTGTATTCTTTGTGTATTCTTCTTATTCCACGAATTCTTTCTTTTTTCCAGTAGCTTTTCAGAATCTATTTTAACTATTTAATAGAAAGTGTTGTAGTCCCTGGAATCAGAGTTGTATAAAATGCTCTTCCAGTGAGGAAAATTTGATGCAGGTACAAAAGCCTATTGACAGATGTGCAATTCATCTTCCCTTTATCTTGTAAATGCAGGGATGTTTTCTACAGGTTTCTGTTGTTTGCTATGGGAAAAATACCCCGGATCCTTAGATATTTTACATGGGTTGTTTTTCAACACAAATACTATTTTTAGTAAACAGAACCATAAAAATAGGATTAACATTTTGCTGGTATGTTCTGCAGCTGTGTGTTACAATCCTTTAGTTTCCTCAGAAAGGTATAGAGTACTATAAGGAAGCTACATGTTTAACTCCTTAACAACCTCCCACTGTTTTTTAAAGAAAATATATAGGGTGACATGTATAAATGGGGCTGCGCCCAGATACTGGCCTTTTCAGCCGATATCAGGGCGCCCCGTTTAGGGGTCCCAAGGGGGCCCTAATAAAAAGGGGCCTACTGGTATTTTAAAAAATAGGAACTTTAATGGGTGGGACCCCCATTTGATTTGGATCAGGGGGCCCTAAAAAGGTTAATAGATGACTGAGGGCACCCCGACCCCGTTATCAGGGTTTAAAATCTCCCGAAAGCCATTTTTGGGCCACATTACATGTGCCTGGGGGGCACCGAACCATATAAAACACATATTTATAGTTTCACTACGGCATTCGGGGCACATTACAGCGGAACCAGGGGCATAACTTCAACTTTTGGGGCCCGGGAAAAAGTGAAGGGGGCCCCCCCAGTTACCGGTCCCCATTTCAATACTGGTGTCTCTTAGTGGCGGGAGGGTTTTGGACCGACCAGGCTGTGGGGCCCATAGCGACTGCTACCTCTGCACCCCCGTAGCCCCCCCTGGCTGGAAAGGTATACCCTTTAAAAGTGGAAACCTGAGCCAAAAAAGTCCCCCCCAAGTGCTGAAGCGCCTGATTTTGACCCGCTGTAGACACGCCAAATTTCATGCATGTCGACCAAAATGTCCAGCACATGGTGGTAGATAGGTGCTAGTGGAAATGAGCATGGCAACTCAATTTAAAGTATCAAAGTAATATAATTTTCCACACACAATAAAGGAAATTTGTTTTTAATGAACGTTTATAAAAAAATGCCCACAATTATAGGTTACATAAATGCCATAAAAATTTAAATTACAACAAAAAAGTATGTAATCTGGGGCAATGGGGTCTGTGCGTTTTCGGGGTTTGGGACAGCAACCTTTTTCAATAAATCACATGGTTGAGTCGAGAATGTAGGTCCAGTATGGAAAATAGTAGCACAAAAGGAGGGAAGGGCACAACGAGGCCAAAATTTACCCAGAAGAACTTCTGGTAGAGAGCCAAAGATGCAGCGTGCTGCAGGGGCACAGTCAACTCGAACATATCGTAAGTATTTGCATTAGAATAGCTAAAACACACTAAGGTAAAAAAAAAAAAATAATAGTTATCCCTTATTAATATAAAAAAGCAAAAAAACTTAAAAAGTATAGAAAAAATAAAAAAATAAAAATAAAAAAATTTAATAAAAAAGGTATTGTGCATATTAGGTATTAAATCATTTAAAAGTAGAATTTCATTAAGGGTTTTTTTATTGTAAATTGAAAGGTGTTTAAAAAAAATAAAAAAAAATCTGCATTAATTTATTTTAAACTTAAACTTGCCCCCTAAAATGCAATTTTCCCGCATAAAACAAGTCCCTTAAAAAGAAAAAAAAAAATTTTACAACTTTAAATCGGGGCCCCAAAAAAAAAATTTAGCTAGTGTTTTAAGCCTACTGGTTTATTAAACCCAATTTTAAAAACAAAATAATAGTAAAATAAAATTTTATTAGTATCATAAAAAGCAGAAAAAAGTAAATTTTTGGATGCGCTACGTATTTTACAACACTGTTATTTATTTTTTACTTACTTTTAGCAACGCTTTATTTGTGTAATAGGAAATTTAATTTATAGCATGTCACTAATAAATAGCTGTTACCAGGATTGCTCCCTTAATTGCTGGCTCAGGGAAATCGAAGCCCAGCAATTGCTTTCCTGTGCCCTTGAATAAAATATACCTAGCACATCCATTGCGGGCATGCTTTAAATACAGGGCCTTTTATCCTTTGGGGCATAAAGGAAAAGGCATGGGGGCCCCAAAAAGCGTATGAGCCCCAGGGGGGATAACCCAAAAATTGGGGCAAAAGTGGGGGCAAAATATTGGCACCCCTTTAAATTTCTGTCAAAAATACCAGTTTTTTCCTGAAAATGATTGCAATCACAAATTTTTTGGTATTAATATTCTTTTATTTTGCTTGCAATGAAAAAACACAAAACAGAATGAGAAAAAATGAAATCATTGATCTTTTCACCCAAAAATTTAAAAAAGGGCGGAAAAAGTATTGGCACCCCCAGCCTAAATTGGTAGCCAACCCTTTTGCCAAAAAATGCGGACAAAAAGCTTCCGGGGAACCTCAATGAGTTTTTTTACAATCTCGCTGGAATTTTAGACCATTCTTCTTTGGCAAACTCTCCAGGGGCCCCCAGATTTAAGGGGGCCTTCCCAAAATGCCCCTTTTTAGATTCTCCCCAGGGGTTTTTAGGGGTTTAGGTCTGGACCCTTTCGCCACTTTAGAAGTCTCCAGTGCTTTTCTCAAACCATTTTCTAGTGCTTTTTGAAGTGTGTTTTGGGTCCTTGTCCTGCTGGGAAGACCCATGACCTCTGAGGGAGACCCAGCTTTCTCAAACTGGGCCCTACTTTATGCTGCAAAATTTGTTGGTAGTCTTCAGACTTCATAATGCCATGCACACGGTCAAGCAGTCCATGCCAGAGGCAGCAAAAGCAACCCCAAAACATCAGGGAACCTCCACCATGTTTGACTGTAGGGACCGTGTTCTTTTCTTTGAATGCCTCTTTTTTTTTTCCGATAAACTCTATGTTGATGCCTTTTCCCAAAAAGCTCTACTTTTGTCTCATCTGACCAGAGAACATTCTTCCAAAACGTTTTTAGGCTTTCTCAGGTAAGTTTGGAAAAACTCCAGCCTGGCTTTTTTATGTCTCGGGGTAAGAAGTGGGGTCTTCCTGGGTATCCTACCATACAGTCCCCTTTTCATTCAGACGCCGACGGATAGTACGGGTTGACACTGTTTACCCTCGGACTGCAGGGCAGCTTGAACTTGTTTGGATGTTAGTCGAGGTTCTTTATCCACCATCCCGCACAATCTTGCATTGAAATATCTCGTCAATTTGTCTTTTCTGTCCACATCTAGGGAGGTTATCCACAGTGCCATAGGCTTTACATCTAGGGAGGTCAGCCACAGTGCCATGGGCTTACATCTAGGGAGGTTAGCCACAGTGCCATGGGCTTTAAACTTTTTTATGACTGCCCCCACGGTAGTCACGGGTTTCATTCAGTCTTTGGAGATGGATTGTAGCCTTGAGATTGCTCAGGCTTCCTCACAATTTGGATTCTCAAGTCCCAGACAGTTTTTTGGTCTTTTTTCTTTTCTCCATGCTCAATGTGGGTATACCAAGGACAGAGGACAGAGGGTTTAGTCAACTTTTAAACCATGTCAACTGGTCTGCAAGTGTGATTTAGTTATTGCCAACACCGTTAGGTGCCACAGGTAAGTTTTCAGGTGCTGTTAATTACCCAAATTAGAGAAGCATCACATGATTTTTTCAAACAGTGCCAATACTTTTGTCCACCCCCTTTTTTATGTTTGGTGTGGAATTATATCCAATTTGCCTTTATGACAATTCTTTTTGTGGTTTTCCATTGAAGACAAATTAAATGAAGATAATAATAACAAAGAATTTGTGATTGCAATCATTTTCAGGAAGAAACTGAGTATTATCTGACAGAATTGCAGGGGTGCCAATACTTTTGTCCACCACTGTATGCCTTGGATCCCTAGGTCGGTGCTGCTTATTTAACAGTTTTATGTCCTAGCATTTCCAAATAGTTAAAAACCATGGTGGAGCAGGGAACCATCAGCTCCCTGCCTTGCCAATTAGTCTTGTAGACTACAGGTTGCCTACAAGATATTAGCAAGGTGTCCCCATATAGGCTGTGTGACGATAGGGGTGCTTGGGGGTTGTTAGAGTCACGGCATTATGTGGTGTCATGTTTGAGTATAGCTAGAGGCATGTATTTGGGCAGGGTCAATGTACTGCTTTGCCCAGAGGCTGTAATGCTTTTAAGATTGCCCAGCATTAATAAACAGTCGAGTCACATTTTTATGTCCACTTTCTACTTTTGACATTAGTAGCTTGTAGTAAATCATGTGTGGGGAGCTGGCTTAGTGGGTATATTAGATGTATGATAGGCTGGCTGTCTGCACACATTTCCCTTGCTGCTGTCATGGGTGAAATACGCAATTTATCAGAGTTACAAAAAAAGATGATTATTGGCTTTCAGACCAAAGGTTGAAGGATTTCTGAAACTATGCAGTTTTTGATCTGTTCGCATGCTGCTGTGGTGAAAGTGTATTATAAGAGGACAAATGGCACAATTTTTAATAAAGTGGAAACTACCCTGTTTCCCCGAAAATAAGACCTAGTGCATTTTTTTTATGCAGTTTAGAGTTTGGCTGCTTATGCTGATGTTTGTAATGAAATCTCTACCGTATATTAATACATATTGATTTTTTGTTCAACAATAAATGTGAATTCTTGTTCATGGAAAAATAAGACATCCAATAAAAATTAGTCTTAGCTCGTCTTTAGGAGCAAAAATTAATATAAGACACTGTCTTATTTTCGGTGATACAGGGTAAGGAGCACTACGTACCACTGATGTGAGGGTAATATTGGCTAGTACAGCGCTCTGGAATAATAGTAATATGGAAATGTGCGAGAGTCAACCAACATGCTACAGTGGGGCAACTCACCGCCAAAATGAACCAGGGGCTACCAGACGTGTGTCTGAAACAACAGTTCAGCAAACCCTAATGAATATGGGGCTTAGAACAAAAGCATGGGAGTTAAAGCTAGCTCACCAGATACTGATTGTTACCAGCTAAAAAAAGCATGGAGCAAGTCAAGCCAGAACTTAAAGGGGTTGTCTCGCTACAATGATTGGGTTTTAAATTTTTAAAAATTTTAAAAAACAAGCAGCTTTGCAATATGTTCATTTCAAATGTTTATGATTTTGAGCTAGCCCGTTAGTATTTCTAATCAGTTTCAAATCTCTATAGTAGCAGACGTTGACCTTATCTTATGGTGTAGGTCTGAAAAACTCAAACACCTTTGAAGACAGGTCAGAGCAGGAGCCCCCCCAGCACAGAATGTTCTGGAGTGGGGGGAGGAGGAGGGGGGGGGAGGGAACTCTGGATCTGTTTCCACCCCCGCCTGGATTAACCCTTGTGTCCCCGCTTCTCCCGCTCTTACACAGATTGATTGACACAGTACCTGCTGTTACTATAATATGATATGTCTTTGGAACTGTGCTATACTAATACTATAAGATCAGGGGGATGTGAATCTTTTTGTTCTCCTGTATTAGGGGCAATCCCGAGTATGTAAACTGCCCTTGTTGTTGCTGGAGATGTGGAGATTGTAAGTAAGCAGGGGTTTAGGAAACCCAAAGCATCCCTTGCCTTTTAGCAACAGCTTTATTCCCCTCTACACTCTGATCAGCCCCCTTCTGAACAGACCCAGGCAGGCAACACAGGGTAATCTGAGAGCAAACCCCCCCCCCCCCGTATAGAAGTTACGTAGTGCTGTGTGTGAGGGAGGGGGGGAGAGGGAGCAGAACGACAGACCAAGAAGCACGCCCCTCAGTTCAACTTACCAGGGACACTGACAGGCTGAAAGCTCGTAATGAGACAACTCCTTTAAACTTGGAAACAGAAGAGAAACACCAGTGTTGAATCTAACAGTCAGAAAAATATATAAAAAAGGCTTGACCTTTATTATACAGCCTTAAAATTTCCAAACGAAATCCACAATAAATGGCTTTACATGGTATTGAACACTGACGTGTTTTGGATGGCAAATCCTTATTCATAGCATATCCCTTTTGAGAATTTTAAGGATATATAATAAAGGTTAAGCTTTTTAATATCATTTTCTGACTGCTGATTTAGACACTGGCGTTTCTCTTCTACTATTGCTTAAAGGGCTCTGAAGCAGACGGATGGTCACCACACCTCTACTAATGAAGTTGAACCGGCAGCTTAAATTTTCCTGGCAATATCAGAATGGGACCCTCCTGATTAGCAAAGGATTGTCTTCTCCAATGAGTCAAGCTTTTTGCTTCGTTGAACGGATGGATGTAAGCATGTCAGGTGAGAAACATCAGAGAACAAAGACCCTACAATCAGTGTTGGAAGAACGCAAGCTCGTTGTGGCAGTGTTATGGTCTGGGGAGTGTTTTCCTTGCATTCCCTGGACAGATCACATACAACAGTACACCCTTATTTTCTTCCCTGGGGTGGATGGGATATTCCAGCAAGACAATGTGACATGTCACACTGCAAGAAATTTCTGACACTGATTGGAAGAGTATGACCAGAACTTCCAAATACTATGCTGGACTTGAACCTAACTGAACAACTGTGGGATCACCTCAATCGTCATATTCCGCATTAGATAGAGGAAGAAGTGACGTCACCATGGTTGGATGGAGCAGAGTCTTTATCTCTATCAAGATTAGATTGTTTACCTATTGATAAACACTTGTTTTCACTCCTTGGAGCTCTCTTTACTACAGATTAGTTTGTTTGTAAGTTAATTCTCCCTGCACTTTGTCACTGTAATTACTATATTTTTTAGAGGAGTAAAGTATGCTTTTCATGTTTTGAACCCCCCGGTTACCAGGCAATTGAGTTAAAAAAAGCTGCCAATGATCTATGAAACAGCATGGTGAAAAAAACCCTTGGGAATATTGTGGTTTTTCATAAAAAATTTTTTTTTTATTTTGTATGAAAACATCCGGTTTTTAAATGTTTTAAACCCAAAAAGTACAACAGAAAAAAGACCATGACACAAAGATCATTTGCAAGTGTCATGATTGTGCCTGGCCACCTGCTTTTGGCTCTGGTCGCCCCGCCACGGCCCCCCTACGACGTAAACCATGGTTTTTAACTAATACCCTTTTTTCTTTTCCCAGTGTGAATGTTCCTTGGGATTACAATACAGAATCTTTGAGAATTCAGATGATCTGTTTTATTATGAAAAAAGTTTGTGAAAATTCAAAGCTATTAAGGAACAAGTTTGAATTTTTTTTTTGAAAAAAGCTTTGAAGTGGGGATAATAAAAAAGGATGAAAATAATTTTTTTGGATTTCCTCTCCAAGTTTCCCTTTTTTTTATTTTTACCAAAAGTTCATAAAAATGAGAGTAAACCCCCCGGAAAAACCCTTATTTTTGGAGTTAATTCGGTTTTAGTTTTTTTCCCATTTTTTGATATTTATTAGCCTTTGTTTGGGGTTTTTCCCAGTTTTTAAAAAATTGATAATGTTTTAAAGTGATTTATTATGGAAGGATGATTTTTGTTTTTAATTTTAGATATTTAATTTTTTTATTCAAATATTAGGCATGATTAGGGGTGGAAGCCGTCAGTTCTTTTTAAAGAATAAACCCCCGATCTTTTGATTCTTTAAAACTTTTTTAATTTAAGGTTTTAAAATTTGATTTTAAAAAAAATTTTTTTCCAATACGGCCCCGCCACTTCCATCGAAAGTGGGCACTGGATGGAGCCCGAGTAGCCCATCGTACGCCAATTTTTTAGGGGGCCTTTTTGAGTAAATTTTTTTAAATTTGTTTTTAATCCTTTTCTTTCAGAAAAAAAATATTTTAAAAGATATATGACAACCTTATTTTTTTTGGGAAGGATCCTGAAATGAAAGGGGCTTGTTGTTTTTTTTTAAAACAAATAACCAATGGGGAAAACATTTACAATAAATTCGACCCCCTTAAAAATTTTTTTTTTTGACTTATGTCTTTTTTGTAAAAAATTCCATTATTCAATCAAAAATTCATTTAAAAAGTGTGACTCTTTTAGTTATTTAAAATTTTTTAAGTGTACAAAAGGTTTTGGATGAAATGTCCCTTTTACGGTAAATTTGGAGTTTTGAAAAAAAAAAGAAAAACAGAAGAGAATTTTAAAAAATGAAAGCTGTTTTTAGTGGAATAATTTACAGAGAAGGTTTCCCCAGAAATTAATTTCTAGCGTAAAAATAGAGCCTTGTTTTTCTCAAAAAGATTTTTTTACAATTTTATATGAAGAATAAAGATGAGATAAATAATAGGTGAAAATTTTTTATTACCATTTTCCCTTAAAACCCCATCAAGATACCCCCTTTTTTAAAAAAAAAACACGGGGTTTTCTTCTGGTTAGACCCTGTTTTAAGTCATTTTTTTTCCAAAAAATCATGTTTTCTTTTACCATAGGGCTAAAAACAATCAAGATTATTATGGCACCTTCCTGTATTAAGCTTTTAAAATGCTACTCCGTGAGATTCAATGGATTTTGGGTATAGTCCTTGAAATTCCCCTCGTGTAAATGTTGTTCTTTTTTTAATACCGGTAGTCATTTTTTTCCCAAATGGGACAGGTGATCTTATAATATTAAAAATAAATTTTTCTTGAAACATTCTTTTTGTAAAATTTTTTTTATTTAACATGAAAATTTGGGGGGGTCAGTATGTGGGGCAAAACCCCAGCATGAAATTTTTTTAAAAAGATTTTAATAACCACCGCTATAATGTTAATCATGCGAGATTGGTTATAGTTCCCCAGCATTTTGCAAGTAAACATTTCAGACAAGTTTTTTTTCATATTTTATTAAAACCATTGAAACAAATTTCAGAGAAAAGTTTCTAATAGGTTATTTCACCTATCAGAGAGGAGATATTCTGGATTTACAAGCTTAATACTATATTCCCAATGGTTTGAATGAAATTCAAAAAGGGTTTTTGTTTAAAGTTTCTAAAGTTTATCTTTGTTGATGGAAATTTATTGTTGTTGTTTTTTTTGTGTTAGTGAATTTTTGTTTATGGAAACGTTGTGGACCCTTTAGTATTCCTGCTGAGTGATGCGGCCCGAAAATTTCCAAAAAGTCCTTGGTTTTTGTGGTAAATAGATTGGTCGTTTGTTATGATTCCTTACTATTGTTATTTAAAATTTAGTTTTTTTTGTTTTTGATATTTTTCTATTGTTTGGATATTATTTATTTTTATGTATTTATTTATTGTTATGTATTTTTTTTTATTGTTATGTATATTTTCATTGTTTTTTTTTATATTATTTTTCCATTTTTTTTGTGTTTTAAAGTTTTCAAACAAAACTATTTATTTATTTGTTGAGAGGTATTATTTTTTTTTAAAATTGCGGCTTTGTTTAATTGCCAGCCTTCCCGCCTCGTTTTCAATTTCCCCGGCCTTTTTTTTTAATTTTGGGTTTTCCATTTTTACCTGAGAAGCAAACCCCGGGTTTGCAAAACGCGTTGTTTTTTTGTTTTTTTGTTTAAAAAAATGACCCCTTAATTTGCTGGAATGTTTCCCCAGTGTTTTTTTTCTTTATTTTTTTATTTTCCACGGCCCCCTTTCCCATTTTTTGGCTCCTGATATTATTCCATGGAGTTTTTGAGCTCTTGAAAATTTTTTGTGTCAAAAAAATTGGATGGTGCTACTTTTGTGGAATTCTTTGGTAACCCATTTCAATCAACTTTAGTGTGTGTTGTACGTGCATGTCAACCCTTCCAGGTGAGGGAGTTTTTTAATCCCCAATTTTGGTATTTTCTTTTACTGCTTTTTCTACATAGGAGTGGCTTTTTGTTCCCATATTTTAATGCTTTTTATTTCTCGGGTTAAATGTTTGGCCCCAAAGCCCGTGGCCGGAATCCCCCAGACTCTTTCAGTTAAAACCGTGTTCCTCCTTATTGACAGCTTGTTTCCCATCTAGTTTTGTGTTTTTCCTCCAATCACCTTGTTCTGTTCCGTGCTTACCCATTTAACGATCCTTCACCAGGCACCTGTGCCCTTTTTTGTCTTTTGTTGTAGCTAGCCCTTCCCCTTTGATTTGCCCTTTTTGTTTTGACCCCTGGTTCTACTGGGCTATTCTCTCTCAGTGATTTTGTACTGCTGCGCCTGACCGGTATTGTCCTGGCTAGTCTGACCCCTTTTTATTGTGTTCTGTCTTCATTTGTCTGTGTCTTGTGTCTGCACTTAATCATTTTAGCTCCTAGTCTTCTGGTTGTGGCTGACCTATTAAGGAGTCGGGCACCCCTAAAGGCAGGGACAGTGGTTGGGACCAGTGTCAGGGCCTCACTCTGTTTGTGTCTGTTCATGTGCCCCTGACCAATCCCTGACAGCAAGTGAGAATTATTTATGCTCCTGTCAGGTAGCTATTGCAGTGGCTGATCTACCTGGAAACAAAATATACTTTTTTGCTTGCCCCCTGGAAAATGTCCAGCTGTCCTATACATTTGCTCAAATGCTAACCCCCCACTTATAGTAGGAGGTTTGTAAAACCTTTTTCTAGAGGTATGAATATACTAATTTGATGGCTCAAAACTTTGATATACAATCATGAAATTATTGTTATTATTGTTGTTGTTATTATTATTGTTGTTATACAGCTGTTGCACAATGAAAGATCAGCTAGTTTTTAACATCAAGGTACATGAAGGAAATTTGTTACTCCAAAGAAATTAGATTAGTATTGAGCAGTTAATTGATCTGGGGAGAGAGATTAAAAATGCAAGATTTACAAAAAGAATCCATCTTAAAAAGGTTGTCTAGTTTAGATTTTTTTTAAAGCACATATTAGGGAATACAGAGTTAGAGAAGCATTACACGTAGAAAATCCACACAAAATAGAAAAAAAAATATTTATGATAATGTTATGAATAAAGAAAAAGATCAATTTTCAACTACATAAAAAAAAGATTAGCATTGGGCAGGTCCATGATCCGGGGCAGAAATAGTAAGGAGGTATAAGGCAGATTCACTCGCTGAGCCTGCTCCATATGAGGCAGATAGTAACTATCAGTCACAGCTGGGACCTGCCACAAGCAGCTGGCATTGGAGAAAGCTCTGATGCCAGCATCATTTTAACCCATTAGCTGCTGTTGTGAATCTGACAAAGGCATCTAAGGGATTAAGAAACAGTGCTGTGCGACATTCAGTTGCCTGAATGCCCACTCTCTTCTCCCCTTCTTCTGATGAGACTGCAAGGGGTTCATCTAATGAAGGTCTCCATTTTTGCCATCATAATGTTTCTTTTACACCCTATCTGCTATTTTGGAACATAGGGTGTAAAGCAGGGTGTAATAGGAGAGACCTTTTTGTTTACTGTACTGCAATAGTGGTTAAGTCATTTAGGGGGACTAAAAGTACAAAAAAAATCAAAAACATTAAGGCCGTGTCCCCACGGCACGAGTTGTCGGCCGGTTTTTGAGGGAGTCTGCAAAACCGCAAACCGCCTGAAAAACCGGCCGAAAATTAGCACAACAGGCTCCTATAAAAAACCTGTGCAGCAGTCCCCACTGCACGGTTTTTCTGCCCGTAGGTCGCCTGAAAGACATTCTACATACACATTATTCCGTCTGGTTTTAGGACAGAATGTGTGCAAGTGAATGGGAAGGGGGAGGGCTTTTCTCTGCTCATCGTGGAGAAAAGCCGCCCCCCATCGCCTGCAGCCGTGTGCATGGCACACTAACCGGACAAATGCTGGTCAGATAAACCGACCGGTATTTGTCCATTGCCATGTCAACGCACCCTAAGGGCCACATGTATGTGACCTATGGGCAAAAAAGTGAGTTTTAGACCTAGGTTCATACATGTAGCCTTAAGAGTTCAACACAAAACCTTTGTCATAATAATAATACAAAGTTAAACATAATTGGTAACTCTACATCTGTAAAAGTGTGATCTATTAAAAGATAACATTACTTATTTCATGAACACAATTGAAAAAAATAATCCCAATGCCAATATTGCGTCTTTTGGTAATTTCATGTCCCAAAACAGTTCAGATAAAAACTGATCCAAAAATTGCATGTATCTGATAGCCCATTTTTTGATGGTAGCACGCTTCCATATTGCCAAATATTGGAAAAGTCGCATGTTACTCTCCACTGCAGAAATTCAAAATTGTATTTAATTTAGTTACACAATAGAGGAACAAATAGCAGGCGGAAAAGGTAACTCAAATAATTTTAAAAACATATGGAAAAAATGGTCCCTTTATTGGGTTAAGATTGGTTCTGCAACCTCCTTTTACCACATGACCTAAAAAGAAAAAGTTATTGATTGCAGAAAATGGCACTGTAATGCAATTTTTCTCAAAAGTACTAAAACATAACTAAAACTCTAAAGATAGTATCTGGGAATCAAAGGGGCCCTAAGAATACGATAGCAGTCATTGATACGAACAGCGAATCCTAAAATTAACCACCCACAAACAATGATGCAATTGTGTTTTTTTTTTTTTTTCTACACCTTCTTCCTCCCATTCTTTTTCAGTTTCTCAGTACATTCAAAAGGGTAAATTGTTTTTTTTAAAAATTACATCTTGACTTGCAAAAAACAAACACTGGAAACGCCTATGTAGACGGAAACATAAAGGTGGTGAGGAAAACACATACACAATGTAAACAAAAAAAGCTGAGGCGGCAAGTTGAGCTAATAATAATAGAAGTAAATGTGCCTATCTTAAAGCCAACATGGTATAGTTTTTAAGGTTCCAGCCCCAGTTGATTATTTTGTAAATTAGGGGGAAAATAGAACATTTTTGATGTTCAGGTTTTAGCAGGTGCTATAACCTTTTTAAACTTTTCTACTATGACATGAACTTTACATTTTTTGATGAAAAGCACAAAAGAGCAGAGATGCAATCACTGAATACCCAATCCTGCCTTGTGTATGTACAGATAATTGGAAAGCAAAGGGTATGTTAAACCTCATAGTGCCACATTACCAGTGTTGATAATATGTACAGTATGTACTTTAGTATGGGAGTCCATTTAAAGCCCCATTCACATAGCGTTTTGGCAGCCCATTTGTGGTATCTATAAAAAAATTTCAATACCGCTGCAGGCAGGGCTGTGGAGTCTTGGAGTCGGTGTCCATTTTGGTTCAATCGGAGTCGTAATAAAATGGACCGACTCCAAAAATATATAATAAATTGGAATTTTATTCAATGCGGGCCAAGAAAAAGGGGAAAAGAGATTTGCCTGCTATGCCCCAGATCTTTAGCCCATCGAAGAGATTTAAAATTTTTGAAAAGTATTTGGATGACAGGCAGGTAAAGTTTTGCCAAAGGGGAAAAGTTTCCCCTTTTCCCATAACAAACGTTTGACCAATTTCAGCAAACTTTTTCACTTCTTTCAAAAAATAGAAGAGTTCAACTTTCACGAACTGACTTGGCAGGGGGCTTTCCCTTTTTCTCCCCCTACATTATTGAGATTTTGCCCATCGGGTCACTGCTTTGGCCCAAAACCCAAAGTTATTAGAGAGGCCTTTTCCCACCTGGAAATAATTAGATCAGATTTCAGGTCATCTTTGAAAGAGGAATATGATGGAGGCAATACAAACCTCAGAACAAATTCATAGACTCCACAAATGTTATTAGTATTTTTTTTGTTGAAAACTGTTTTTCCCACTTATTGCAGCATTTTGCAAATTTACAATTTTTTTAAAATTTTCTGTGTTTTTAAAGTTGTATCCAATAAAAAAATTTTATGTTCTACCAAAACTTCATTATTAAACATAAGGAATAAAAAAGTGATGTAACTTTTTTTACTTTGTGTTTCAATTACATGCGCCTTAAAGGAGTCGGAGTTAGGGAAATTGAGGAGTCGGAGTCAGAGCTTTGGCTTACCGACTCCACAGCCCTGGCTGCAGGACCGCTGCGCTGCAGATACCACTGCAGGATCGTAATAGGGCCATAGTCTTCTATATGGCAAACGTAGTCTTAATTGGACTACACTTGTTCTATTTAGCAAATGCATACTGTTTCAACATCGGACACAAAAGTGTGGTCTACCACAATTTTTGTGTCCAATGCACAAATCTTATACATTCACTAAATAGGGCAAACATAGTCCAATCAGGATTATGTTTGCTGTATAAGTGGCACCGGTTCATGGTGTCAGTAATTTCACACGACAGTATCAGTGCTAAAAAAGCGCAGTTTCCTCGACAGAAATCAAGCACTTGTAAGCGCGGAGGTGACCACGCTGATGTCCAAGGCAGATTTTCTGCCTCTATACTTTCGTATTGATTAACTCAAACGATTTGAAAAGCAATTTTTTCATAGGGTTCAAAAGAGGTCGGTTTACCAATGGTTTGGATACTGATTCTGAGGAAAACTCTGCACTGAATTAGAAGTCTATAGCTCTTGTCGCAGCCCCATCAGGATACATTTTTATGGGGGTGCAATGGGGAAACCCGAAAGGGCTGCCAAAGCCTGTGTTAATAGAGCTTAATTCTGCTATGCTGCCAGTTGAACAAGCTCCTTTGGCTGACTGCTATTTCTCCTATTTCCTGCCAAACACATGCACACTCAGATTTGCTGAGCATGCATGTGTTTTAAATGGCGATAGGACAGAAAGGCACCACCAGACTCCTCTGGCTGTATGAATAACCAAAAGCTTTATCGAATTTCACATCCCAATACTTCCCTCTTCTGACATAATCTGTCAGGGGAGAGTCACAAGACAGACAGCTGGTCAAGCTGAAAAAACTTTTCCTAATATGTGTGAATGCCTTTAGTTAAATGTTCTTAATTTCAAGCATAAAATTTCCATTTTATTACTCAGAACTACAAGACCACTGGATTACTAGTGACCAATGCTAAGTGTTCCACTGATTACTAAATGATATCTCTTGTCTTTCACCAGGTGTCAGTAGCTAACTGCTTAAATAAAAACCAGGAAAATAACAATAAAAATGGTGCAAAGTAACAGGTACTAAATTTGCACATCCTGTCATCTACCAGAGATCAAAAGTCAATCCCCCCATCAAATTTCCCCTTCATTTTCCCTTGAGATCCATAATTTTTTGGTCACTTTAGGGGCACGCAATTCAAGAAAAAATGCAATTTTTTCATACCAATCTCACAGTTAATGAATTTTAAATATGTTAATATTAATCTTATGAAGTACATTACACTTTAAACATGCCTGTGCAAAGAGAGCATATTAAGCAGTTATGAATAGTGTTGAGCGATTATTATCGACAAATTTTAAATGCAAGTTTTTATGTTGAAGAAATTTTTAGATCATGCGATAATTTAGGTTAAAATCGTCATCATCTATTAATATCGCCCATTTTCGGGACTTCCTGGCATTTTTGGGGGCCACAAATCAGCTTTCGAAAGAGCGGGGAGAGTGATGCAACGTCTGATGGGATGTGATGGTTGCGATTGGGTGGAAAAAAACACATGACCCGTTTTACATGAACAGCCCTTCCTTTCATGACAGGGGCCTCAGCGTTTATAGCAGGAGGGCGTGCGCTCTGCCTTGTCCAAACAGCTCACGAAATTATTTATTTCTTTACAAGAAAGCTCTAGTTACTGGCCTTTCAACTTAGTTAGATCAGAGATTGGGAAAATTTTATGTATTAGTAAGAAATTTTAAAGGAGCATCTACCGCTGTAAAGTCCCGGAAGGGAGCGGGGGGGGGGGGAGGCGGGGGGCCCACGGGCGAACACAGACAAGCTTTATAAAGAATACTGGATATAGTTCACCAAGACTTAGTGTAGACATTGCACTACAATAGCTTTATTATTAACAATTTTCTATGGAAATATTTCCTGGATATTGGGCAGCCTGAACTTATATTAGGATACACATCTTTTCTAGTAACTGCAGGTCTCTTTGTTAGGTGCAAAACTCCACTTTTATTATCAGTATACATTTCAGATCGGTGTTCTTTTTCAATTTTGCCAATTCCAGCTTTGTTGATATAGCCACCTTGCAGTTAAATTAGAATCCAGCAATTTTGGAGTCAGCACAGGTTGATAGGTGCCAGAAATACCTTTTATTATCTGAATACATTACAGATACGTTTTTTTTTCACTTTGGTGCACTACAGCTTTGTTCATTGAGGCACCTTGCACTTAAATGTGAATACAGCAATTTTTTAGTCACCACAGGGGAATTGAAAGTAGCCAAAATACCTTTTATTATCCGTATAACATTTCAGATACGTTTTTTTTTCACTTTGGAGCAGGCCAGCTTTGTTGATAGATCTACTTTGCAGTTAAATTTGAATACAGCAATTTTGTAGTCACCAAAGGTGAATTGATAGGTGCCAAAAAATACCTTTTATTATCCGAATACATTACAGATACGTGTTTTTTGCACTTTTGCCCAGTCCAGATTTGTTGATAGAGCCACCTTGCAGTTAAATTTGAATCCAGCAATTGTGTAGTTACCACAGGTGAATTGATAGGTGCCAAAAAATACCTTTTATTATCCGAATACATTACAGATACGTGTTTTTTCACTTTGGCGCAGGCCAGCTTTGTTGATAGATCTACTTTGCAATTAAATTTGAATACAGCAATTTTGTAGTCACCACAGGTGAATTGAAAGGTGCCAAAAATACCTTTTAATATTCGTATACATTTCAGACAGGTGTCTTTTTCACTTTTGGTTAGCCCAAGCTTGTTGATAGATCTACTTTGCAGTTAAATGTGAATGCAGCAATTTTGTTTTGATTTGAGGGATTTGAGAATAGCTGTGATTTGCCGTCTTTTAATAAGAGACTTTCCAAAACTCTTCCATACCTTTCCCTCAAATTTTTATATTTCTGACATGGAGTGAAATTCAGGGGGTAAGCGAGCAAAGAGGGGGGTAGGACATGGAGGTAGAGGTACAAGAGAAGGTGCTCCTTCCAGTGCTGGCGACAACACGCATGCCAGCGGATCGTCAGTTGCAGGACCGTCAGGCCTGTCATCGCTGGGTCAGGGCCCTGTGAATCTCAGTAACGAACAGCGTCGCCAATCTGTACTTCAGTGGTTAATGCAACCTGCATCCAGCAGTCTTACCTCCTCGTCCTCCCAGTCACGGCCACAAATGTCATCATCAGCATCATCAGCATCCGTCCAACATGAAGCAACCCAAATGTCAACTCGTGTACCCACCACTGTGGATAATCCATTTTCTGAAGACCTCTTTGACAAAATGCGGTTGGGGTCAGAAGGCATGTTAAAAGATCAAGAGGCCAAAGAGGATGATTTTCTCTGCTCTGACGCCCAGTTACTGATGCCATCAGATGGGGTGAAGGAAGCCGGTCAATCGGCAAAAATCCCGGGCGGTCGGCAACGCCTTGCAGTCCCTCTTGCTTGTAGCCCGCAGCTCCTGGATGCAGAATGTCAGGACGACGAAGTCACCTGTGTTGATGATGATGATGACGACATTGCGGATCCAACGTGGTCTTTTCAGCAGAATTTGCTTGCGAGCGCTTCATCACTGGACGAGGAGGAAGACGATGGGGTAGTGTCAGTACGGGTTCCGCCTCAAAAAGGGAGAGGGCGGTCGCAGAAGTCCGCTGATATGATTCCGCCTGCCACGGTCAGCGCAAACCCCGCTCCTCGCTTATCGCCGTCAAAAAGGTCCAGGACCTCTCAAGCTTGGGCCTTCTTTGAGCAAGCCTCTGATTCACCCAGCGATGTCATATGCCGCCTTTGCTGTAAACGCATAAGTAGAGGCAAGAACCTTAGGTGGTAAACCACCACCAACATGTCTAGTCACATGCAGCGAATGCATGAGTTGAAATGGAGGCAACACTTGGCCAAAAAAGGCCAGACCGACGCCGGGCCTCCAACCACTGTCACACCCTCTGTCTCCGCCTCCTCCTCCTCCGCCACCACCAAGCATTCCTCAGCTGCCCATGTCTCTGAGTCATGATCAGGGATCAGCCTCCGCTTCAGCCTCCACCGTCGCCCGAGTACCACCAGCACCACCAGAGACCCATCCTACCCCTTCTCCTCCCGCCAGTTTGATGACCTACACGCCGTACAGCGGCCAGTCTAGCAGCCAGCCTTCTATCTTCCAGGTTTGGGAGCAGAAGAAACACTTTAACCCAAACCATCCCAAAGCCAAAAGCCTGAATGTCGGCATTGCCAGGCTTTTGGCCTTGGAAATGTTGCCTTTCCGTCGGGTGGACACAGATGGGTTCCGCCACGTCATGACCCTTGCCTGCCCCCAATACCAGATGCCGAGCAGGCATTTCTTTGTCAAAAAAGCCGTCCCTGCCCTGGCCAGCCACGTGTCATCTAAAATTTCAAGCGCCTTGTCTGCATCTGTGTCCGGAAAAGTCCATCTGACCACCGACACATGAACTAGTAAGCACGGCCAAGGCCGCTATATCTCTGTGACAGCTCACTGGGTGAGCTGGGTGGATGTCTCTGGGGGTGATGGTGGCTCTCAGGCTCGGCGCACGCTCTTCAAAACCGCAGGATGGTGTAGGGTTCTTTCCCCCAAGGTCCTCTGGAGGCATCACGTGCCCAGAGAAACCAGACCGTGTTGAAATTAATCTGTCTTGGAGGGACAAGTAATTGAAAACTTTTTCTAAATACATTTGTCAATAGATATTTTATGTGTTCTGAGAGCACATAGGTTTCTATGGTTACCTTGTTGCCAGACCATGACTCTGTTATGTGCTTAGCTGAAACAGCAGGGAGTGATGTCACCATGGATGGACAGCTGAGTCTGGAGCAAACTAATTATGTTTAACAAGATTACAGATAAGCAATTGTTTTCAGTCCTCACAGCACATGTTCATATTGTTTACTGAAGAGATAACATCTCCTGCACTTGTTAGTGTAATTGCTCAGCTATTTATAGAGAAGATTTGTGCTTTGGTGATCACTAGATAAAAAAATGTAGTGGTGCTTCTATTCAAACTTTGAGTCTTATTTATAAAAACTGTCTAGCAGTTAAACTTTCTTTGTTGCCCATAGCAACCAATCAGAGCCCAGCTTTTATTTTCTCAGAGCACTATATGAAATGAAAGCTGAACTCTGATTGGTTGCTATGGGCAACAAAGAAAGTCTTAGACCTAGACAGTTTTTATACATAAGGCTCACTGTGTCCGAGACTAACTGTAATAGGGTAATCCTACATATGACTGTTCCTCCTGTCTATGTCTCCAATTTCATACCACTCTCAAACAAAAAAAATGTGGCTTATTCCATCACATTTTACAAGTTAGTGGAGAAAATTTCCACATGTGGCAAATTCTGAAAACTCCATGTACACAGGCAAAGCCTACTGCACACAGCTCTGCAAAACGATTTGGGCAAAGTCTACAAAATCAGTTAATTTATGTAATACTGCTGTCACTTGCCTCTTTTTTTTTTTCCAAATATTGTTTTTACTGACACAATACATCATACACAAAAATACCCCAGAAACTGCTACTGCCAAATAATTTATATAGTACCCAAATAATACACCCTACTGTGCCCAAATGATACAATATTGTATATGATGCTGTATATTAAACCCAATGTACAGTATATAGGCACCCGAATAATAATACACCATCCTGTACCCAAATAAGATATTACCTAAATACAGTACCGTACAAAAGTGTCACAAAATGCTGCAAAAATGCAGAAAATCAGACACCAGCATCAGGGAGGTGGCTGATTTGTTTCAGATTTATTCTGCAGCAGAACAATGACCCCAAACATACAACCAAGGTCAGTGTTGGACTGGGGTGCCTAGGCCCCAACAGTTGAATTTCATTCTAGGGACCCTTCGGTGGAGTTGATTTTGGGGCCCACCAATGTAGTTGATTCTGGGGCCCATGTTATAGCTACTGTACATGTCTCTTATACTCTGCTTCTTGCTTTTTGCCTCTTTCTCTCTGCCTCTCCTAAGGATGTATATAGCCAGCCCCATACATACAAAAGCCAAAATATCTTTATTATTAACATATTAAAAATTACGTACATAAAATAAGAACAAACAAAGTACAATGATAACACTAATTGTCTAACAACCGGTACAGATGGAGAGAGGACCTTGCCCACAAAGGCTTACAATCTACAAGGAAGGTGGATTGAGATGGAAGGTGACGGATAGACATGTTTGTTGTGGGTGTAGTGACAGCAGGGTTATTGTAGGTTATAGACTATCCTGAATAGATGGATGTTCGGGTTGCTTTTGAAACTATTGAACAATGGAGGAGAGTGTAATGTTTTGTGGTAATGAGTTCTAAAGTACTGGGAATGCACAGGAGAAGTCTTAGGCTATGCTCACACGGCTTATTTTGGGGCCCCTTTTCGCCACGTATTGAGAGCGTACTTGGCTCTAATACAAGCGAAATGCGCTCCAATCATTACGGTAATCCATAGTTCTCTCTATTACGCCTCTTCTCCCCGCTCGTACAATACGATAGTATTGTAGGCGCGGGGAGCTAATTGTCATCTATTCACGGCGATAACGCGTAATTAATGCATGCCTATGGGGCCGGCGGGCTAACGCCCCCACCATGCGCCATGGGAGTATGAGCTCCCAAACACCTGGCATAATTGCGGGGTGTACTGCAATTAGCCGTGTGAACATAGCCTTAGAGACGGTTTTGTGAGGAGCTGACACAGGGAGAGTAGAGAAAAATGTCTTGTGAGGAATGGAGATAGCATGAGGGGAGGTATCTGGAGATTAAGACAGAAATGTATGGAGGGGAGAGGTTACGGAGAGCCTTGTATGTCATGGTTAGTAACTTAGTAACATTTAGCTTTAGGAGATGGAAGGAGGCGAAGAAGGAGGATATGGACGATAGACATTCTGGTATCCTGGAGAGCATAGAGTTAATATCTGTAGTGTAAGTAGTAAGGTTGGATTTAGAGAGTAGAGTGAAAAGCTTGTCATGAGTAACAAAGGAGAAGTAGGTTAAGAGAGAAGAACATTGTGCCGGTATAGAATTAGGCAATGTGGAGTGCATAGGTGTAGAGGTGGGCGGTGGGGATTGTAGGGTGAAGCTGTCTCTGATAAGGTTGATCTTGTTTAAGAAGTAAGTAGCAAAAATCATCTGCTGAGATGAGAGATGATGGAGGGTGGACTGATGGACAGAGAGTTTTACCTGTTAAATAGTTGTCATGGGTTGTGAGACAGAAAAGATGACCATGATAAAGTAATCCTGTTTGGCAGAGGTGAGAGCAGACTTGAAATTGAGTAGTGATTGTTTGTACATAGCAAAGTCATCAAATTAGTGGGTTTTCTTCCAGCGACGTTCAGATACTTTGAAAGCTCACCTCAGTTTTTTAGTTAGATTGGTGTACCAGGGTTGTCTATTGATTGTTTCTGTTGTGTTTGAGGGGGCAACTAATTCGAGCGTGGAGGAAATTGTGTTGGTGTACAATGAATTTAAGAGATAGGTAGATGAATATATAGATATATAGATAGATAGCTAGATAGTGTAAGGGGCCCAGGGGTAAAGTGGTGGACGGAATGTATGTATCACCAAGGTGGCTGGCCTCGGTGATGTAAAAAACCCTATAGTTTTGCCAGCGATGTTATGTTGCTGAGCCATTTTTATTGTGGTAGTTCGGGTCGGGTTTTTTATGGAGCGGCCCAAGAGTCTGGGTGGGACGGCCGCTCCCATACTCCAGCCCGGGCCTTACCAGGCATATAAGGCAGCTGACACAGCTCAGGGCGGAGCTGTGTGATTATGCTGAAAACCTCTCTGAAGTGAGGACATGCAAAGCCTGTCTCCAAGTGTCGGTGAACACTGCTACTGCTGACCCGGTGAGGTTGTTTTGTGTTGCTTGGCTGTAAACCCTGAAGCAAGGACTGTCTTTATTTTTGCTGTGATAAGCTGAAGGAAGCATGTTTTGTTTTTCCGTTATTCAAGTCTGAGGGACAATAAACTTTATGTTGTTTTTGCACCTATACCTGTGTCTGTGCTAATCCAGAGACTACCTAGGAGCTGACACCCAAGACACACAATTGGTGTTTTGGATGCGGGCAGACACGACCCAAGAGCACAGGTTGGAAATATTGGTGCATAAGACTGTATGTCCTGGGTAAAGGCCGTAGCACGCTCAGAGAAAATGGAGGAACTCATTAAGCACCTGGTGCAGAGCAACGTGCAGCAGCAGCAAGCTCAACAGGAGACAACCAGGGCCCAACAGGAGACAAACCAGCTCCTGATTCAGCAGATGGCTCTCCTGACTGAAGCCATAAGAACCAGGGAGCCTGTGCCTCCACCCAGCCCCAGTGACAGTACTAAGGCAAGGAGGACTGTGAGAGAGGCATTACAGAAGATGACCCCAAATGACGATGTGGAAGCCTTTCTGTCCGTGTTTGAGAGAGTGGCGGATAGAGAGAAACTGCCCCCAGAACAGTGGGCAGAGGTCCTTGCCCCATATCTGACCGGCGAGCCTCAGAAAGCCTACTATGATTTGACTCTACAAGATGCTAAGGAATATAGCAAGTTAAAGGCAGAGATACTGGCCCGTCTGGGGGTCACGCTGGTGGTCCGAGCCCAAAGGGTGCACCGCTGGGGGTATAGCAGGGACAAGCCTCCCAGGTCCCAAATGTTCGACCTACTCCACCTGGTCCAGAAATGGCTGCAGCCTGATACCTGTACTCCTGCCCAGATGGTGGAACGGGTTGTAGTGGACCGATTTGTTCACTCTCTTCCTGAGTGTCCAATGTTGGGTTGCCCAAGGAGATCCCCAGAATGCTGACGACCTGGTGAGCCTGGTTGAGCGATATGTGGCTGTTGAGAACTCCCTGGGCAGTGAAGGGAGCCTGAGGTCAGCGTACTGGAATATCCCAGGAGGAGCTAGGGCTCCAAGGAGGTGGCCGAAATCCTCCAGTGAGGGGCGTCCGAAGACCCAAGAGGGACTAGTGCCGGTGACAAAGAGTCAGGCCCGACCCATCGTCTGCTGGAGGTGCCAGGGTCCCGGCCATATAGCAGCCCGATGCCCTACCACAACTGAGCCTATGGACTGCTCCGCAGGGCGGCGCTGTTCGTATTTTGCTTACCCAGCCTGTAGTGCTGTTCCTCATCCAGGCGAGGGACCGCAGGCCTGTCGTGTGCGTGTGAACGGAGTCAAAGTAACTGGACTCTTGGACTCAGGGAGTCTCGTCACCCTGGTGACTGCTACACTGCCACATGAGCTGGTCCCTGGGAAACGGGTGGGGGTCATATGTATTCATGGGGATACTAAGGCGTACCCCCTGGCCCAGGTTTCCCTGCACACTGACTGTGGTATCGTGTCCCACGGTGTGGGAGTTGTGCCGAATTTACTGCATGACATAATTATTGGTCGAGACTTCCCTCTGTTCTGGGAGTTGTGGGCCAAGGCTGAAGTGCCTGATCAACCAGAGGGCAATAATGTTTCTGGGGGTGGTTCTACCTCATCGGTCAGGGGGAAGGAATTTCCTATGTGTGTACTGGCTGGGGATGAGGAAGAGGAAGTAACCCCTGAGACGGTTGTCCCTGATCTGGAGGTCTCCCGGGAGAATTTTGGGACTGCCCAGCTCCGGGATCTGACCTTAAAGGGCGCCCTTGATCAGGTGACAGTATTAAATGGGGCCCCACAAGAGCCTGGGGCTGATAATCGGTTTCCTCACTTTGCGGTAAATAACGACTTGCTGTATCGAGTGAACAAAGTGAGAGACGAAGTGGTGGAGCAATTAGTTGTGCCGCAGCCGTACCGACGTATGGTGTTAGATATGGCCCACTCCCATGTGTTGGGTGGTCATTTGGGGGCGGACAAAACCCAGCAACGAGTCCTACAAAGGTTTTACTGGCCCGGGTGCTTTAGAGAGATACGTGACTACTGTCAATCCTGCCCAGTCTGTCAGGTGACAGCCCCAGTCGCTCATTTTCGGAGTCCTCTAGTCCCACTTCCTATAATAGAAATCCCATTCCAACGGATAGGGATGGATTTAGTAGGGCCCATACCGAAGTCAGCGCGAGGTCATCAACATATATTGGTTGTAGTGGATTATGCTACCCGGTACCCTGAGGCGGTTCCGTTAAGGAATACCTCAGCCAAATGTATAGCCCGAGAATTATTTCATATATTTTCACGAACAGGGCTGCCAAAGGAGATTCTGACAGACCAGGGGACACCGTTTATGTCCAAGGTTATGCGGGAAGTCTGCAAGCTCCTAAATATCACCCAGTTGAGAACCTCTGTATACCATCCCCAGACTGACGGCCTAGTTGAAAGATTCAACAAAACCTTAAAGGCAATGTTGAAGAAGGTGGTAGAGAAGGACGGCAGAGACTGGGACTGCCTACTTCCATACTTGCTATTTTCGGTCAGGGAAGTTCCCCAAGCGTCTACAGGGTTTTCACCCTTTGAATTATTGTACGGCCGGCACCCTAGAGGGTTACTTGATGTGGCTAAGGAGACATGGGAGAATGAGGCTACCCCCTATAGAAGCGTCATCGAGCACGTGACTCAGATGCAAGAGAGGATCTCTAACGTGATGCCCATTGTGAGAGAACATCTGCTAAAAGCCCAGGAGGCCCAAGCTAGGGTATACAATCGGTCTGCCAGGGTTAGAGAGTTCCAGCCAGGGGACCGAGTGCTCATACTGGTTCCCACTGTGGAGAGCAAATTCCTGGCCACGTGGCAAGGCCCGTATGAAGTGGTGGAAAAAGTAGGTGAGGTGAACTACAAAGTCCACCAGCCTGGTAAAAGAAAGCCCTTCCAAGTATATCACGTAAATTTAATAAAACCATGGAAGGATAGAGGCCCCCCCGAAACCGCGTGCATGGTGGGGCAGCCAGAGGTCAGTATTGAGGAGGTCCATATTGAAGAGGCTCTATCCCCGTCCCAGAAGCAACAATGTCGGGAGTTGCTGCAGCAGAATAGGGATATGTTCTCAGATTTGCCAGGCCTCACCCGCATCATTGAACATGAGATCCTCACGGAACCCCATGTTCGGGTGAATTTAAAACCCTACCGGATACCCGAAGCCCGTCGGGAGGTAATTTCTAGGGAAGTGGAAAGGATGTTAAAACTGGGTGTAATTGAGGAGGCAAAGAGTGGATGGTCAAGCCCCATCGTGTTGGTGCCAAAACCGTCGGACGAGTGGCAGTTTTACAATGACTACAGAAAGCTGAATGAAGTGTCTAAGTTCGACGCCTACCCCATGCCCAGGGTGGATGAGCTCATTGAAAGGCTAGGGCCGGCCCGGTATATTACCACCCTGGACTTAACGAAGGGCTACTGGCAGATTCCCCTTTCCAAAGAGGCTAGAGAAAAGACAGCATTCTCCACCCCCGATGGCTGCTACCAGTATGTCAGAATGCTGTTTGGGTTACAAGGAGCTCCTGCCACCTTCCAGAGGGCTATGGACAGAGTCTTAGGCCCCCACAAAGAGTATGCAGCAGCATACTTAGATGACATAGTCATTTTCAGCAGGGATTGGAAGAGCCATCTGGGTAAAGTCCAGGCAGTACTTGGGGCCATAAGAAAAGCCGGGTTCACTATGAACCCAAAGAAGTGTGCCATGGGCATGGAAGAGGCGAAGTATCTAGGCTACATTGTGGGTAAAGGGGAAATCAAGCCTCAGATAAACAAAGTGGAGGCAGTACAGAACTGGCCCCGGCCACTTACCAAGAAGCAGGTTCGGGCCTTTTTGGGGATCGTGTGTTATTACAGGAGATTTGTTCCTAATTTTGCCATGATTGCCGCCCCCTTAACCGACCTTACAAAAGGTACAAAGTCCGTCATGGCTAAGTGGTCTCCCGAGGCAGAAGGGGCATTCCAAGAACTAAAACAAGCTCTATGTAAGCAGCCAGTGCTAGTGGCTCCAGATTTTAACAAAGAATTTATAGTCCAGACAGATGCGTCAGATGTGGGTCTGGGCGCTGTCTTATCTCAGGAAATAAATGGTGTGGTGCACCCTGTCATGTTCCTTATTAGTAAGCTATCCACATGTGAGAGGAACTATTCGATAGTCGAGAAGGAGTGTCTCGCCATTAAGTGGGCTCTTGACTCCCTAAGATATTACCTTCTGGGGAGAAAATTTCGGTTGATATCGGATCATGCCCCACTAAAATGGATGAGGGAAAGGAAAGGGAACAACGCCAGGGTAACACGGTGGTTTCTTGCACTCCAAGATTTTAATTTCCATGTGGAGCACAGACCCGGAAAGCTGCATGGGAATACGGATGCATGGTCGAGGGTCCATTGCTTGGTGGCAGAAGGTGCCCAGCCCCCCGGCTTGGGGCAGAGGGGGGGTATGTAAGAGGCACAGGGGTAAAGTGGTGGACAGAATGTATGTATCACCAAGGTGGCTGGCCTCGGTGATGTAAAAAACCCTATAGTTTTGCCAGCGATGTTATGTTGCTGAGCCATTTTTTATTGTGGTAGTTCGGGTCGGGTTTTTTATGGAGCAGCCCAAGAGTCTGGGTGGGAAGGCCGCTCCCATACTCCAGCCCGGGCCTTACCAGGCATATAAGGCAGCTGACAGCTCAGGGCGGAGCTGTGTGATTATGCTGAAAACCTCTCTGAAGTGAGGACATGCAAAGCATGTCTCCAAGTGTCGGTGAACACTGCTACTGCTGACCCGATGAGGTTGTTTTGTGTTGCTTGGCTGTAAACCCTGAAGCAAGGACTGTCTCTATTTTTGCTGTGATAAGCTGAAGGAAGCATGTTTTGTTTTTCCGTTATTCAAGTCTGAGGGACAATAATCTTTATGTTGTTTTTGCACCTTTACCTGTGTCTGTGCTAATCCAGAGACCACCTAGGAGCTGACACCCCCACAATAGTTAGATAAATAGATATAAATATGAAGGATAGATTAATTGAGAAATATATAAAACAGACAGATAAGTAGATGTGTGACAGAAAGATGGACAGATAGGACATATATATATATATATATATATATATATATATATATATATATATTATATATATATATATATATATAATATATATATTTTTTTTTTTTTTTTTTATTTATTTATTTTTTTAAACAGTGGATAGTGGAGATCTCTTTGATCCCCAAGATGGTGGAAGCGCCTAAGGCATGTGCCCCTTGTGCCTTTCTTATAATCCAGTTTGGTTCCCAGCAGCATAATGTAGCAGTCAAGTAAGCCTGCAATTATTTAACCCTGTAAAAAAATGTGTTGGGTTATTATATTCTATCACATCAAAAATGTTTTACTCAGCTTTTTCCATAATTCTTATAGAATCCATACAAACGCCTCTTGACCGTGGTCCTGCTGTTGAGGAGGAATGATAGAATCCGGACTCATACCAACATTAAATTCATTAAACATTTCAACTGCATTTACTACTAGCTTTTTTTTTAAAAAAAAACATAGATTTTTAGGGGCACATGTATGAAAACTGTCTAGGTCTAAAATTCACTTTGTTGCACATAGCAACCAATCAGAGCGCCCCTCTCATTTTTCCAGAGCAATATATGAAATTAAAGGGGCGCTCTGATTGGTTGCTATTGGCAACAAAGTGAGTTTTAGTCCTAGACAGTTTTCATACATGTGGCGAATAGTGCACAAATTGATCAAGTTGTGTATACCTGCCTACCATGTCATGGTAACCTCATGACTTGATGAGGTTACATTCATGTGGGAGGCAGGCATACACAGCTTGATCAATTTGTGAACTAAAAATCTCCATTTTATACTTGTAGAGAAGCTAGCAATAATGCATTTAAAATATGTCATGAATTTAATGTTGGCGTCGGTTTTAGTGCCAGCTGGCTCTATGGTATTTTTTGGTCTTTAAGGTCATCTGCATTACAGCCACAGCGGCTGGCGCCAGTGTCTAAGTCACTTGTAACAATGGATGTGCTGGCTGATTTTTCTGTCTTTATAGGATTTAGGTAATAGATCAATGGACAGGCAATAACTGTATATTGTAGGAAACCCCTTTAATAAACAATAGTATTTGGTCTGTTGCATTGCTTTTATGATAAATACTTTTACTTCATCCTTCGTTCTCATTAACCTTTTTTTCCATTGAGACCATAGAATGGCATTATATTCAAGAAAAATTACAACATTATCATCTTGTATATCCGGCAGAAGAGTTTATGTTTATTGACTATGCATGAAACTTATTTATGAAGATCTAAGACTACTGTATGTTCTGCAGATCTGTCCCATAGCTTATATTGTAAGAAATGAGCATAATCTTATCACTATCAATAGAAAAATAATACAACATAAGCAATCAGTCTCTCCTTCAGTAGCTAACTTATTTATCTCATAGAGGGTAGATATAATTTAATGACTCTGCTCTTAAATTATCCCGATGGATAGAATCTCTGTGGATTCTCCTGCTATGCAATCCAAGAAATTAAAGTTGTTTTAATGCAATCTCTGAAATTAATTAGCATAACTGTACAGGAACGCATAGGAAATATGTAAATTAAACTTATTAAAGAGGCCTTGTAAGATATCTATCTGTTTTATTTATAGCTCATACTAATGTTTGGCAATTTTAGGATGAAGATACAAGTGAAATGTGAAATAAATATTCAGGTTTTTTTTTTTTTTTTTTTTTTTTATCAGTTTATGAACAGCTGGGAAACTACTAGGAAAAGCATTGAAAAATATGGATTGTTTGGATACCTAATTTCTGATAAATTTCTGCAAGAAAATAAGTTCAGATATTGAAACTTACTACAACTGATGGCCTGAAAGAGGTATACAAAGTAAACTGTTGTCCAAACATTTTAACCCCATGAAGATTTTTTTCGTCAATTCTGAAAGGGAAGATCTCTCCTTAAGGAGGGTGCCGTATAGGCGTGTGGAGATTCGAAATTGCCTTTTGCACTCCACAAAGCATCTGTATATCACAAGGCATTATGGGAAAGGAGCTGAGAATCTCAAGCGCCCTCTATTGGATGTAACAAATCCTCAATTTGCTTTTGACCCATTGGGTCGTTGGAAACTAAAAGGGATATTTAGCCAAGCCAGCATCACCCATCTTTAGACAGCCATTTCGGGATGTTTGCTCCTCGTCAGTACAGAGCAGAGTGATGCTGGCTTGGCTGAGTGGGAGGCAATGAGTGGATCAGAAAGGGAAGATCTCTCCCTAGGGAGAGCACTGTATAGGCGTGTGGAGATTCGAAATTGCCTTTTGCACTCCACAAAGCATCTACATATCACAAGGCATTATGGGAAAGGAGCTTGTAACAGATGGGTGATGCTGGCTTGGCTAAATATCCCTTTTGCTTTCCAATGACCCAGTGGGTCAAAAGCAAATTGAGGATTTGTTACATCCAATAGAGGGCGCTTGAGCTTCTCAGTTCCTTTCCCATAATGCCTTGTGATTGGTCTATTCTGGTCATTGAAAGAACATAATATTGACCTATTACTGGATATACGTCAGTTTTTTATTTTTATTTTTTTATAATTAGTCCCTAATATAATTTTTTTATTATAATGGTAGAAATTACTATCTCTTCTACCTTAAGATAGAGAGTTATACTATTTAATATTTGAACAGGATTTAACAATCATAGTAATATTTTTAGGCCCTGCACTCCCATCGGAGTGAATAGAAGGGGCACACATTCACAGCAGAGGCGTGAGGCTTGGGGCAGGTCTGGACTGACAATCTTTCTTATGCTTCCTACATGCTAATTCCTTCATGGATGGTTTCACTTTGAAATGATTCATGATTGAGGCCATAGTGTGCTGCACTGTATCTCTTCCTCCTAGTACCAGGTTGCCTGGCTCGGCCTTAGGATGTGGAGTCTTCACTTCTTATCTGTGTTCATGGCTGAGTGATCCCTAGCCTGATCCACTGTTTATGGCATAGGGGTAAAGGGATATAAGGAGCTGGATATAATTGGGTGATTTTTAACCGTTGTATGGCTTTTCTAAACTCAAACTTAGTTATTGGAAATGGGAGATGTCACAAGACCTGCCCACTGATGGTCTTCAGTAAGACTATATGTAACAATAGTGATTGTACTTTCCTGCTGTCCAGTGAGCACAGAAGACTTTACTGTGAGTACATACATCTGTATATACAGAAACTGAGCTCCCCTATACTTGTATCCATGCCCTCCCCTTCCCAGCATAGAGGACATTACTGTGAGAACATACATCTGTATATACAGACACTGAGCTCCCCTATACTTGTATCCATGCCCCCCCTTCCCAGCATAGAGGACATTACTGTGAGTACATACATCTGTATACACAGGCAATGAGCTCCCCTATACCTGTATCCTTGTGCTCTCCTGCTTCACCAACCAGAATGCTGCTCACAGTCCAGCACACTCTGTATCTGGGGCTGTATCTTTCCTTCCCATTGTATACCACTTTCCCTATGCTCAGCCCTCATCAGAGAAGAAGAGAATCTCTTGCCGAATGCCAACTTCACCAGACTACAGGAGACAGGTAAGGAGGGGACAAGGGTGCCAGACGTTGTGTGTGCATGTAAGTAGGGTATGTACTATATATGTGAGATGTGTATATACTGTACAGCCATGTGTCTAGCCATGTCATGTCTTCACTGCACTTACGTGCTGGGGAAAATTAAAGTGAATGGGGCTGATCCCGCAGCATTTTAGAAGTATGGACTGGCCAGCGCATACTTCTAAAACACCCGGCATATATCAGAGCGCAAAGTATACCCCACTATATGCCGTGTGAACATACCTTAAGAGTACATTCATGCAGAAGATATGAATGCTGATTTTGGGGTGGATTCAGTCCTGGATCTGCCTCAGAACTGGCGTCCAATCCAGCAGGAAACTGATTTACATTATACCCTATGTAAAATCAGTGTCAACGACACTGATTTTACTAGTGTATTTTCAGCAGGTACTGTCAGCGCCTACACAGAATTCTTCAAGGTGTTTTAGGCACTAACAGCACTAATGGATAGGAGGGAGAAATCTGCCTTGGGCAGCCTGTGTCCTTTGCTTGTCATAGTTCTGTGTTCGCGAGCGCCAAATTTCCAACAAGCAAATGACACTCTCAGTGCCAAAAAAAACGTCATATGAACTCTAAGGGCGACATTTCCCAACATGCCAGCACCAGTTTTTTGGTATATATTGTGCTAAAACTGCTTTTGACACCATATTTTGGGTGTAAATGAACTGTCCTACACCAAAACTAGGCGCATTATATGCTGGGAACGACACATTGTAATGCGCTTACAAATTATGCACTGTGCGCCTCCATAACGAAATGCACATTTAGGCGCATTTCATATACTTGTAATGATAAGCTATACACTTATACATATACACTTTTAATTATGTGCTATGCACCTTAATAGGCACATTCAGTTATGGAGGCACACAGCGCATAATTTTTAGGCACATTATGTTTACTATGTAAGGTATACATGACGCCAGATTTTTGATAGGGTCGGCCAATTTTTGGACATCTCTACCTAAGTGTGTAGTGTGTCTGTGTTCAATATATGTATATATATACACACACTATTTTTGGGGTACCTTGTCTAATGTAGTCTCTGGGGTACAGTGTGTAATGTAATAATCTCTGGGGTATGGTGTAACAATCTCTGTTGTACAGAGTGTAATGTAATCTCTGAGGTGTGGTGAATAATGCAGTAATATCTGGGGTACGGTGTGTAAACTAATCTCTGGGGTTCAGTGGGTAATGTAGTAATCTCTGGGGTACAGTGAGTAATGTAATGTCTGGTGTATGGTGTGTAATGTAGTAATCTCTGGGGTAAGGTGTGTAATGTAGTCTCTGGGGTACAGTGTGTAATGTAATCTCTGGGGTACGGTGTGTAATGTAATCTTTGGAGTACAGTGTAATGTACTAATCTCTTGTGTATGGTGTAATGTAATCCCGGGGGTAAAGTGAGTAATTTAATATCTGGTGTATGGTGTGTAATGTAGTAATCCCTGGGGTACAGTGTGTAATGTAATAATCTCTGGGGTACGGTGTGTAATGTAATCTCTGGGGTACAGAGTGCAATGTAATATCTCGTATATGGTGTGTAATGTAATCTCTGGGGTACAGAGTGTAACGTAATCTCTGGGGTAAAGTGAGCAATGTAATTCATTTCTAGGGTTCAGTGTGTAATATAATACATTTTTGGGGTATAATGATTTATATTATTTCATGAGTACAATGTGCAATTAATTTGTAAGGCGCAGTTAGTAATACAATTTCTGTGGCTTCCATGTGTAATATAATTCATTTCTGGTGTGCAGTGAGTGATGTCATTTCTGGTGTATGTTATGCAATGAAATACATTTTGGGGTACAGTATGTGATATAAATGATTCCGAGGGGTACAGTGAGATTGGGTTCTTTTATTTTCCTCATTCTGTTGTGTGTATTACAAATTTAATGGAGTAGTGATGGGGATGGGAGGGGTTACGCGAAATTTGCTGCATTGCACAACATTTTTTATTTTCATCTAGAGGGGAAAATATTATAGGCGGGCTGGTTCGGTTTCATTGCCAGGGCTGCTTTTCAGTCCCAGTCCGACTCTAAACTTCATTAATTAGAGAAACACTCATAAACTTACAAATTGCACCAAAAGTGTTTGCCATAAGGACTCCGCCCGGACCTGCTGGGGGAGCTCATAGCGCTCCACCAGACCTCCTAGCTAGGTTAGAGGGGGCCGCTTCCCTGCAGGAGGGGAAGTGAAAGGGAAGGCGAGTAAAGGACATAGGGAGGGATAGGAAATTAGGGGATGAGAGGGAAAATTGTTTCCCCCCCCCCACTTTTTGAACCAAAGTTACGCCCCTGACTGTGAGTACATACATCTGTATATACAGACAATGAGCTCCTCTATACTTGTATCCCTGTGCTCCCTTCCTGCCTAGCATAGATGACATTACTGTGAGTATAGACATCTGTATACACAGACAATGAACTCCCCTATACTTGTATCCATGCACCCCCTTCCCAGCATAGAGGACATTACTGTGAGTATACACAGACAATGAGCTCCCCTATACCTGTATCCCTGTGCTCCCCTCCTGCTGAGTAGACACTAATGTTCACAAGTCTAATTTGGACAATTTTGACGCAGTTTTGACACAGATTCTGTGTCTAAATCTGATTGCGGTCCACGTCCCATTGATTTAAATGTGAAAGTTGCTTGTTGGTGCAGATTAAAACGGGGCAATTCCATGCCAGGAAATGCAGTGAAATCCACCCCTACATTTATAAAATCCATATCTTAAATGATACATTTTTGGGGGCTGAGTGTATAATGTGATTAATTTTGAAGTACAGTGTTAAATATAATTAATTGGGGTACATTGTGTAATTGTCACGTCAAGGGAGGTGCAGTGAGCCCTGACTGGAACCCAGCCCACTGTCCCTGCCAGCTTGACGTGCTGCCCTAGGCGGCAGACGGCAACTGGGCGACAGTCCCTGCTCTGCCTAAGTGCTGGGGCCGTCAGGAAGTAGAATAGTCAGACAGTCCGGGTCAATACCAAAACGGGAACGCCAAACCACATATCAGAACCAGAGGGATAAATGTAAACAAGCCGAGGTCAAAGGCCAAACGGGAGCGAGGTACAAAAACAGGAGACAAGCCGGAGTCAGGAGAACAGGCCGAGGTCAGGTATACGGATAAGCAAACACAAGTAACAAGGTAGCCAGGAAATATCACAGGTGCTGCACTCAGCCTTCAGGGAGTTTAAATGGGATTCCTGGATACCACCCCTGTAGCTGATTGGAGCGGTCTCCGGGTCCTCCCATTGGCTGGTGCGACACGCCCCCTGTCAGGAGTGGCTGGGCGTCTGTCACTCACCGAGCTGTCAGCAGCATGTGTATCAGAGTGGGGTCGCTGATCAGCTGCTGCAGCCTGTTGATCCCTGCTGCCTGAGCACAGCCTAGCCCTGACAATAATATAATTTGTTTCTGGAGTATAGTGGGCAATATGATTTGTGAGGGTATAGTGTGTAATACAGTTAATTTTGTGTCTTTGTATATAGTGTATTTAAACTTCTGGTTTCAACTTTAGATGGGGAATGAAGGTCAGAACAGTTTTCTTTTGGTGTTAAAGGGGTTGTTTCATCTCAAAGTTTCATAGGATGCATGAATGAAATAATGCTGCTTTGCTCTGTCACTTCCTGGTCAAGCTGTCTGTAATTAGCATATGAGCTCTGTGTATTCAGACTTCTCTGTTTATTAGTCTAGATTAAATAAATTACCTTCTCTGAGGTCCAGAGAAGCTTCTGAGCTAATGTAAACAGTCATTACTGTCTTTTGTCTAAAAGATCAGATAACACACAAGCTCTCACACTGCCAGCTGTGACCTGTGTGATGACTTCACTCGCTGCTATAACAAACAGCAGGGGAGAAGGAGTACACAGGTCAGTCACTTGGGAAACCTGAGAGCCCTCAGAAGGTGATTAAATCATTTGTAGCTTCTTAACAAAAAAAGATGAACAACACAATATATTTGGAAAACGTCTTCATTTAGTGTTCCCTACATTTTGAAAGCTATTCTTTGTAGTGAGACAACCTATTTAACATATCGGGACAGATTTTCTATGGCAGCTGCTCCAGAATTCTGCTGCAATTTTGACCAAACTAATAGCATGATTGCTTTACACCACATTCATTATATATTTTAGACAACTATACACTGTGTCTGACAAAAGGAGTGTGGCTTCATGCAAAGGGGTGTGTAAATGGGTGTGGTTTAGTGTGCAAAATTGTGTGCCAATATTTTGGCGCAATTAGTGGCATAAAGGAAGCCAACTAATGAAGAGTGTAAACTTGAACTAGACAGTATAAACATACTTCAGATTAATCAATGCTGTGTCGCAGTATGAGACAGTAGTGGCACAGCTGCCCCAGGAGCAAAGTTAAAGGGGTTGTCTTGCTGCAAAGAATAGCTTTCATCATGTAGGGAACACTAAATGAAGACATTTTCCAACTACATTGCTTTGTTCATCTTTTCTTGTTAAGGAGCTACAAGTGATTTTATCACCTTCCTGGCTCTATTTGGTTCCCCAAGTGACTGACCTGTTTATTTGCTCTCCCCCTGTTGTTTGTTCTATCTGCTAGCAGGGAGTGAGGTCATCACACAGGTCATGGCAGCCAGAGTGAGAGTGTTTTATCTGATCTTTCAGACAAAAAACAGTAATTATTACTGTTTGCTTTAGATAAATATCCTGCTAGCAATTTCAGAGAAGCTTCTGAGCTAATCTAAACTAATTAGCAGAGGTCTGAATACACGGAGTGAATACACAGAGCTCATATGCTAATTACAGACAGCTTGACCAGGAAGTGACAGAGCATCTTATGAAACTTTGAGGTGAGACAACCCCTTTAATTATCTCTGCACAAGGCTGTGAAATGGGCTTGGACTGCCCCACAAAGGAGCAGTGAAAATCCCCAGTGGGTTTCTGGGCATAGTGGGCATGGTGAGCCACTGAGAATAGCAGGCTTGGGTGAAAGACAGAGAAAGAGAGTCAGAAAGCAAGAGGCAGAGTGCAATATGTGCGGTCATGTACAGTAGCTGGAGAATGGGCCCCAAGAATCAATTCCACTGGTGGGTCCAAGGAATCAACTTCTCTGGGGCCCTCAGGCACTCCAGTTCTTCAATGTTGTAGAATATGACAGCACTATATAAAGGCATAAAATAAATGCAAAATATGGAATATGCAGTAAGATATAGAAATAGCTCACATTTGGTCATCTGTGTTGGTAGATGTAACATCAGGCATTCCTGCTGATTTGTAATAAAAGCTGGGCCTCATCCTAGTATGGCAATTCTAATTTGGTGGGCCAGTGAGACATTTTTATCCAGTGTCAGACCATCAAATACATTACCTGTATGTATTATTTGTGTGAGGAGCAAACACAACATAAGCATGTTAGCATGATCTTCATTGTGTGACTGATATTGCCATGTCAATGGCAGCATTCAGCAAAGTCAACACTTCTTTCCCTGCATTATTTGAATGCAAAGATGTTCTAACAGTAATTAAAACTTTCATAGATCTCTTCATGATAAATGAAAGAAGTATACGGATGCACTTGGCTCAGTTCTAGGCGATTTCTCCACTCTGTGTTGCAGAAGCCTACTAGGGAGAGATAGCAGCCTCAGGAGAAATTGTTCTCGGTCAGATGAACACAGCTCTGATGAAACTCAGTTTTTTGTCTTAGAAAACATCGCCCCATGTAGTGTGTATGAATATACAAACAGCTAATGCATGGGAAAGCTAATAATGTAGTTCATGGACTACTGATTCTGTAAGGAAACAGAGAATACTGTTGCTTTATTAACGTTAAACAATTCTACAAATCAGTTAAACCTCAGTGAAGCATACAAGCTGGTAACATCATTCAGTGTCATAATATCAAAGAACAAAGCTAAGTACATATGTACTGGGATCTGCATACGGTGCTCATGTTGTCGTGTGGGGTTATACGTACCAGTGGGATAGTGAGGGTATTTTTATGTGGATTCCACATAGGGTGACAGACGGGCCGTCGTAAAAGCATTATGGGCCCCCAAGCAATGCAATGCAGTTGTCCCTACCCAAATACGTGACATCTCATATGACCATGCCTCTGGCCATACTCAAACATGACACCACATGAGGCAACACCTCTAAACACCCACAAGCCCACCCATAATATCACACGGCCTTTATGGGGTCACTCTGCTAATGTCTGGTAGGCAACCTGTAGCTTACAAGAAAAATTGGTAGGGCACGGAGCTGAGGGAACCATGGTTTTTAACTATTTGGACATGCTAGGGACATGCTAAAAACAGTTAAATAAACGGTGCCGACCCAGGGATCCAAGCATATGCCATGATACTTGAGATATACTCACCACACCTGGGGGCTTGTGGGGCCCCTAGGTATTTGCCTAGTGTGCCCAATGGATAAGATGGGCCTGGATGACAGAGAGCCAAGATAACTATTAGATTAACAGAGTGTAGTTTTCCCTCAAATATTATTTTTCCACAAGGTAGAAGCATAACTTCCCATTTGTGGATTTAGAGTTTTTTTTTTTTTAAAAAAGGGCCTTTGATCAGGACCTATTCAAAAATAAAAAAAATTGTACTTATCCCAAAACCACCATAAGTCTAATGACTGCACTGCTTCAGTGTTCCCTGCTAGTCTCCCACCAATAGTGTCACTTTCACTGCTCAAATGATGATGCAGCCAAACACTGGTCTCTTCGTCCATGTACAGCGTGTGCCTGATGGAGTGATTGGCTACAGCATCAGGTAAACCATGGGCATGACATCATTGGTGGGGGTCTAGTGGTGAACACAGGGGCGGCAGTGGTGCTGGAGTAATTGTGGCTTCAGGGTGAGTACAGTTTTTTTTTTTTTTTTTTTAGAACTGGATTGTTGACCATATTTTAAAACATTTCTGACAACCCCTTTAGGGTGTTTCAGTTTTAGGTGTATTAACTTGTTATAGGATTTCTAGTACTAATTGGAAGTAGCGCAAGTAATACAGGGGAAGCATATTTTGTATATTCTTTTTATTTCTATATATAAAAACTACAGCCATTAATGATCTAATAGCCGCCTACCATTCAGGGGTTGTTTCTTGAAGACAACCTTTGTATGTTTGCCCTATGCCATGCTGGCATTATAGAGGAAAACCCCCACTCATGATCTCCCAAACATGAGCCAGAATCAAAAGCGGCTTTCTTTTTAGTGGACTCAAACAATCTATTATATAGACAACCATTCATCTCAATGGCTGCCATATAGTACTGCATTCTTAGTGTGGCAGGGAACATGCTTGACCAGTCATGGTTTTCTCTAGCAAAATCATCTGCCCTACATTACTGAAACCAAACAAGTCTCACTTTCCTTACTTTCTCTGAGCTCCAGCTTCAAAGGAAAAAAAAAATAGTGTAAAAATAAAAATTCTAAATATACAGGCAGTCCCTGACTTACATAGTTCCGACTTACATCTGACCCCTTGTTACAAACGAAGACTTATGGGGCATGCTGCCACTTGTAGTTCCATGTTCCACAGCAGATAGTTGTTGCGGAAAGGACAAGTTCCAGCATGCCACGACAGCAATGAGGTGAAATCTTATTAACAGGGGCACAGACAGCAAAAACCCTTCCCTGTACTATCCAAAACTAAAAAGAAAACTTTTGTGCTGGAGTTACATTTAATAAATATACCTTTTCCGACTTACATACAAATTCAACTTAAGAACAAACCTTCAGTCCCTATCCCATTCGTAACCCAGGAACTGCCTGTTTATAATAGATATTCAAAGCCTGTAAATATGTTAAATAGAAATGTGAAAAAGGCTGGCCACCCCAGAAATTGAAAGTATGACAAAGAAAGGTAACATCTAATACACTTCTCTGCCTATTCACGCAATCAGTGGGTTTCTTGCTGGAGATATACACGTTATCCAAAACCTACTAAGAAACAATTCATCCTCTCCTCATCACTATCACAAGTTACTACTAACATGGAAATCAGATTAAAGGACTTGTCCAGTGAAAAAAATTGTTTCTAAATAATGTCAGGCACTTGTAATGCACTTTATTTCATTTTCTATGGACTTCCTGCAGTTCTATATCAACTGTCTGATGACAGCAAGCATAGTTCTGTGTATATCCATACAAAACAACTCTTGTGTCAAGCCCAGGAGATCATAACACCATAGGGATGTGCTTTTTTTCAGGGCAGCCTTTGAAACCAAATCCATTTGGTCCCGCCTCCCAAGGCTTTCAATCGCAAATTAACACGGAAGAGATCACAGAGAGATAGGAAAAAGTCTAAGGTACAAAATTTTAGATTTTTTTTCTTTTTTGGTTTGCAGGACAACCACATTAATAGAGAATACATTTAGAATTCAATGTCAGATTTGGTATTTTCACCCACCTGCTTTTCTCCACTTGGTCTTCTGTAACTTAGAAGTAGCTCCACAGCTCCCACCACTTCCTTCCTTATTGCATACAAAAGAGCATCTCCCACATATACACTGTGGCTGAGCAAAAGCTCCATGATCTCTAGGTTTTCGTTCTCTATGGCAATGAGAAGAGCGCTTCGGCCAAGTGGATCCATGCAGTTGATGTTGATGTTGTAGTAGATTTCGGCTTCCTCCAGGGCATGCTTGACGCTGGCATAGTCTCCCTTTTCCACAGCAATGAGGTAGGCCTTTTCTTCCTGTGACAACTCTGCCTCTGCCCGCACAATCTGCAGTGGAATCCGATCTCTGTAGGGTGAGTAATTCACCTTTTTGTAGTAAAGCTGGGCCATGGTTCATAATGACATTACAACCTGTAAGAGAATAAAATAAATTGAGCCTTATCAAAATATATTATTAATGATTACAAGTGACATGATGAAGCGCAGTCTTTATGTTAACACACTTGACTTTTAAATTAAGAGTTCTTTATTGGCCCTTCCAAAATGCATAAGTAATATACTGTGCTAATAGCCTGCTAACAGTGAGGGAAAAAAATTAGACATATTTAGGAGAATATAAATGTGCTGCACATATTTTTTCCCTATGTCATTAATTACTTTCTTATGTTCTAGATATGCCTCCAATTTACACAGAATATTTTGTAAATGCCTGATATAAGACCTACCAGGAAAAGAATGGTTCTCTAACCCTTGTTCTGCCGGCAGGTGTGGCCAGCCACATCCAGGTGAGGACTGAATAAAGATGATGCATGACTTTCTCCATTAAAGCTTATAGGGTAAATCAAACTATTTTGTTGGGCTGCTTTCTGTACCTCCCGTAAACAGTAATAAAGAGCACCACATAAAAGCGCAGCCAACTGTTCATTCATTCATTCTTTATCTAGATTTGGGGCCTAGGATTCTGTGCAATCAACTGCAAAGTTTGGAGAACCTAAATCATCAGCATACTATTGCAAGGCATTATGGGTAAAGGGCTGAGAAGCCCACAGCGCCCTCTGTTGGATGTACAAAAACCTCAGTTTCCTTTTGCCCCCCCCAGGTCTTGAGAAAGCAAAAAGGATTTTAGCCAAGCCAGTATCTCTCATCTGCAGACAATGCTGTTTGGGGATTTTTGTCCCTCATCAGTGCAGAGCAGAGCGATACTGGCTGGCTGTGTGGGAGGCATCAGGCGGCTAAGGAAGGGAAACATCTCTCCTTAAGGAGAGCACCGAACGAACGGCGTGTAGAGATTTGTTTTGCCTTTTCGCACTCTACTAAGCATCTGCATATCACAAGGCATTATGGGAAAGGGGCTGAGAAGCCCACAGCGCCCTCTGTTGGATGTAACAAATCCTCAATTTGCTTTTGAACTACTAGGTCTTGAGAAAGCAAAAAGGATTTTAGCCAGCTAGTATCGCTCTGCTCTGCACTGATGAGGGACAAAAATCCCGAAACAGTGTTGCCTGCAGATGAGAGATGCTGGCTTGGCTAAAATCCTTTTTGCTTTCTCAAGACCTAGTAGGTCAAAAGCAAATTGAGGATTTGTTACATCCAACAGAGGGCGCTGTGGGCTTCTCAGCCTTTTTCCCATAATGCCGTGTGATATGCAGATGCTTAGTAGAGTGCGAAAAGGCAATACAAATCTCTACACGCCGTTCGTTCGGTGCTCTCCTTAAGGAGAGATGTTTCCCTTCCTCAGCATTCTATTGGTAATTGCAATTTAATTCTCCTATTAAAAAAATTACATTTGTAAATGTATAAAATTCTTGTTTTAAATGTGGATCCAGTCTAACCACCACTTTGGATCAGAGATGAAATGTTTTTTTTTTTTTGAAGTTTGCTTCAGTAAAGTTCTAAAATTTCCCTCGATCTCTCCTCTTCATCTACATCTGGTAAAACTTAAATGGGTTTTCTCACCACAATGATTAGTTTTTAACATGTAGGGAAAGGTAACTGAAGGCTGTTACCAAATACATTGTTGTTTTGATTTTGCTTTGGTCAAGAGACAAAGAAGATTTTATATTCTCTTAGGGCCATATGTATGAAAACTGTCTAGGTCTAAAATTCACCTTGTTGCCCCTAGCAACCAATCAGAGCACCCATTTCATTTCATATGGTGCACAGGAAAAATGAAAGGGGCGCTCTGATTGGTTGCTATGGACAACAAGGTGAATTTTAGACCTAGACAGTTTTCATACATGTGGCCCTTAGAGTTTACAAGATTCTTTAGGTTACAGACCACCTCTCCCCACCCTTTTCTCCACTGTCTCTTATCTGATATCTCTACAAAGTACAAGTTGACCATGGTGAGTCACTCCCTGCAGTCTTATCTCTAACTATGGAGTTTCTTTACCTAGCTTAATGAAAAGTTTTCAACCTCCATGGCTTTGTGTACTATAGTTTATAAATCTCCTGCAGTCATGTCACTGAACAGGAATATATATGCCAATCACTGCTTTAGAATCACCCACAGCCTGACTAAAGCTGCCTGTGGCTCTGTTAAACTGCATGGTATGAAAACATATGTCTTTTTTTCATGCTAATTACCATGTATACTCAAGTATAAGCCGAGTTTTTCAGCACAAAAAATGTGCTGAAAAATCTCCCCTCGGCTTATACTCGAGTCACTGTCGGCGCTCGGGCGCTGCGATGGCCCGTGCGCCGACAGGGACGCTTCAGTTATATGCGGCTCCTCAGGGAGCGCATATAACTGACTGCCGAGGGAGCGCACAGTGTCCGGGTGCTGCGCTGGCCCGGGCACTGTCCGCGATCCCTTCACCTATATGCGACTCCTCCGGAGCGCACACAGGTGAAGAGATACCACTACGGAGCAGAGAGGGAGCGCTCCCTGCTCCGCAGTGGACTCCGGGCAGTCGCAGACTCGCGGCTGTCCGGAGTTTCCGGCACAGGCAGCGTGTGTCATCACGCTGCGTGCACGGCCTGATGACATCACCCGCCTGTGCCGGGACGACCGAGGAGCGCGCGGGAGGCCGGACAGCGAGGAGGAGCAGCAGCAGGGAGCCAGGTAAGTGATTGTTTTTTATTTTGCCTATTATTGCCTACAGCCTGCCCTATACCTGCCCTATACCTGCCCTATACCTGTCTACAGCTGCCTATACCTGCCTACAGCCGGCCCTATACCTGCCCTATACCTGTCTACAGCCGGCCCTATACCTGCCTACAGCTGCCTATACCTGCCCTATACCTGCCTACAGCCGGCCCTATACGTGCCCTATACCTGCCTACAGCTGCCTATACCTGCCTACAGCTGGCCCTATACCCGCCCTATACCTGCCTATACCTGCCCTATACCTGCCTTTAGCCGGCCCTATACCTGCCCTATACTTGCCTACAGCTGCCTATACCTGCCCTATACCGGCCTACAGCTGCCTATACCTGCCTACAGCCGGCCCTATTACCTGCCTATGGGGCCATATACCTGCCTATTACCTGCCTATGGGGCCATATACCTGCCTATTACCTGCCTATGGGGCCATATACCTGCATATGGGGCCATATACATGCCTATAATCTGCTTATGGGGGACATATAACTGCCTATTACATGCCTATGGGGCCATAAACGTGCCTTTTGGGACATATACCTGCATATAGGGCCATATATCTGCCTAAAATTGCCTATGGGGGACATTAAACTGCCTATGTAATTTTATTGATATCCATTTTTATTTTTAAAATTTACCACTAGCCGCTGCATTTTCTACCCTAGGCTTATACTCGAGTCAATAAGTTTTCCCGTTTTTTGGGGCAAAAGTAGGTGCCTCGGCTTATACTCGGGTCGGCTTATACTCGAGTATATATACGGTATGTTATTATAAGATAGGTACAACATATATTTATATATTATTATGTAAATTTCACACAGTTGTAGAGCTTTTTTTTTCACGTCACAGCTTATTCAGAACATCTCATTGGAGGGTTATTATTGTAAGGTTTTATTCACACTACCCACATAAGTTCGGATAGAACCGAAACTATGATTTCAATCCCGTATGTGTTAAATGACAAACACTAGCAGTACCTCATGGCCCCTATTGACCTATAGTAGGATCAATCAGGTTTACCTGCTGTTTTGATTTGTAGAATGGTGTAGCATGCTGTGCTATTAATCCTATTAAATCTAATAGTCCCACTAATGAAGGCTCCAAACAGAACCTTTAACAGTAGTGCACACAGAGCCATAGTACTATTTATATTACAGGCATACATTTTGTTAACATAATATACATGGAGGAAGTAAACTTAAATCAGATTTTTACAAAACTAAGGCTCTGTTCAGATCTACAACGGAGGTTCGGAACGACGGCAAAAAGAGCCCAGTAAACTGGGCTCTTTGTTGTCAAACTGGTCCTTTTGTGTCCGTTTGAACCTCTGCAACGGAGGTCCAGTGCAGAACCTCTGATGCAGATGTGAATCAAGCCTAATATCTGTATCATCTGCCATCTAATATCATTGAAAAGGAGATTCAGCCTTTCAGAATAAGATCTAGTAATTTGTTAAGCAATATCCACACAGAAGACAGGAGAACAGAATAGCAAGCGGCTGAAGCGTATTGGGCTGTTTTCCTGTTTTCCGTGTGGATATTGCTTAATAAATTTCTGGATCTTATTCTGAAAGCCTGGATCTCCTTTTCAAATATTCTCCAAGATTGGGTGTGCTGGCTAGTTGCACATGCCTTCTGTGCCTCCCAAAGCTGAATGCTGGTGAGCTGCAGTGTTTTTCCTACGTTGTTATCTAATATCATTTGCTGAAAAAATACAATATGTGTAACAAAATAATATTCTGTATATTTTGTCACATAAATGTATTCTAACATAAAATTACTTTATGACATATAATGCTATATAATGCTATGTTGCATAAAAAGTTGTAGCCTCTGAAATTTTCCAGATTTAAGATTTATTGAGCAAGGGTCCACTTTTGGACTCAACAGTGTTCAGAAAAAAGAGATTACACAGAGTAATGTCACCCAAAGGAAGGGAGGCATCCATGACATTCTGGCGAGTATAAATATTTATTTAAAAATTCCAGTTATTAGCATTTTTAGATTACATTAGTTAGACTAGTTATGTACGTTTGTTTCTTTCAATGATACTCCCTTTAATATGTGCATGGCACTTTTGTGATAAAGTAACCCTTTTTTTTTTTTTTAAAAGTAAAACACTAAGTGCGACATTTCCGAATAATGGCGCCGCTGTGGCAGTTTTTAGGCGCATTTAATCAGTGTAAAGTGCACCTGAAAATACAATCCTTTTCAAAATTTGGCATCTGGTATACCTTGCATAGTAAACTTAATGCACCTAAAAAGGCGTATAGCACAATCGCAGCACACTGCGTATCATTGCTAGTGTATGTAATGTGCCTATCGAGGCACATTGCATAACAGAGGTGCTTAAGTATCCTTTACGTTATATGTAATGTGCACCCGAAAAGCACATTGCGTTATGGAGACGCACAGCGTATCATTGCTTCTATATGTAAGACATTTAGTTTTGGTATATTACAGTTCATTTATATTGAGAATGTGACATCAAGAGCATTTTTGCCGCAAAATAGACCATTGGGACATGTCGCCCTAACACTCTGTTCATGCTAGCAGCACGGTTAAATTTCTCTTGGTTTCTGTTGCCCCAAGCAGGCAGAATAGCCTTGTCTACTATGCTACAAAACCTAGTAAAAGAAAATACTGTATATGTACAGATCTATTTTATTTCAATACTATCTGAAGGGACCTGTGGCAAGACTAATCTAAACATATCCATCATAGGTCCAATAAAAACATAAGCCAACGACACCAGATTGAACAGTGTCTTCATTTGTCCATCCTATCTGGATAATTAGCAGCCTGAAAAATGTGATGCCTATGTTTAATTACACTGAACATGAAACCAACTCCTTATCAAACTGTTTCTTGTCCAATCCTATACAGATTTATATTTACTAACCACAACTCCTGAAATGAGATTGTCTTTAAAAGGATAAAAAAACAAAGTTCCTTTCGATCAAAACAGCTTTCAACAAGCTTGGTTCTTCATTGCATTAGGAGTATTTTACATCATTGTCTGTAGTCTAAGGAAAGCTTATTTTGCAATTGGAATCATGATAGGGAATGGCAGAAGCAGTGTCGGACTGGGGTGCTTAGGGCCCACAGGTGAAGTTGATTCCAGGTGCCCACCAGTTGACCTGTTTTGGGGCCTACCCATGGAGTTTATTTTAGGGGATCACCCTACAGCTACTGTAAATGACTGTACAAGCCTCCAATACTCTGCCTTTTGCTATTTTTCCCTCTTCTAAGGACGTATATGTAGTTAAAAAAAACAACTCCAGATCTACCATGCGCAGGTGCCCAATGGGAGTTTCCCCTATTCCCCCGTGGGCCAGTCCGAGCCTGGTCAGGAGATATTTGGTTAGATAAAGACTGGACAAATTATGATGATTAGTTAAAAGCATAATATTACATCTAGAATTAAAGTTATACACAAAACACGATTTTAGAAGTAAAATACATACAATGTTTATTAACTTGCAAAGTAAGACTAAAAACAATGACATAATGAGGGACATGTATGAAAAAGGTCTAGGTCTGAGACTTTCTTTGTTGCCCATAGCAAACAAATAAAGCGCCTTTCATTTCATCTAGGTGTTCTGAAAAAATTAAAGGGGCGCTCAGATTGGTTGCTATGTGCAACAAAGAAAGTCTTAGACCAAGACAGTTTTCATACACGTCCTCCAAAATGTTATCGATACATCTTTTACAACATGACCAGCAGGCATGCAAAGGAAAAATGTAGAAAATGTGAACATATATTGGTGGGTCAAACTCATACTGTCTTAGTCTCCTAGGCACAAGCCATTTATCGTGCTCAGATGGGGCATGCTCAGTAGCTGTGTCTGCATCATCTGCAGTGGGAAATGGCTGCAAAGCAATAGCTAGAGTTTGAGCTCTCATATATTTAACACCATAATCAATAATGGCTGCGGCATCTAGATACCTGGCAGAGGGCCAGGGCTTCCTTTGTCAACCACTGACACTGTTGAAATGCAATTGAGGGGTGATGACGGATGCAAAGGCAGTGAGGGGGCAAGTAATGGCCACAGGGTCTGCAATGTATGAAGGCTATTAGGCCCTGCCAAAAACAAACTGCCTATCACAGACATAATACATAGCAGGACAGCAATGTATTGCTATGTATAATAAAAGTGATCTACTCTAGTCTAGTGATTGTATAGTCTAGTCCCATAATGGGTTAAAAAAAAAACTTAAACATAGTTAAAAATGTTTGAACATATAAAAAAACAAAAACAAACCCTTTGTTTTCACAATAAAAAGAACCTTAGTTTAAAAAAAAAATAAAAATAAGTTCCACATAATGGTTATTGCTGAATCCTTAACAATCCAATTTAGAAAATGGTCCTGTTATTTAATCTGTATACTGAAAAATAATTAAACAGGTTTATTTTTTGTTCATCCAACCTCACTTGAAAAAGGAAACAAAGTTATCAAAAATGCCGATGTAACCTATATTTTTACCAATGAAAATATCAACTTATCCCACAAATAAAAAGCCTTTACACAGCTCCATCAGTAGAAAAGTTATGGTTCTTAGGACATTGTAACATTAAAGTGGCAATTACAAATTATGGATGTGAGGAGGGGCCATAAAAAGAAATGGGGTGCAGTCTGTAAAAAGGGACCTGGCTTGTGAACAAGCTTGGGCACTGAGGACAATTTTCCAAAGTTGGCAAATGTGGTCAGTCTAGCATAGTGTGCAATTGGTTTCTTATTTGGTGAAGATATTGGGGTAGACTTATTAATGTCATCTTAAATTTAGGCAGCATAACAATAGATAAGAAAAGCAAAAGCTGCACCAAATTTATCACAGTGGCACACGTGGATAATAAAGTAACTTTATACTAATTTTCTATTCAGATTTGAGCCACTAATCTCTCTCACGCCTGTCCGTTCTTCAATCTAAGCGGACGTTAGTTCAGCTCAGACTGATCTACCTTTTTGTTTGTATTGTTTACCCTGTATACTATGGGTTTTTGGGTGTGATAGTAGGGTGCAACAGGTAATGAGGCTCGGACGTACGAGTTGCTGTGATCTGTTATCGCATTCACAGCTTCGACGCATTCGATGTATACTTGGGAGGACCACTATCAGTGACGGCATTTCGGCATGTGAGCTGATCATCGGTGATGACATTCACCGCTCCTCTATTCAACAAACGGAGAGTTGTGGTGGTCGAAGCACAACTTAAGAAGGTTAGAGTATAGCTTGTATTTTAAGTAAGCACTCTGTTTTAAACTTATTACACTACAGGAGCGCACATTCCTCTTCTTTTTTCTTTTAAGTGGCGCACGCTATGTGATATATTTGGATTATCCTGCAGCACAAGTTTTTCCTACAATGTTCCTCAAGCCAATATTTTGCACCTTCACAATGGTGCACTACTAACATTTAAGGTACAGGTACATCTTAATGCCAGTAAGAAGCTATGAAGCAGGCTTACTCGCTGAGCCTTACTCTATAGGCAGCCTGAGCTAGCTGTTAATTAAAGCTGACACCTGCTGCTAACAACAGGGATCAAAGCCAGCTCCTATCCCTGCTGTTTAATCTTCTTGATCCGCGGCGCACAGTTCTTCCCCCGATTGCACCACCTCGATGAGATTGCGTGGGGGCCAAGCAGTTGCTATGGTACCTAGAAAGCCATGTTACTGCTCCTATCACTTCTTGTCTTATGCAGAAAGTAATAGGAGCCCCATCTTGGTACACACTTCTGCATTATATATATGATGCAGAATTACCCTAGGTGGACTATATGCACAAGTGAAAAAAAAAGTTTTAAAAATAAAAAAAATTAAATAAAAAAATCAAAAGTTCAAAGCAACACCCTTTGCCATTTTAAAATTTAAAAAAAAGTTAAGCGGAATTGGTAACTTTTAAAATATAACATCATTTACCCCCCTGTGCAGAAAGAAAATTTCAAATGACAAAACTGTGCTTTTATGGTCAATCAATACCCCACATCGGCCTGCCAACAAAGAACCTTTTCTAAGGTTCTCATCTTGATCCGAAAAAACAAAACAAAAGCCATCATATGATCATGTAGATGAAAAAGTAAAACCTTTTTGAAGGTAGCGAGGAAAAAAATCAATGTGACAAAAAAATAAAAAAATAGCCGGCAACACATATCATGCATAACTGCATATCATCTGACTCAGCAGGCTGACATTACCACGGCTTTATTCACAGCTCATTCTTGTCAAACAAAGGTCTGTATATGTAAAGATTTGTGAGTATCTACAATGTAATGGTTAGCGGTTCTGCCTTCCAACATAGGAATCCTAGGTTCAAATCCCAGAGGTAAAAAAAGGCCTCTCTAAACGGGCAAAGTCTGGATTCCAGATTAAAAAAAAAAAAATGGTAAAAATGCCATATAGTTTAAAGCAGGGGGTCCCCACCAGGCTGTAGTGCATCCCCTGCCAGTCCGCAGCGCCGGCTACACTTGATGCCGACCACCCGGTGACTTTAGTCCAGGCGGTCGGCATCTGCTCTGCGCGGCCGTTGTAATCTGGACTGTGCGGCTGCATCACTAGAGAAAAAGCAGGGGCGGTTCATTACCATCCCTGCTTTCCCTATTGCTGTAGATGCGGCGCTCACTGAGCGCCGCATCTACAGATCAGCGGCGCAGGGAGTGTGATGAAGCAGTGTCATCACACCCCCTGCGCCGCTCGGTATCACCAGATGCCGGCTGCTGGAGGGAGCAGCTCAGCAGGGATCGGGAAAGGTAAGTAAGTTCCTGCTTTTTTTTATACTAGCCTGGTCACTACAGGGGCATCTAAATATTTATTACTATTGTGGGTATCTAACTATTTATTACTATGGGGGCATATAACTATTACTATGGGGGCATCTAACTATTTATTACTATGGGGCATATAACTATTTATTACTATGGGGCATATAACTATTTATTACTATGGGGGCATATAACTATTTATTACTATGGGGGCATATAACTATTTATTACTATGGGGCATATAACTATTACTATGGGGGCATATAACTATTTATTACTATGGGGCATATAACTATTTATTACTATGGGAGCATATAACTATTTATTACTATGGGGCATATAACTATTTATTACTATGGGGCATATAAATATAACTATGGGGCCATATAACTATTTATTACTATGTGAGCATATAACTATTTATTACTATGTGAGCATATAACTATTTATTACTATGGGGGCATATAACTTTTTATTACTATGGGGCATATAAGTATTACTATGGGGCCATATAACTATTTATTACTGTGGGAGCATATAACTATTTATTACTATGGGAGCATATAACTATTACTATGGTGCATATAAGTATTTATTACTATGGGAGCATATAACTATTACTATGGTGCATATAAGTATTTATTACTATGGGGGCATATAACTTTATTACTATGGGGCATATAACTATTTATTACTACAGGGGCATAAATCTATTTATTACTACTGCAGGGGCATCTATCTAATTATTATCACTACAAGGGGCCTATATTTATCTATCATTACTACAGGGGGCATATATACCTATCTCAATTGACTACAGGGGGCATATATCTATCTCTATTGACTACAGGAGGCATATATCTCTATAATGACAGAGCTGATTACATATCTATATTATGCTGATCAATATTACTAAAGACTGACTGTCGACTCTGTGGGTCAGCATTATTAATGTAATACTGACCCACAGAGCTGACAGTCAATCTGCAGTTATAAAATACTGGTTACCCCATATTATACCACTGAATGACACAGTATACACTTTATTGTGTTTTTTTTTTGTTGTGTGTATGAATCTAAATATCCAACCCCCTCCATAACCCCGCCCCTAATAGCCCTGCCCCCCACTGGGCAGTGGAAAAATTGTCATGCATCAAACCGGTCCCTGGTGGAAAAAAGGTTGGGGACCACTGGTTTAAAGGGGTTTTGCCACAAAGACATTTCATTCCTGATTTGTCCAGCTTAAGCTCTCAGTGTGTTCAAAAAGGAGCGTTTATAATTTGTTTGAAGTGCATATCATGTGACCCAGCAGACTGACATCACCATGCCTCTCCTCACAGTGGTCTCACTATATGCAAAGGTCTGTTTATGTAAAGAGACATGAATAGTTACAATGTAGCTGAGTATTTATTCTGCCTTCCAGCATAGAAGTCCTAGTTTTAAATCCCTGCAGTAACTAAGCATGAAGTTTTTTTTTCAATTCACATACCTGATTGGTTTCTTTTTTCTTTTTATTTATTTGCACTTCACTAATTACTAAGGAGTACAGAAGACAGGAGTAGAATGACAGCAACTGGGGTTCAATACTCACTCAGCAGTGAGTATGTGTGATTACTAAGCAGGAAAGACAGTAGCTGCCTGAGAGGAGAGGTGATGTTTGAACATGTGTGGTCAGGACTGAGAAGATCTCGTCATTGGTCGTATCCCCTAGAGACAAGCTGTACACTATAAGGGAGCAGCTAAAACAAAAATTCTTGGAGTCAAGTTCTGGGGAAAGTAAATACACAAACAAGGAAAAGTAGGGGAACGCAAATACTGTATGGAAAAAAAGGGAGAGGGTGGGACAAGCGCAATACAGTGTAGTATGTAATGGTAGTAAATGAGCAGGCAGATATAATTAGAGATGCTTTTCTGGATGGGTTGTTCACACTACGGTACAACTCACTTTTTTCGTATATATAATATTCCACCAGCATGTGATATTCAGAGACGCAAGAATCCTGGCACTCGTTCAGAGATCCTTTGGCAGAAGATTGTTATAAGTGAATCCTCACTCCTTTCCTGAATTCATCCAAGGATTTACTTATAACAAGCTAAAACAAAAATGGTGCAGAATTTTTAATAATGATGAATGGTGACAATCTTTATTTTTTTACTTTGCAAGCTTCCCACGTCAATTTTACTTTGTGGCAAAACCCCTTTAACTAGTGATGTCCTGTTCATCGTGATATTTCTATGGACCTCACAGATTGAACTTGGGTAGACAGTTTGCTGAACACAAGCAGACTAAGGACATGGATTACTGGAACCATGTCCTAGGTTCTGATGAGACCAAGATAAACTTATTTAGTTCAGATGGTATTAAGCATGTGTGGCTGGAAGCAGTTGAGGAGTACATAGACAAGTGTGTCTTGCCTACATTCAAGCATGGTGGTGGATGTGTCATTGTTTGGAGCTGCTTGAGTGCTGCCAGTTGTGGGAAACTACCATTAATTTAGGAAACCATGAATGCCAACATGTACTGTGACATACTGAAGCAGAGAATGATCCCCTCCCTTCAGAAATTGGTCGGCAGGGCAGTATTCCAGTATAATAATGATCCCAAACACACCTCCAAGATGACCACTAAAGAAAATTAGGGTAAAAATGCTGGACTGGCCAAGCATGTCTCCAAACCTAAACCCAATTAAGTATCTGTGGAGCATCCTCAAACAGTAGGAGGAGGAGCGCAAAATCTCTTACATTCACCAGCTCTGTGATGTCGTTATGAAGGAGTGGAAGAGGATTCCAGTTGCAACCTGTGAAGCTCTACTGAACTCCTTGCCCAAGAGAGTTAAGGCTGTGCTGGAAAATACTGGTGACCACACAAAGTATGGAGACCTGGAAAGGCAACAAGAGGGATAAGATTGTTTGTTTAGAGGAAGTCCTCATCTTCTTGCTGGTGAATGGGCCCTCAGTTTGATATCGTTACAATTAACTATTGTAACATTATGACTAGGAGCCTACAGAGTGGCTCAAAATGTATAAACTGGCATGAATTTTGCTTTGTTAATGACTTTCTTCTATCTTCAGCCAATGCCTCTTTCCTGCTCCGTGCATTACTTGGACTACACACTGGCCCAAGTTCACTGGTGAGAGAAATAAATTTTTTCTTTAGTTTCTATTGGTACCATTTTGGGATAGATATGACTTTTTGATCACTTCTTATTCCAATTTTAACCCCTTAAGGACCCAGCCTGTTTTGACCTTCCTGACACAGCCCTATTTTTGAAATCTGACATGTGTCAATTTATGTGAGAATAACATTTTGTCACTTTTAACCTATCCATGTGATTCAGAGATTGTTTTCCCGTGACACATTGACCTTTAAGTTAGTAAGAAATTTTTATCCATACAATCCATGTTTGTTTGTGAAAAATATCAAAATTTCATGAAAATTTGGAAAAATCTGCGATTTTGAAAGTTGCAACATTTCTGCATGCAAGACAGATAATTATTCACCACAAAATAGTTTATAACTAGCATCTACCATATGTCCACTATAGGTTGGCATCATTTTTTAAATGTCTTTTTTTTTTTTACGACATTAGAGGGCTTAGAAATTTAGTAGTAATTTCTCACATTTTCAAGAAAATTTGCAATATACATTTTTTTTTAGGGACCACTCCAGTTCTGACGTGGCTTTGAGGGGCCTGCATGTTAGATACCCCCATAAGTGACGCCATCTGAGAAACTTGACCCCTTAACGTATTTACAACACTATTTAGGAAGTTTGATAACCTTTAGATATTTCACAGAAATTAAAGCAAAGTGGAGGTGAAATTTCAAAATTTCATTTTTTTGCAGATTTTCAATATTTATCCATTATTCACTGGAATACGGTAAATGTGACTAGGTAAATGCAACTTAATATCAATTCCCCAGGTCTGCCGTTTTTAGAGATATCCCATATGTGGCCCTAGTGCAATATTTGGCTAAACCATAAGCCCCAGAATAGGAGGAGCACCTACTATACTCTGGGGTCTAATTTTCAATACGATTTTATTTAAGCGCCATTTCAGGTTTGGGGACACCCTAAGGTGCTAAAACTTAATAAACACCCCTAAATAGACCGCATACTGGAAACTACACCACTTAAGGAATATATCCAGGGGTGCATTGAGTATATAGACCCCACAGGTGATTCACAAATTTTTTTAGCATAAGGCTGTGAAAATTTAAATTTTTTTTTTCCAATAATCTGCAATTTTAGCTTAAAAATGTTTCATATATACAAGGAATCCTAAAACTTTGTTAAGCAATTTCTTCCAAGTTCGGCAATCCCCTACATGTGGGTGTAAACTGCTGTTTGGGCGCATGGCAGGGCATATAAGGGAGGGAGCGCTATTTGGCTTTTGGAACACAGATTTTGGTGGGGCCCATGTCGCATTTGCAAAGCCCCCAAAGTAGCAGAACAGGTGAAACCTTCCAGAAGTCGCCCCATTTTGGATTCAACACCCATCAGGGATCTCATCTAGGGGTGTATTCTGCATTTTAGGCATACAGGTATTCCATAGGTTTTTTTTAGCATTGGGCAATGAAAATGGGGGGAAAAACACAGTTCGGTCATTGATTTTTGAGTTTAAATTTTACAGCATTCGCCGTGCAGTGTAAATGATGTGATCACTTTACTATGGGGGTCGGTACAATTACAATGATATAGATTTGAGAGAGTTTTTTCTGTTTTATTACTTGTACACAGTAGAAATACGTCTATAAAAAATTGCGTTTTTATGTTGTCCTATTCTGCCAGCCATAACTTTTTTATTTTGCTGTATGCAGGGCTGTGTATGGGCTTGTTGTTTGCGGGATGAGTTGAAGTTTTTATTGGTACCATTATAGGGTGCATATGATGCTATGTTCACCTCCTGCGATCTCCTCCTGCGTCTCCCTTAGTTATTGCGACCCGATCATCGCGATAATTAAGGGGTTAACCCCCCCCCCCCCGGAGCGATCCGGGGTCGGGGCCGATGCTGTGGGATGTCAGCTGTAATATACAGCTGACACCCCGCACCGATCGCGCGAACTCTGCTTTAGAGTTCGCGCGATCCTCAAGACGTATCCATACGTCCAGATGCGTTAACCCCCAAACGACCTGGACGTATGGATACGCCCAAGGTCGTTAAGGGTGCTTGAAATTGCCAAAAAAAACACAATTTTAATGTTTGGATTTTAGTTTCTTCTATGGTTTTCAGTGTATGGGATAAATTATGTTTTATTTATTTAAATTATATTTTAATAGATCAAACTTTTATGGATGTGGTGTTACCAATTATGTGTAATTTTTTTATTTTTTTATTTGTAAATTGGCAAAAGGGGTGATTTGAACTTTTAATATTTTGTACTCATTTTTATACTTTTACCTTTTTAAAATTTTAAATTAAGATTAGTTAACCACTAGGGGCACGATCATTAATTCACTCTTCTGCATTGTTAAAACAATCCAGAAGGGTGTTTAAAAATGGCAGTACCATTACTTCCTGTTTGTCGCAGGAAGTAATACAAACAAATGCATGGTGGTTATGGAAGGGTTAAACAAGGTTAGCCATCTCCATTCCCTGCTGTTAATGACAGCTGACTCCAGCTTCCTATGTAGTGAAGTTACAATGTAAGCCCGTTACATAGGACCTTACTGGCACCAGGACGTACCCATACTTTGAGTCTGTAAGGGGTTAGTAAATGTATTGAAGAGTAGAAGGCCCAATACTGTCCCCTGTGTTACCCCACTAGTAACATGGACCCAGTCTGAGTATGTACCACTAATCACCACCCTTTGTTTTCTATCACTGAGCCAGTTACTTACCCACTTGCAAACATTTCTCCCCAGTCCAAGCATTCTCATTTTACTAACCATCCTTTTATGAAGCACAGTATCAAATGCTTTAGAAACATCCAGATATATGACATCCAATGCCTCACCCCGATCCATACTAGAATTAACCTCCTTATAGAAGCTGAAGAGATTAGTTTGACAGGACTGATCCCTTGTAAGCCCATGTTGGAACGGAGATATACATTTATTTTCATTTAGATGCTACACAATAGCTTTTCCTAGAAAACCTTCAAACAATTTACATGCAACAGAGGTTAAACTTACATGTCTATACTGTATATATATTTGCACTGCACAGACCCTATACTTTGTAAGGTCATGAAAAGGCATGAAATAAAGATAAACTGTCTTGTACAAATATTAATATGAAATATCTTAAACAGTTGAGGGGATGATGGGAGTAGTATTTTTAGCAGTGGCATTAGCAGTAAGAAAGCTGAAGATTTTCTAACTCTTAAGTTATTGCACTGTAGCATCCAATTATAAACACTCGATCCCATTTGGATGTTGCCAGCTGTTCTTTCCTTTTCTTATTTATGAGACTCTAGCATTGGCCTTGATGTGCTTCCAAAGCTAATTAGTGATACAAGGTATGCTGGCAGATCACACTGTTACCTAAGTGTGCAGTGCTGGCCACCAGCCCATTTTGGCTCTAGCTTTCTGTGGTCAACAAGAAGATGTGATGATGGGCTTACATGGACATTTCACAAAGCAAAACATTGTTTTGGAAAATAGCCCGTTTTTTTATTCCATTCTCATATCTTGGCAAAAGCTGGAGAACAGGATGATAATCATTGTTTCCAATGATACAGTTAGTCTTCCTTATAAATACACCGTGTGGCGTGGGAGTAATTTATTGTACACATCTACTACCATGAATGATAGAGAAGACTGTAATGCATTAGCAGAAGTGTCTCTCAAGTGTAATCCTCAAGGACCTTAGTCAAGAAGACAAATGTCAGATTGGTTTCTTGTACTGTGACACAATCCTTTGTGGGCTACACTTTTATAATGGGTTACTGATTATAAAAATTGAGCAAGATTCTAAGTCAGGTTTATTGATGACAGTGTAAATATATCATAGTCAATAATATGCCTATAAAAAAATCATTAAAAAGGACAACCTAAAGTAGTAGACAGTTGTTCCTTTCAAAACACTGAATAAAAGCATTTGTCATAATCCTGTGTGTCTGTATGTGAGGATGTTAGGTTGTGTCCCAAATATTCTCCTTTAAATAAAGACATAAATGCAGTCAAATGTAGATAACCGCAAATCCTTAACACTTATTTTTGAAATAACTAGAACAGGAAGCTTGGAGGTTTCAGTTTACACGGAGTCTATAAAGCTTGGCTGTTAAAACAAGTTAGCTTCTGCTGTCACTTGATCAAGGTAAGACTTTCTAAAACCAAACATTTGCAGGACAACTCCTTAATGTCACTACTATTTTTCAGGAACTCCAACCGGAATTATTGATCTGAGCACAATAGGTACCAAGTCCAGATTAACCCAGTAGAAAGAAGGTCTCTACCCAACATAGGTCTACTCTGTATCTTTACAGTGTCCTTATGGTAACTTCACTTGACCCCCACACCTTGTCGGCTCACTTTCCTCTGCCAATACACTTGACAGGTCTTGCTAACCAAGCCCTGAGGCAGTTTTGGACTTTGGTGTCTGGGGCCACCAGTAAAGCTGTTTCTTGTGGACCAACATAGGAGTTGATTCTTCGGACCCAACAGTGGTGTTTATTTTTCAGGCCCATGAGTGGAGATAATTCTTGGGGCTATTGTAAAAGACTTCAAATAACTTTTGCACTTTGCCTGTTCCTTTCTGTCTTTCTCTCTGCCTTTCTCCCTGAAAGGAGCCCACCGTGCCCAGGGGCCCACCGATGGAGTTGATTCTTTGGGCCCACCAGTGGATTTTATTCTTGGGGCCCACCCGTGCAGTTAATTCCTGTGACCCATCAGTGGAGTTAGTTCTTGGGGCCAATCCTACTGTAATTGACTACATATATTGCACATGACTTGCATTCTGCTTCCTTTTTTCTGCCTTTCGCTCTGAAAGGTGCCCACTGGTGGTTTCCCTTACTACCCCGTGGGCCAGTCCTAGTCTGCTTTGAGGTCTCGTGACACTGGGCCTCCAATGGTGATGTGTACGGCCCACAAATCAGCTTTCTTCAAGGTCTAACATCACTCTCACAACTTCCTCCCTCCCTGCTGAGATCCACCACTGGTCAGCCACTCAAGCCTCACTTGTCCCCCACAAGACAGACATTGCCCCATGCCCACTAGTAAGCAAAGACCAATTACAAGCATAGATAAGCCATTGCCTCCAAGAACCCAGTCCGTTATCCACTCTCACAGGTCCTCCTTCTAGCATTGTGAAATGGCATGTTAGTGTCACAACAAGCATCTCCTTATCAATATCTGGCACCTTCCAGGCCCATACCATCCTTAGTTGCCTCCTCCAGCCAGCTGACAGCTGTGCAACCTTGTACTTTGATTGGCAGTAAGCGTGAGCCCCAAAAGATGTAGATATGGACAACTAGTCTCTCAGATAAATCATTCATTTAAAGAAAATCTGTGTTACCTGAAGAGGCAAAAGGGAAAAGAAGCAGAACGGTTACCTTTCTTACAAGCCTATTTCCTGCTATAGGGCTTTAGGTACAGTAAATGCTATACTATGGATGTGTTATGCTATGTCCACACGACAAGTATAAATTGAAATACTTGTCTGAAACTGAAAATAAACCATTCCTTTGACCTCAGTGGAAAATATGTTTTGTAGTTCATACAACACGTATTTTGGTGTTCGTTGTTTCGCCATAAAAAACTTAGAACATGTTCATTCTTTGGTCGTATTCCACATGGAAATTTATTATTGATGTCAATGGAGATGGCTAAAAACCCAACCATTTGTATGTGGTTTTTAACTTTGATCTGCATTCAAGACCACATACTGTAGAAATGAATGGGACTTATTTATGACTGTAAACCAAGTGGAAAAAAAACAACCCTAAATCCATATGCAATACCATGTGAAATACTCATTGAAAAGCCTAATTGTCCTACACGGTGTTCAATGGCAGAATCCAAAAAATAAATTATACTTGTCATGTGGATATACCCTTATACTGTAAATCCACGTGCCTCAGATTTTATTTCATGCTGAAACAGTGTATCTAGAGTAGAATGCTTTGTTGTGCCTTTGTCATTTCTCACCTGCTATTAATTTCCTCAGTGCTAGCTAATAGGCAATCTTATCCCCCTTTTAACCATCTAAGAATTAATAATAAAACCTAAACTTTATTTTACACAAAATAGAAATTACAATGTATAGTGTCCCAGCAATGTTAAAAACCCTGTCCGAATATGAATGTGCTGTCTTCAGCAAGGGGGACATAATCTATGTGACAGGTTCCCTTTAATGCAAAACTGACGTGCCGTCACCACTAGAGATGAGTGAATTTCTCAATTTCGATTTGGACGATTTGCCAATTTTCCCCCCAAAAATTGGTTCGTTCAGAATTAATTTGCGACGAATTGCGTTAAAAAACAGCTATTTCCTGGCTGCAGAGAGCCTGTATGGTGTTATAGAACATTGTGCCATGCAGAAATATGCATAGGGAGCGTGGTTTGGTATTGAAACAATGCTGTAATTTAGTATGACACGCAGATGACAGACGCCACTCTTAGAATCGCTTCACACTTCTCTTATCTGGGCAGTTACGAGGTCAAAACTGACCAAATAACTGAAGTGGGAACGCAGCCTGACAGGGTAATGTCAGCGCCAGCTAGAAAGAACCGAGCAAGGGCCAAGATCCCACTATAGCATCAAAGAGCGCACTCCTTTTACACCCTCATCACATGATTCCACAGATTCTGACAGAACCTGTTCTGTTAAATGCTGATACATGTAGATGCCCCCTGAATGAGTGGAGAGGGGGTCGGCAGTAATTTTACGTTGACATTGCTGATCATTTTGCCCTTCCTTTCATCTGTCAGTGTCCGCTTTCAATCTGTCATTAATCCATCTGTATTGCTAAAGCCAAAAAGAAACAGGAGTTGATCCAAAACAGAGATGACAAGTAAATGGAATTTTTTCATGTCTTCTGTGTTGACTAAAGACTGAACTGGATGGATTTCAGACGTGTGTAGGGCAGAAATACACACTGGGTTTGACACAGAGTTCCCCACAATAAGTGAAAAAATTAACTTTTTGCCACAGATTGCAATATCCCAAAATAAAAAATGCTGGTTCAGGAACAGGGGTGTATATGACACAACCTGAGTATTTGAAAGGTATTTAATCCCAGTAACTCTAAAATCGGAAGTATTTTGCATAGTGTGCAATCTAGTGCTGCTACAGAGAGATGCTTGTGCATACGAGACACAGTGGCAGAATTTAACATGGTTGCCCTATTTATAAGGCTGTGACATCACAGAAGCTGGCTGGCTGCTGATTGGCTGCATGTCATTTCATTGAGGGAACTCTTTTCTTTCTCCCATAGTTCTTTGCCACAAGTCACGCCATGTGCTCACGGCCATTTTAGAAAAAAAATGATTCATTACCACAAATCACCAGGAAATTCGGCTTCGTTCAAAATAAAAAATTTTCTGAAATTCTAACCGAATTCCACTTCGTTAGAATCGATTCGCTCATCTCTAGTCGCTACTTTTCGGTCATGTTGCCATAAGTTTTATTATTTATTCCTGAAGTGGTAAAAAGGAGTTTAAAATTGCATATGGCAAAGTATGGCGTCTGAAAGCAGTGACTCACTCTACCCACGCCTAATTGCTGATTTGCAATTCCACATATTGGATCCTTGTCAGTTAAATTTTTCATTTATAAAACTTTACCAATACACATTTACATTGTTTTATATACACATTTTTATACATATGGCATTTTTTTTCAATACACAGAATGTTCTTATTAATATCATTCTTGGCCGTAGAAATCAATAAGTTCTGTTTTTGTACTGTTCACTTTTTTTTTTTTACATTTTTTGTCACCCATATTTCAGCAATATTACCAGCTCACACAAAATAGTTAATTCTATAGCAAAAAAAAAAAATATGGATGACAAATGAACAAATTACAGAACAAAAACAGATAGAAATTATGTAAAAAAACAGTAACAGTAATTGTAAAAAATGAAACAAATTGTGAAAAAAAGATCCACATTATGCTATTTGTATTTGACCTGTATTTTTATATGAAGGTGTGAATGAGACCTTATACTGCAATTCTGTTTACTCATGTTTATAAACACAAGTCGGTAACAAACTCATAAGCTTGATGATGTCCATCAAAGGAAATCAGGTAAATGAAATGCAAGGGAATTCTGATTTCTGTAAAATTTACATGAACTGAAATAGCATCAGTAGCGTAAAAATGTACAAATGTTGATAACAGACAATTTTTATCACTGAAACTATCAGTTAGCGGTATAACCCCTATTGAAGACCCATTTCATTGAACGAAAAACAGTTAAAATCTAACTTTTACTTAAAGGGGTTTTGCCAAGAAGTGAGTTCCTCACCTAACAGGCTGATACTCCTCTCTTGAGGCTTGAAAAAGGGGTGTTGTGTTTCTGTGTTTAAAAAAACAAGTACCTCTGCTGTGATGTCATCACTCCACCTCCAATGCACGTTCCTGATATTCATTCTCTGTGCTTGAGCAAACATGTTATTTAGCCAATCCACAGGGCTTGTGCACAAGTTTCTCCCTCGTATCTGCTCAGGAGAAAAGATAAGCTCCGTGAACAAATGAATTAACAGTTTCATTTGTTCACGAACTGCTGCAGGGAGCATCTGCATGTTTACTCAGATAATTACATTACAACCAGTGGATTCTCTATACAAAAGACACAGGATCTTTTCTCCCCAGTCCCTTCAAAGCTTGTTCATGTTCCCTGCCATCAGATGAGAAGTGCAGACAACGCAAGCGCGGCCAGATCAGCTCCTGGTCGTGTCTAATGTAAACTGTCAGGAAACTTAGGGCATCTTAGTCAGGCTGTAGCTCTCAGAGGCTTGACTTTTTTAATGACATATATTTAGAAAAGTGATTAAATAGCCATTTTGGAGGATTCCACGTCAACATTAGATCATGGAAAAACCCCTTTAATTATCCTTAAAACCCTCCTATGTAGATATAGATCTACAGCAATCCAAACTTTACAACACAAATATAGGTGACAGAGACCAGACAAAATTGGGCTGCAAAATAATTACAATTGTGTTGTAAATTTTGGATTAGACAATTTTACTTTTTGTGATGTATAAAGGAAAACTTCAGCTAAAACTGATACACCATCACCTTATGCCTATCAAAGGGGCCTAAAGGGTAATAACACATGGATTTCATTGAATCACTGTGTCATGCAACAACCTCTCAGGGCCTTTGCTAGCCATTACACAGTGTATCATTTATAGAGGTCGTTTCTTTAGCTATTTTCTTGCAAAGGCTGCTGCCAGGGGAATGTAGTATTGATGACAACCATTCTAATGAATGGCCAGCTGGCTTGCCTTGCCAGCATTACCCCTTTGCAATGCCGTAATAGAGCAAATGGAATGGGGTTGTCTTTTTCAGATGTCCCCTTAAAGGGTTAGTTGAGTAGTTCATATTAAACGTATTACTAATTAAAACGCTCCTCCTTGGTGCAGCTCTGAAAGAATTTACATTGCACTAATCTGCACAAGATGTTTGACATCTTGTATCTCTAGATTGTATTTAGCCGATACCAAGCAATATTTGGCACAAGAAAACAGCAATAAACAGCATTCATGTAAATGATTACGCTCTCTGTCCAACATGTTTCTCCAAATTACATGCTGCATCTGCTGTAAAACTGACTTTATTATCCAAATATATTCAAGATCAATAGGAAAATCAATAGGGATTTCTCACTGATGACATTGATCTTAACAAGGTAAAAGGACATTAGGTCACCCCTCACATTTAAATATAAGATTTTTTTTTTTTTCTGGCCAAAGCTTTGTCAAGGTTTATATTTTGCAGTATTTTTTATTTTTTTTTACAAATTTGGAGGCTCAAGAGTAAGGAAAGTCAATGATTAGATAATCGTATCAGCCCTGCCTGCTGCCATCTTTACCTTCCGCATAAACACTATTGTCTTACTACTGTATGATCTGTTGAGCCAAAAACATGTTAAAGGGGTTGTTCAGCTCCTATATAAATCATAATAGCTCCTGGGGCCCCATAAAAATAACTTGTGCTCACCTTCCTCCAGTTATGTCTCCATGGTCTTCTGTTTTTATTATGTCACTTCCGAATGGCAACATCACGGATGCAGCCATTTGCTTTAATGGGGCCCCAGGAGCTGCTGGTATGATTTTGGTAGAAGGTGGACAACCTCTTTAACCCCTTCCTGACGGTCATAATAATATGGCTCTAAATGTTTTTGCTCTTTGCCTTCTGAAAGCCATAACTTTTTTATTTTTCCACCTACATAGACATATGAGGGCTTTTATTTTGCGGGACAAGTTTTACTTTCTAGTGGGGTTATTCATATTACTATAGAATATACTAGGGAACGGCAAAAAAAATTCTAAGTGGGGCAAAATGTGAAAAAAAAACGTACTTGCGCCATGTACGGCAATGTACGGAGGTTTGTTTTTACGGAGTTTATTCGTCGGTAAATGAGGTGTTATCTGTATTCTGCAGGTTGATACGCATCCGGCAATACCAAACATGTAGGGTTTCCGTAATGTTTTGGTACTGTAAAAAAATTCCAAACATTTTCTATTCTTGAAATTTGCGCTGCAGCGCCATTTTGTGGGACCAATAACTTTTTTGTACTAACACCTACGGACGTCAGTGAGGCGGCATTTTTTGCGGGCAGATGTGTACTTTTTAATGCTAGCACTTTGAAATGGATGTGACTTTTTTGATTACTTTTATTCCAATTTTTATGTGACGTGAAATGACCAAAAAAATGCAATTTTGGCGTTTGGAATTTTTTTTCTTCTACGGTGTTCAGCGTACGGGATAAATTATATTATATTTTTATAGATCGGACTTTTTCGGACGCGGCGATACCAAATATGTGTAACTTTTTTATTATTTTATTGTTTTTATTTGTAAAATGGTGAAAGGGGGGTGATTTGAACTTTTAATACTTTTTTTTTGTACTTTAAAACTTTATTTATTTATTTTTTTTACTTTAACATTTAGTCCCCCTATGGTGCTTGACCAATAGGGGACGCGATCGTTAATACAACCTAATGCATTGCATAGGCAGTGCATTAGGGTGTACAAAGATGGCGGTTTCCCCACTTCCAGTCTGCGGACGGAAGTGGGGCAAACAGGAACATGGCAGCAATCAGAGCCTTCACGAGGCTCTGCGCTGCCATGTTAGCCCATCGGGACTCAGCGATCTCACCGCTGATGTCCCGATCGGGCTGAAAAACGGTGCGCGGCACCGCTTTTCAGTCATTCAGACGCCGCGGCCATCTTTGCGGCGCCTGATGGGTTAAACAGCGCAGACGGGCGACGCCGCCCACCTGCGCTGAAACCGCCAGGTGTTAGCTGCAATTAGCTGCTAACACCCGGCGGCTGTGAAGCGGGAAAGCACCGCGATCCTGTTTCAAAGCCGCTTACCGGCGTTTTTACGTACTTATACGTCAAACGTCAGTAAGGGGTTAAGTATAGCACATTTATACAAATCCCTTTCATTGATTTAACAACCAAGTTTAATATGTTTCTATGTTACTAAGAAGAATTTTTGGTTGGTAAGGTTTGCCTCTTTACAAAGTACGTAATAGAGTTGACACTTTTGGAAGAACGATTTAGCTTTCCTGGATAAAATGTCAAACATTAGAAACTGCTGTTCAATGTTTCCAAATATAAAAAATCACTTAAGTAGAAGGAATCTTTTGTCTGAGTATCATATCGGTAGTTCTGTGTTTTGAAGGATTTCAGGAGAGAAGGAATTAGGAGTCCTGACAACTTCAAAATCAGTCAACAAGGGCAGAAAGGAAAGCAAATTGAATGCTTGGCTATATAGCTAGAGGTATTACCAGGAGAAATGTAGATTGTGACTCTCTAGAGCTCTAAGGAGACCATATCTGGAATACTGGTTTCAGTTCTGAAGATCTCACCTACAAAATGACATTGACAAAGCAGAACGGGTCCAAAGGCAGGCTACAAAAATGGTGGAAGATCTAAAGTACAAAGCTAATCAGGAAAAACTCATAGGGGTATTGTCACCATTTTTATTAGCTTTAAATATGTTCGCAAAGGTAAAATGAAATTAATACAAAATACATTGCTGTCCTAAATTTGAAGTCAAAGCAGTTTTTATCTCCTGCTCAGGGACGTAAGTACAGAAGCCTGGGTCCCATTGCAAACTTCACTATGAATAAGGGCAAGTTTTCCGAATCGCGTCAATGTGAGTGGATATTTTATTTTATGGATTAAATAATAATTCCTTTCTTCGGCTGCTGGGGCTTCATCTCTTGATGATTTGTGTTTACATTTTACAACTGTTTTGTTTGCAGATGCATCATGACAGTCGGTGTGTTTGGACTTGGACACCCAAGTGAGCTGGAATTTGTACTTTTTTTCTTTCTAATCAAGTACCCATATAGTGGTAGAAATCAGTGTACACAGACTCTGCAGACGCATAAGTGATTACAGTGCAGTTACATCTTGTGACTCAGAGATGACATTTCCTGCATCTGCTCTAGACCGCCATGATGACTTCTCCTGGCCAAATTTGTCACTGCAGATTTGGACACAAATCTTAGAATCCTCACTTTACCAGCACCTCCTTCAATGTCCCCCACCTCAGTAGAAACTCCCCATCGGTGGCAAAGTGGGTACAAGCCATAGCTTAGAGGCACAATTTCCTAGAGTGGTGGGGAGGAACAGATGACTAAGCTCCTGGAGATTGTGCTATGGCCTGTACCCATCAGATTCATATTACTTAGCAGGTAGGTGGGTAGAGCCTAAGTAGGTTGGTAGGACTTTGATAGGTTTGTAGGCCACTTGTAGCTAGCTGGACAACTGTTAGGTAGGTTGATAGGCCCCAGGTATCTAGGTAGACCCCTGTTGGGTAGGTTAGTAGGCCCTAGGTAGGTTATCCCCAGGTAAGTAGGTAGCAGCAGTTAGGACCCAGGTAGGTAACTTGGCAGAAGTAAGGCCCTAGCTAGGTAGACATTAGATATGACCAAGGTAGGTAGGTTTTATCTCCTGTGCCCTCTGTATCTACGGATGAAAATAAAGGCTTGATTTTATCACAGAAAATTCGATGGTTCCCCTATATTTTGTTTTGTGCAGCAAGTTACTGTGGATCTTAGCCCAACAGTGAAACAGGTGCGGAGGATTATGAAAATTGGTAAGCAGAATTTACTCTTTTATTTATGACTGTTTAAGTAGGTTGTTAGGCAGCAGTTAGGCACTAGGTAGGTCAGTAGAAAGGCCACAGGTAGGTGGATAGATTGTCTCTAGGTAGGCTATAGTAGGGCTCCTCATAGGTTGGTAGGCTGTTGTTTGGCCCCCGGTAGTTAGGTAGGTAGGCTTTAGGTGGGCCACTAAAGGTAGGCTATAGTGGGGGCCCATATAGTCAGGTAGGAAGGCTGAAGGTGGGCCCCACTTAGGTAGGTAGACTGTAGGTGGGACCCACATAAATAGTAGGTAGACCGGACCCCATTAGTAGAAAAAAGACACGATGAGCGCAAGCTGACTCCTCCCTGTGAAGCCTAGCACAGACAACGTAAAGATGTGATGCCATTGCACCATCCACGGAAGCAATATGGGCCGACACTTGGTAGGTTTAAGGCCTAAGGTTTTAGGCTTACCAGGCGGATTAGCGGAGGAGAGAGCTGGTGGCGATTTTCCTCTGAATGCTCGGGATAGAGGACTTGCGCATTCTGAGGCAGGATGCGCTGGACCCCTGTGGCGGCGTGCCCCGTAGTAGCCGCTGTGGCTGCTATGCCGGCAGCTCTCCCCCTGCTCTTGCTTATGTGCACAAGCTTTCCTAGGTTACCAACTACCTCTCTGTGCTCTAGCAGCAGTGGCCGAGATGATGATAGGGGCAGATCAGAGGCAATGTCAAAAGATAATATTCCTCTAAAATAGTAGTTGGCGCTTGTAACAAACTTCCAGCAGATATGATTGGAAATTCAACAGTAAGTGAATGTAAACCTGTTCGGGATACACATTCATCTATCCTAAGATAAAAATGCAAAGGAAATATAGTATGTTTCAGATTAGAAGATGCAGTCTTTCCGCCCAAAGAATGATGACTGGTTGTTATGGCAACTGGGGGCTTAATTAATGCCTCTGTGGCTGCCATCTTATTACTTCTATTATACTCTGCCTAAGTTAGGGTGTAGTAAAAGCTGTCAGTTTTCAAACAGTTTTCAAACATCCAGCAATCCGAGAATAAAGAATAAAACTTCAAAATTATTAACAAACTATTAAAACAGCATCCACATCATGGGTCAGAGACTAAAGCAATAGGTTTACGCGTTTCGATTAAGGACACTCTGTGAGTTAGAAACGCGCAAGCCTATTTTTTCCTTTTATCTCTTTTATCTCTTATCACGATGTGGATGCTGTTTAAATAGCTTGTTAATAAATGTAAAGTTTTACACTTTATTCTTGGATTGCTTGATGTGTCAATCCTGTTCATAGAAGTATTCCCTGCGGTGCAACAATGGGAAAGCATTCTTGAAGTAGTGAGATTACTACCTTCCTCCTTGTATATTGCAATAGGAGAGCCATTATTGATGCTGTTCTGCAATACATTACTATTGAAGAAAACTGTTTGTGTCTCCCTAGTTGTTAACTACCCTAAAGTATAAGTGTTAAAAAAAACAAAACTTGTTGTTTCACAGGGCAGAACTGGAGCCCAATAGTATAAGTAAGCGTTCTGCCTTGAGCTGGGACACTCTGTGGGGAATCTGTACTATAAAACAGCCCAGAAATTACTTCCGGTCTGTAGAAAGGGCAGTAGTGAGGGCATATCCCCAAACATCGGACCTCATTTATCAAAACTGTCTAAGCGTAAGACTGTCTTTGTTGCACATAGCATTCAATCAGAGCACAGCTTAAGGGGAACCTGTCACATAGGTTATGCCCCCCTTGTTGAGGACAGCACTAGCTAGTGTCAGACCTGCTGTTTCCAGCGCTGTGTCCCTTATTCTATAAGATGCTGTAGATTTAGAGCATTTAATGCTCATATCTTATTCATCAGCAGGTGTTGGCCCCGCCCACCAAAGGCTAGCCACGCCCACCTGGGAGTTATTCTCGTGTTTCTACCTAATCAAAGTAATCAGTTGAGGTGGGCGGGACTAGCATCAGGTGGGCGGGGTATGAAAAAAATTGACTCTTTTCATGACTTTTCTGACTGAAAACTGCCAGACCTGAGCATTATATATTCTAAAACTACAGCATCTTACAGAATAAGGGACACAGCACTGGAAACAGCATGTCTGACACTAGCTTGTGTTGTCCTCATCAAGTGGGTCATAAACTATGTCTAAATTTTTTTTAGAAAAGTCTAAAAATAGAAAGCTGAGCTATGGTCAGTTGCTATGGGCAACAAAGTCAGTGTAATGCTTAGACAATTTTGATAAATTAAGTCCATTATCTTTTTCATTATTTTACTCTCTGGTCGAAGAGGTGGTTGGTGCTTTTTTATGTTTGTCCCCACAAGTAGGGACCAACTTTTTTTTTCTGCTCTACTAACCTCCCTGTTGATTCTTAGGGCATGTCCGCATGGCACCAGTTTTTTAGACGGTTTGCGGTTTTGCAGACCGTCTGAAAGACCGGTCGCAAACTAACACAGCGGGCCGCTATGGAAAACCCGTGTAGCAGTCCCCACTGCACGGGTTTTCCGCCTGCCGCCGCCGCGCGCCCGAAAAACATTGAACATTTCTCCGTCTGTTTTTTGGACGGAAAATGAACATATCAATGGGAGGGGGATGGCTTTTCTCCGCTCATTGTACTCAAATAGGACACTAAAACAGGACACTAAAACAGGACAAATACCAGTCGGATAAACCGACTGGTATTTGTCCTTTGCCTTGGGAATATTTGATATTCTTTTCCATAGTGCAGAGTATGTGTAATAGAACCAGCAATTCATACATAAAAGTCTAGCGTCTAATATAATCCATGATTTCAGGAAACAAAGATGGATTGTCTAACTAGGAAAAAATGTACGTTATGTGCATTTAACTAAATACAAAGGCATGACATAAAGGGGAGGTGAAACGAACGAAAAAGGAGGAAATAATGAAAGAGACAGTCCGTTTGAAGAGATAAAACAAAATTACTGGATGTGGTTAAACAACCTAAAAACATGTCTGAAATACAGAATTATTTTAATCGTCAGTGGAAACAGCTGCGGTTTGGTGCACACACTGCTTATTTGAAGTAATTCTGCTGTACCGGGCTCCCAGCAGAATGTGTAACACAGCCCAGAGAACTGATGTATTGGTTATTATGGGTCCTCTTGAAACAAATCACATCTGATTCCTACCTTATCCTTTTATCCTCTATTTCACCAGACGTTCATAAACCTCTTAAGATGTCTCTAACAGGAGAAACTGTTTAACCTCTTAACTACCAGCCTGACATAAAAAAAGATTTAGAATAGATCTTGTGTTTATTCTGTAATTTGGAGAAGAACTGAATAAAAAAGCAATACAAAATGATTAGGAGAAAAGAGAATGAAGCCGTTGCTCCCTATGGATGCTGCTGGTCACCATTCTCTACAAACAAATCCCTCATCTAACGGACTGCTAAGGTGAAAAATACAAATGCTTTGGTCAACAGATTGCATAGCTTTCTGGGACTATATTACAGTCATGGACAAAGATCTATCGGGAGCTTGATGGTTACCTGTAGATATTATGCATTTAGATCAGGAGTGCACAACATGCACCTCCCAGTGCAACTCTGTGTGGCCCCCAGCCATGAGGACACATACATGCTTTATCTGTGTCCTAATACTTCAGACAGTATTCATCTTTTGACAGCTGCATTAAATTAATTGCACTTTTTATGGTGGGCACTGAATGGCTGGCAGTGTTATTATGGTCACTGTATGACTGGCAGTGTTATGGGGGCCACTGTATGACTGGCTGTGTTATGGTGGGTACTGTATGGCTGGCGCTGTTATGGTGAGCACTGAATGGCTGCCATTATTATGGTAGGCACTGTAAGACTAGCAGTGTTATTATGGTCACTTAAAGGCTGGCAGTGTTATAGTGGGCATTGTATGGCTGGCATTGTTATGGAGGGCACTGCATGGCTTGTAGTGTTATGGTGGATGCTGTGTGAGTGACACTGTTATGGTGATAGAGTAGGACCACCTGCCTTGAGATCCCCGTTGTAAGCCGGGGGTGGCATAAGCATTTTTTGATCAAAACATGTGAACTAAGAATCTCAAAGTTTTTTTCACGTACACTGTTATGGTGGGCACTGTTTGACTGTCATTATTATTATGGTCACTGTACGGCTGGCATAGATAAGGTTAAGGTTGGCACAGTATGGCTGGCACTATAGGGTTTTATATGGTATTTTAAATAACCTACATGATCAATAATTTTTTTTTTTGCATTATCTCTGTATTTCTTCCTCAAAGTAATATTTATTTCTAGCTTAAACATGGCAGATTCACAATATATACTATAAAAATGTCTGCTAGAATTGAGACTCAAGAGAGAGGAGATGAGTTGGGAGAGAAGGCTTTATATGTATGCTGTTCTATAGTTATAGTTGTGAAACAGCCACTTCTGTGACCCCCCAAAACTACAATGAAAACAGGTGCCTTATATCATTTTTCTGGACCACCAAGCAGGGGACCGCCATTCTGATTTCTAACAGCCCCTAAAGTAGAACGAAGTTGATGTCTACACAGGTTTTTGCTTGGATTTTCAGCGGATTCAGTATTTAGAATCCACCAAAAAATCTGACTAACTTGTGCCCCATAGAACGCAATAAAAAAAATCCGTGCTGCAGTCTACACAGCACAGATCTTTTCCAATCGGCTTTGAAATCCGACGGATTCCAGCGAGTTTTAAAACCTGTTAGATCTTCCGCCCGGATTGCTGTTTGGTTTCCATACATTCCATGTAAGGTGCCGATGGCAAATCTGAAAACCGACAAGCTTTTAAGCGCAAATCTGCACCAAATAATGCGGTCCAGCGATGTTCAAATGCCATCGGATTTTGGACGCCATTTTAACATATGCTGTGTAGACATAGCCTAAGACCTCTCAGCCATTTTGGGTATTTACAATTGAAGTGCCATAAAGGTTTTACATGAGAAATCCTCCTCTGAGATTTACTGCAGCCCCTGGGAGAGGTACAATGTATTGACCCCTTATTTAGAGGTTACATTATGGTAGAGAGTTGATACAATTTGGACATTATGGTAGAGAATCTGGGCCTCATTTGAAAACTGTCCAAGCGTAAGGGTATGTCCACATAAAATTTTCAGTGTCCAAATCGGCGTCAAAATCTCATCTGAAAAGCACTTCAAAAGTACCTTTTCAGATGAGGTTTTGATGGTTTCGAACAAAGTTTTCCAACACTGTTTTCATTCTGAAACAGCCATACAAATTAACAGCCAGGGCAAAAACTGTGCCAAAAACGCCCATCTGACCCGTGACATAATCAAAACACAGCTATTTATTGCAACAGTGATGAGATTCAGGGCGCTCCTTTGGTATTCCATTTCTATTGAGTAATTGAATCCAACTAAAAATCAGACAACTACGTTGTGTGAAGCACATTTTTGAAGTCACTCAAACTGCATGTTTGCTCAGAACATTCATTGGCTTTTCGGATTGTTTCCTTCAGCCGTCTTTTTGTTTGATTTTTAAATTGCAAATCCTCTTTTGTGTCTGAGGGGTGCTGGTAATGCGATGCAATTTTTATACTACGCTCATATATTTCAGTTTTCTTTGGACAGATTGAACATCTGATTTAGCAGAAATGTAATATATCCTTCTTTTTAGGCTCATACAAATCTTTTTGTGGATGTTTAATAAAAACCTGTTCCAGAAACATCTCTTAGAACAATTGCCGTTTCAAATCACAACTACAAAATAAAACAGTAAGGGGGATATGTATAAAAAGTGGCTCCTCCTCGACAGTTGTATGGCTTGTTAGGTTAGTGTATCATTTGTCAGTATGTATGAAAGTGTCTCTCAGCACTTTATAAATGTGTGCTGTTGTGAGCCAAATTTAAGGGGCAAAAAAATGGCGCATAGAGTGGGAATGCAGCAAAATTTGTCTCAGTGTCGCCACTATGAAATTAGTATGGATTAGTCTGACATTTTTGCGCCAGATTTTGGCGTGACACATTCATAAATGTAGTGCATTGTTCGGATATGGTGCAACACGCCTCTGTAGATTTGATGCATACAAAAATGTTGGGTCTGCACTAGATTTTGGTGTACGACCGTTCATACATTTGTCGGACAGGACTACGACAGACAAAGCACATCAGAAAACTGGCGCAGCCCCATTTATACATGTTGCTCTAAATGTTATCTCAGCAAAACTGAATCTAGGATGTTAACTTTATCAGTTAATAAACACTTCTGCTCTTAAAAGGGTATGTGCACTTGAAGGATTTTAACAAGTATTCAACGAGGATGCTGCATCAAATAAAATCTTTGAGGGATATGTATGAAAATTGTCTAGGTCTAAGACATTCTGTGTTGCCCACAGAAACCAATAAGAGCTCTCCCTTCATTTCATATAGTGCTCTGAAAAAGGAGCTCTGATTGGTTACTATGGACAACAAAGAAAGTCTTATGGTAGACCTAGACAGTTTTCATACATGAGGCCTATTGTAGTCCGATGGCAATTCATTTGAATGGTCAGTCCGCAAGGTAGTTCACAACGGAAAATACAGTAATGATTTTTTCCCAACATGGGTTTTAAATCAGTGATGCGGAAAAAAGAATGGATGTCCGTTTTTTTTAACTGATTTGCATTAGACTCCACTCTACCAATCATGAAGCGGGTAAGCCCCGCGTTGAAATCAGTGTCGAATGCTGTCTCTGTAAAGTAGAAATCCTTGGAATCACATCGTATTCCTACCAAGGATTATACAATGAACTTTTCCAATTTGAGAAGTCTGTTGGCAAACATACCCTTAGGTATGGGGCAGTATGGTGACTCAGTGGTTAGAGCTATTGCTTTGCAACGCTGGGGTCCTGCCTTCAAATCTAACCAAAAGCTATATCTGAAAGGAGTTTGCATGTTCTCTCCTTATGTAATCCCGTTTCTCCTACTCCAAAAACATACTGTTAGGCTAATCTGGAATTTAAACTGTGAGTGCCAATGGAGAAAAGGACCAATGTAAATAATGACAATCTCTGTACAGTTCTGTGGAGTATAAATGCACTATCTAAATGAATTAAATAAACATATACGACCATATACAGTGGAAACCACAAGTTTGAAAAGACACATATGCATGTTTTTCACACTATCTGACATGAAATTAGAATAAACCTTACCAGTTTTAGGTCAATTAGAATTAGCAAAATGATTTATATTTGCCAAATGCCAGAATAATGAGAGAGAATTTTTAAGGCATTTTAATGACTTTCTGCAAAGTCAAAAGTTTACATATGTTTCATTAGTATTTGGTAGCATTGCCCTAAAACTGTATGACTTGGGTCAAACATTTCGGATATCCTTCCACAAGCTTTTTACAATAGTTGGTAGGAATTTTGGCACATTCCTCCTAACAGAACTGGTGTAACTGAGTTATGTTTGTAGGTTGCCTTGCTTGCACCTGCCTTTTCAGCTTTGCTCATACATTTCCAATAGGACTGAGATCAGGGCTTTGTGATGGCCACTCCAAAACATTGAATTGGTTCTCCTTAAGCCACTTAGCAACCAGTTTGGCAGTATGTTTGGATTCATTGACCATTGGAAGACCCATTTCCACCCAAGCTTTAACTTCCTGGCTGATATCTTGAGATGTTGCTTCATAATCTTCTTTTCTCATGATGCCATCTATTTTGTGAAGTGCACCATTCCCGTCTGCAGCAAAACAACCCCACAACATGATGCTGTCATCCCCATGTTTCACAGTTTGGATGATGTTCTTAGGCTTCCAAGCTTCTCCCTTTTTTCTTCAAACTTAACAATGGTCATTATGGCCAAACAGTTCAATTTGGTTTCATCAGACCACAGAACATGTCTCCAAAAAGTAGGTCTTTGGCCCTGTGTGTCTTTGCAAACAATCTGGCTTATATATTGTTCTTTTGGAGTAATGGCTTCATCCTGGCAGAGTGGCCTTTCAGCCCATGTTGATACAGTACTTGTTTCACTGTGGATAATGACACAATATTACCAGCTTCCACCAGCATCTTCTCAAGGTCTTTTGCTTTTTTTCTTTGGTCAATATGCACGTGTCGGACCGAAGCACGTTCCTCTCTGAGACACAGAACCCATCTCCTTCCTGAGCGGTATGATGGCGGGACATTCCCACCCTGTTTGTACTTGCGTGTAACTGTTTGTACAGATGAACGCGGCATCTACAGGTATCTGGAAATTGCACCCAAAGATGATCCAGACTTGTGCAAGTCCACAATTCTCTTCCTGATATCTTGGCTGATTTCTTTAGACTTTCCCATGATGTTACTCACAGAAGCAGTGTGTTTTTGGTGTGCTTTAAAAATACATCTACAGTTGTGTCTATAATTAACTCAGATGTTGCCAACAAACCTATCAAAATCTTCCAAAGACATGACATCATCATATGGGCTACCCAAATTGTTTAAAGGCATAGTAATCAAAATGCCTTAAATAAATTCTCTCTTATTATTCTGGCATTTGGCAAATATAAATAATTTTGGTAATCTTAATTGACCTAAAACGGGTAAGGCGTATTCTGATTTCATGTCAGATAGTGATAAAACATGTATATGTGTCTGCTTATATGGTGTATGTAAACTTCTGGTTTCAACTGTATATGTATACCATGTTTTATATCATACCACTATGTATATCTATAATTTTGTGCTCTGTTTAGCTGTTCAGACAAACCTCAGAAGCCAAAGGAAAACCATTAAATGCTCTATGCTTGAAGTCATTGTAAGGTAACTGTAGTGGAGGATTTTGAGAGGGGTATAATTTAACATTAATAACATACAGTTAATGTTTCAGCTTGATTGGTGACAATTGTAACTAAATATAGGAACCATGCACAATGGAACTGGTAAAAAGCAGAATACAATAGAGCTGATAAATATTTTGACATAGACCCACTAACAATGTGGACCTACCTAGCTGAAAGCATTTTATCGTCTACATGTTCTTATGTTCAATGCATTCTGCATATGCTTTTCATATGATGGTAATGCTTTCGGTGAAACTCATTATTTTTTTTTAATTATATGGCACAAAAATATTACTCTTTGACCTACAATCATCTACTTTTTTATTATGTCAACCCAACCTTTAGTAGAGCTTATAGTTTATTTCCCCATAACATAAACCTGTTTGCATTGTAGTTGACTGTAAAAGCAAACACTGCATGCAGATAGAGACCTGGGAAAATGCTACCCAGGGCGATGGCACCCATCATGTGCTTATATACCATGATCTATCTGAATTTTATATCCATAAAAAATCAATCTCAATTCCTGTCTTCTTAAATGAGTATCAGCTCGATTACCAGTGCCAGAATTGGAGTTAAACTCTTTTACAATAAGATCTCCACCTTTCCCAACCATTAAAACCTCTTTTCAGTTTGTACCTCAACCTCTTTATGCCCAACCACATGTTGCACTTCAGATCCGGGTCAATGTCAAATTCGACCCAAATCCAAGTGATTTGAATTGGGTGACCGGAATAAAATTTTGGTGTAAACCGCCACAAAAGTCAACACTATGTTGGGGTTAGTTTTATTTAGGGTTAACTTACTGTTCTACGGTGTCACTTCATGTCCCATGTAATTTCCTGTTATGTTAACCAGAAGTGGTGCTGGTCTAGATATGATGCCATGCCGGGAAAACACTGGAATAGTAAGCTAACCCTTTAAAAGCCGCAAAAATAGCAACTCTAATCCCCAATTTAGGGTTAAGGATATAGATAGTCATAGGGTTTGGAGCTAGAGAAAAAATTTGGGTTTGGGACGTCTCATACCCAAATTTATTTACTAGTTTGGTTGAACGCATGTCAAACTGAACAGAGACAAATTTACGCAACACTACCCATCATGTATCTTGTATTTGAGTCTGCTAATGTACATCTAATTGGAAATCTTCTTGGAGCAATTTTGATGGGTGGAATTTGAGATAATCTTGACTCCTCGGCCTAATTTAGATATCAAGTATTTATAGTCTGGCACCTTTCATGATTTACACAAAATTTTTTTGGTAGAGTCAAGTAAAAGAAGGGGAGAATAAAACAAGTGCACCTCTGGGGTAATATTGCCAATTGAGACTCACAGACAGCAATGATGCTTATCTGGCTAAATAATGTTGTGATGTTCAGAACAACTTAAAAGCAGATGTTAGATGAGGACTCTACAGTAATAGCAGCTTCAGAAGGAAATAACTTTCAACTCCTCCCTACAGCTCTTGTCTTCAAAAATTTGCAGTAAAAGGTAAAAAAAGACTTCTGTAAATGGTCGCCTATTTAGATTAAGAAGAAAAGCATGGGCACAAAATTGGTAATTTAAATAATACTGAAATCACATGAACAGTTAAAAATGAATCCTACATGATTTTGGCATTGGGTTTCTTTAGGTATGGTTCCCCTTGTAGGTATTAAGCCTTATGAAGACACTGGTCCAATGCCAGGACATGTATCATTCATTTTTAATTGCTCATGTAACTTTACTATACGGACATTTGATATTGGGATTTTGGAGCAGGTGCACTCGCTGAGCCCACTCCACACGCAGCAGGTAACAGCTGATCACTACAGCTGGGACCTGTCTTTATCAGCAAGGTTCAGAGACATCACCGATGCCGACAGTTTAACCCTTTAAACATAGCGACAATAGAGGTCTCAGCATCTAAATAAATAAATAAGGAGTGTTGCTGCGCACCATTCTTTTTCCTGATCAGTTGGCATGGGAGCTGGAGGTCTAGTGAAGGTCTCTGCAGTTGCCATATTACTATTTCTATTACATTTTGCCCTAAGAAGAATGTAACAAGGTGGCCATTTTTGTACACCTTTCTGCAATGTCTATATATCACAGCACAGGGCATAAACAATTGTGCCCCCTAGCGGACAAGTACACCACTGGGACTACAAGTACAAGCAAAAAAAATTTTTTTTTTAAAAAAAAATAAAATTAAAAATGTTTTAAAACACCCAATTTTGCCATTTAACAAATTATAAAGAAAAAAAGTTACACATAATTGGTATTGGCATCAGTAAAAGTCAAATTTATTAAAATAACACATCATTTATCCCATATGGTGAACACCACAGAAGAGGAAAATTCTCAACGCCAAAATTGCGCTTTTTGGTCATTTTGCATTTCCTAAATATTAAAATAAAAAGTGATCAAAAGTCACATGTATATCCTAAAAAGGTAATAAACACTACACTTCAGCCTGCAAAAAAAAAAATTATCACTCATACATTGAGAAACAAAAAACTATTGGTCACAAAAAATGGTGCTGTAAAGCATAATGGAAACTGAACAAATTTGGCATTACCAGACATATACCAACGTACAGAATACAGATAACATTTCCCTTATAAAAATGAACCTTCAGCAAAAATTAAGTTTTCTTTCACATTCCACTTCACATCGAATTTTTGGGGCGGGTTTCCCAGTACATTATAGTGTACTGTTCAATGGCACCATTAAAAAGTGCATCCAAAAAAATTAAATCTTTTTACAGCTTGATGGAAAAATAAAATTATGTCTCCTTGAAAATGGAGAGGAATAATTAAATGCATTGAAAAAAATAAAATTGATGTGGGAAGCTTGAATAGTAGTTTAACCCCTTACCGACATTTGACATACCCATACGTCATGGTCAGAAAGGGGTTCCTGCAACTTGACATATGGGTACGACATGAGATCTTGCAAGCTCACAAGCAAAGTTTGCAAGATCGTGGCATGGGACCAGCGGTATATTACCGCTGGCATCACGCCGCATCTCCCGCGGCCGGAGTGCGCTACGGCTGCGGGCGATTATACCCTTAGCTGCTGTGATGTATTACATCGCCGCAGCTAAGACAAAGGCAGAAGGAGGGAGTTCCTTCTTTCTTCTGTTGCTATAGCATTGACAAAACTGTCTCCTCCTGGGAGTGTAAAAAACACTTCAGGGCTTTCTGTGACATTACCATGTCCCATAATGCATTGTGGGCATTGTCGGGCATGGTGACTGACAGTCGTCATGGAAAAATTTTAAACGCAGCAATGCTGTGTACTGACCCCCCCTTGTAACATGTCTGAGGATCACGAAAATTTTTCCCCCTTTGGGAAAAAAGTAAAAAAATGTGAAAAAGTAGAAAAAAGTTTAAAAAAAGAAAAACACAAACACGAAAAATAAAATAAAAACACGTACACCGCTTTTTTCCCCTTTACAGCAATCGCCCTCAATAAGATTAAAAAAAAAAGTACGCATATATGGTATCGCTGCGTGCATAATGACCTACCCTTTAAATCTTTCATGTTATTTAAACTGCATGTTGAACGACGTAAAAAAAAAAAAAATACATAAAGGGGTAAAAAATATCAAAAAAAACCATATCAATGCAAGGGGTCCCCACGAAGTGTCAGTTCAGCCCGCAAAAAAAAAAAACCTTTAACAGCTCTTATACAGAAAAATAAAAAGTTTGGCTATCTAAGACGTGATGCATAAAGTTTTTTTTTTTCATAAAAAAAAAACATTTTTCTTTTAACTTTTTGTATAGAAAAACTTAAAAATTTGGGATTCGCCTATCGTTTTGACCCACAGAGTAATACTAACTTGTCACTTGCACGGTGAGCGCTGTTAAAAATAAAAAAAACATGTCTATAATTGCGTATTTTTTCACCCTCCCTTCCCAAAAAAAGGAAGGTAAAGTATCAAAAAGTTACCTAAATTTAACTGCAATTTTTTAAAAAAAATGGCTGTCAGAAATGCCAAAACTGGCTGCGGCGGTAAGGGGTTATATAATAAACATTGTTACCATTCATTATTATCAAAATTCTGTACCATTTTTGTTTTAGCTGGTACCTTAGTGATCGATAGTGTACAGTTCATCTCCAGGGGGATACAACCAATAACAAGAGCTCCACAGTCCTCCGAAATGATCAGCTCCCTCTTCCTCAGGAAACTACGTCGTCTCTCCCCGCCCAATAACCACACATCACTGCTGGCAAGGTTCCACCCCAGGTGCTGTCTTCTACTCCAGTCCCCTGTGTCCCCAGTAATTAGTCAAAAGGTGCAAATAAAAAAAAAAGAAAAAAGAAACCTCAATAGGGGTTGTGATTGAGAAAAAAAATCTTCAAGCTTAGTTACTGCAGGCATTTAAACCTAAGACTTCTATGTTGGAAGGTAGAATCATTAACTGCTCGGCTACATTGTAACTGTTCATATCTCTTTACATAAACAGACCTTTGTATTATTATAGTGAGCCCACTGGGGAGAGCATGGTGTGTCAGCTCTGGGTATATGTATGCAGTTAAAAAAAATATGCACGCTCCCTTTTGAACACACTGAAAGCTAAAGCATGACAAACCAGGAATGAGATGTCTTTGTGACAAAACCCTTTTAACCCCTTAACGACCCTGAACTTATGAGCACGTCCCATGGCCGCTAAGGGGCTTTGCAGGGGGATCGCTCCACGACACCCCGCACAGCCGTCGGGTGTTAGCGGCTGATCGGCGCTAACACCCGGCAGTTACAGCGCCGGCGGGTGGCGTCGCCCGCTGGCGCTGTTTAACCCGTCAGACACCGCGGCAAAGATGGCCGCGGCGTCTGAATGAACGCCAATCGGTGCTGCGCAATGTAATGCATTAGGCTGTATTAACAATCGCGCCCTCTAGTGGTAAAGCGCCATAGGGGGACTAAATGTTACAGTGAAAAAAAAATAAAGTTTTAAAGTACAAAAAAAAGTATTAAAAATTCAAATCACCCCCCTTTCCCCATTTTACAAATAAAATCATTAAAATAATAAAGTTAACTATTTTTGGTATTGCCGCGTCCGAAAAAGTCCCCATCTATAAAAATATAACATTATTTATCCCGTACGTGAAACCCTAGAAGAAAAAAATTCAAACGCCAAAATTGCGTGTTTTGGTCATTTTTACGTCACTCAAAAAATGGATAAAAATGATGAAAAAGTTGCAAAGTATGCATTCCAAACTGCTAGCGATAAAAATTTTTTCTTCAGCCCCCAAAAATGCCCCCTCACTGACGTCATAGGTGTTAGTACAAAAAAGTTATTGGCCGCACAAAATGGCGCAGCGGCGCAATTTCAAAAATAGAAAATGTTTGGAATTTTTTTTACGGTACCAAAACATAACGGAAACCATACATGTTTGGTATTGCTGGATTTCGTAATAACCTGGGAGAATTTCAGATAACCCATTATATTTACCGAAGATTGAACACCGTAAAAGCAAACCACCCAGAAACATGGTGAAAATATGTTTTTTTTTTTCACAATTTGTCCCCCTTGGAATTTTTTTGCGGTTTCCCAGTATATTCTATAGTACAGTGACTAAAACCATTAGAAAGCACATCTTGTTCCGCAAAATAAAAGCCATCATATGTCTATGTAGGTGGAAAAATAAAAATGTTATGGCTTTCAGAAGACGAGGAGGGAAAAATGAACGCGTCACCAAAAAAAAAAACGTCGGGTCCTTAAGGGGTTAAACAATGGGGCATTTTTACCAATTTTTTTTTTAAATCTGGAGTCCAGACTTTGCCCGTTTAGAGAGGCCTTTTTTACCTTCTAATAATCACTCAGGGCAGCATGTATGAACAGGGTTGTGCCATTTTTTGCTGTGCTTTGAGCGAAACAAACTGTTGTAGCTCTGTTCTATAGATGTATGAACCATTATATGCCAAAACTTGGCACAATCCACGCCAGACATGTCACTTTCGAATGCACTAAAGATGTGGGGCGCGTGTCATGCCAGAGTTGTACAATGCGCCAACGTTTGGCACAAACTGTTGTATAAATCCTTATCAGTTTCAAAGTGGCATGGGACACATTAATAAAGGGCTGTGAGACCCTTTCATAAATACTGTCTGATCACACACTATTAAGAACTATTAAGAGGTAGAACTGGCAGGTCAGCGCTGAGTTCATAATGTCCTCCTAAACCTTTGCATTGTTAGAATGTCAGATCAATGTAAATTAGAATATATGTAATGTACCCAATAGGTTTTATATCTGCTACATGTGTTCAGAACTGCCATTTCCCAGACAGTCTCACTAATATTTACTTTATTCTGTTTATTTTCCTTGTATTTCTTCTGTAAGGGCTTGTTCACACGACATTTTGGATCCTTTTTATGGATCCGTTTTTGAGGTGTGAAAAGCGCATCCGGAAAGCGGATCCGAAAAACGCAACAGTTAATACTTTATTTGGATCCGTATTGCATGCTTATTTACTTGCGTTTTACGGATCTGCCTGCCGGATATGTTTTTAAATAGTGTTCTCTCTCTCTCTCGAGCTGCGCCCGTCTCCATTCATCTCTCAGCTGCGCCCGTCTACATTCTTCTCTCAGCTGCGCCGTCTCCATTCCTCTCTCAGCTGCGCCCGTCTCCAATTTTTCCCCCCACTGCGCCCTCTCCATTTCCCCTTCAGCTGCGCGTCTCCCTTCCCCTCTAGGCGCCCCTCCATTCCTCTCTCAGCTGCGCCGTCCCCATTCCCTCTCACGGGGCCGTCTCCATTTCCCCTCTCAGCTGCGCCTCTCCATTCCTCTTCAGCTGCGCGCCCTCCCCTCCTCAGCTGCGCCCCTTTCATTCTTCTCTCAGCGCGCCCCCTTCCATTCTCTCTCACTGCGCCCCTCTCCCTTCCTCTTCCCGCTGCCGCCCGTCTCCATTCCCTCTCTCACTCGCCCGTTCCATTCCTCTCTCAGCTGCGCCCGTCTCCATTCCTCTCTCAGCTGCGCCGTCTCCATTCCTCTCTCAGCTGCGCCGTCTCCATTCCTCTCTCAGCTGCGCCGTCTCCATTCCTCTCTCAGCTGCGCCGTCTCCATTCCTCTCTCAGCTGCGCCCGTCTCCATTCCTCTCTCAGCTGCGCCCGTCTCCATTCCTCTCTCACTGGCCGTTCCATTCCTCCCCAAAGTTTGCCCGTCTCCTTTCCCTCTCTCAGCGCGCCGTCTCCTTTCCTCTTCAGCTGCGCCGTTCCTTTTTTCTCTCTCACTGCCCCGCCCCATTCCCTCTCAGGGCCCCCCTCCATTCCCTCTCTCAGCTGCGCCGTCTCCCATTCTCTCTCAGCTGCGCCCGTCTCCATTCCTCTCTCAGCTGCGCCCGACCCCATTCCTCTCTCAGCTGCGCCCGTCTCCTTTTCCTCTCTCAGCTGCGCCCGTCTCCATTCCTCTCTCCTGTGCCTTTCCCATTCCTCTCTCAGCTGCGCCGTCTCCATTCCTCTCTCAGCTGCGCCGTCTCCATTCCTCTCTCAGCTGCGCCCGTCTCCATTCCTCTCTCAGCTGCGCCCGTCTCCATTCCTCTCTCAGCTGCGCCCGTCTTTTCCTCCTCGCTGCGCCCTCTCCATTCATCTCTCAGCTGCGCCCGTCTCCATTCATCTCTCAGCTGCGCCCGTCTCCTTTTCCCCCTTCAGCTGCGCCCGTCCCTTCATCTCTCACTGCCCCCCTTCCCCTTTCATTCTCACTGCGCCCTCCCATTCCTCTCTCGCTGCGCCCTCCATTCCTCTTCGCTGCGCCCGTATACATTGCTCTCTCATCTGCGCCCGTCTCCTTTCCTCTCTCATCTGCGCCGGTCTCCATTCCTCTCTCAGCTGCGCCCGTCTCCATTCCTCTCTCAGCTGCGCCCCCGAGCCCGGCGGCGCCGGCAGCACACTCTGCTTGCCCTGGCCGGCACCCACACCCCGGCCCGGCGGGGCCCCAGCAAACTCTGCTCGCGTGCGACCCGGCAAACCACCTCCCTCCCAAAGATCCTGCCCCTCCTCACACTCACAGCTGTGCACTGCATTTTCGGGTGCGCTTTCAGCCGGCAAAACATATCCACAGTGTGGGGTTCTTTTATTCCCTATGGGCTTTTTATTGCGTAGAACATTCAATTTTGACATGTCAATTCTAAAGCGGGTCCCAAAAGCGCGGGTAGGAGACCCCTAAAAAGGCACGCAAATCCCCGTGAAACGGCGATGGCTTTTGCCATTGAAAAAATGTTAATCACACTGACAATTGTTAGATCCGTTTTGGGGCCTAAACGGATCAAAAAACGTCGTGTAAACAAGCCCTAAGGCTACGGACACTTGGCAAGGTAAAATATGGGGATTCTGATTAAAAAATCCGACTATTTTTTATTTTTTTTTTTAAAAACGGTTAGGGGGGCTTAAGAATGTACATGTTCCAAGTTTTTTAGATGTTTTCGGATTTTAAATCCATCCGTGTAGACTACAGCTTAAATTTTCTATTGAAGTCTATAGGGATGGTGGACAGTCAATTTCAGATGGTTTCATAAATCCGAAAACCGTCTGAAAAAACCGACGAAACAATCCCTGTGGATTCCCCCAAGGCTTTAAAACAGAGCATATACATAGGGCGACATGTACAGTTTTCTGATGTGATTTTTGCCAAAAAACCTGTCCTTGTCTCTGTCCAACATATTTTTAATAGGTTTTTCACCAAAAATTTGGGCACGTCCAACACCCTAGACATAATTGTATGCACCAATTCTTAGGGGGTATGTCGCTCTACATTCATAAAATTATACACATTTGTGAATGTCTCAACAAATGTGGTGCACAAATGTACTAATCCATGCCAACTTCAACAAATTTTTGGCAATTTTTTTGTTTCCAAGTGGACACATTTATAAATGCTACACTAACTTACTAAGAAGTAGTTTGCACCAGTTTTCATACATGTTGCCTATAGTGTTTTGGAAGGGGTTATGTAGTGGAAGGCAATTCTTATCTAGCTTTAGGGTTTCACAAACATGTTTCATTATTATGTGATTCAAAGTGGAATTAAGCACCTATAAACAGAAAGCTAAAAGGGCATCATCAGAAAAAATGCAAAAAGAAAATAGACTAGATACCATAATGAAGCGTTCCCATAAGAATTACTTAAAATTTTCCCCTCAAGTTTTTTATCCAGCTCTATTCCGGGGGAAGACGGAGTTAAGAGCAAAATAAAGCTAGGTTGATGATAGTTCTATAAAACCCACTGATATATTGGTACTTTTTTTTGTTGAGCTTTTTGTCTTACATAGTGTTTAAATTATGGTTGTGATGTGTTGCCGGTCTTTTTTTAGGAATTCTTTGTAGGGTAGCTAGTGGTATTAAACTTCCGCCCCTTTTAATTCATTGGTGGCGAAGTTCCTTAGTCTGTGCTTTATAATGCAATAGTTCCGTCTAGACCCGCGCGCATGGGCGATGATGAAAGTAAGGGCGGGATAATGGGGATTCATTTGCCTCCCGTGCAAATTCCCCATCTATGAGGGCGCTTTGCCCCTTTGTTTTAAGAAAACCCCGGGTTTAGTTGTGGATATGGCGCGAACTCCTGTCATTCCTCCCGGGGCTATGAGCTGTGATAAGCAATACAGTGAGGAATATTGTAAGTAATTCTTATGGGAACGCTTCATTATGGTATCTAGTCTATTTTCTTTTTGCATTTTTTCTGATGATGCCCTTTTAGCTTTCTGTTTATAGGCGCTTAATTCCACTTTGAACCAAATAATAAAGTATAAAACCATCATGGTTTATGTATTAATCCATAGAATATTATTTTTAAATTACTGTATATTTTGTATGTTATTGTTTGGTTGTATGTCATATATGTTGAGTTATATGGGGGATTTGTTTGTTAGCAGAATTTTTTGGTTGGGCTAAAACACATAATGAGAATTTTGTTTGTTACAGGATTATCTGATGAACCACAAAGGGGAAAACGTTCAATTTATAAAATTGATCGCCATTCTAAATGAAAACTTATGGATATAGAAGTTATTGTGAAAAAAGTTTTAAAAAATTTTGAAAAATAATTTGTGTGCATTACATAAAGAGATTTAATTGTGTTTTCCCAAGCACCAATACAATATTTGTACAAGGTGTGCTCACTACTATTTGTATTTTTGAGAATACAATTGTCGGGCATTCCCCACTTTTCATACATGTCCTTCTAAATGTCTGTGCCAGGTTTGGCTATACTTGTACATATCAAAATGTTGCCAATTCTGACTGATTACTCTGTCTTCTGTATGTACACACTATTACTGCAGACATCATGTGAAAAATTTCCAATCAATTAATTCATAGATATGGCAGTTACTTATTGCTATTCAGCAGCAAAAAGGGGTTGAAGGGAAAATTTTTTCCCGAACCTAATAACTTTACATTCATATGTGCAGACACGGGATTATTTAGATCAATTTCATCAATTTATTCAACACACAATAGGTCATGTCCAAATTTGTAAAACTACTTGCGGTTATAGTAATACTGTATAGGCTTCCCAGCTGAATTCCAGGACTATTTAATTCCATCATTTTTTTAAATACTGGATGGATCACTGGGTTAGTTTAAGTATCTTGGTGGCTATGAGCACCAATTCATACAGGTTCACATTCTTTCAGCCTTCTTCTCCTATACATATCTATAGGAACTGCCTTTTCATTCAACAAACGTTTAATATGTGTGATGGAAAAGGTTGTATTCATGACTCTTAGGTGCATCATCTCATAACTGTATTGTGACATTTGCAGAGGATATTGATATTTGCGTATCTTTTTTGTAACGTGATTTTGATGACCATACATGCATTTGTTTCAATTTTAATGTAGTTAGATTTATTGAACTGCCTTAGAAAGCTAATCAAGACATTTTTCCTAAATACTAAAATGTTTTTACAAAATTAAATTGCACAGTAATTAATTTCTTTTTTATTTTACAGAATCTCTGCCAAAATGTTACTCTGTGTCCATAAATCTAAATGTAAAATACATTATTTATTACTGTACAATGCAGAAAAGGATGGTTATAGGGGGAAGTTTTAAAGTATAAAAGATATTGAAAAAAAAAGCATTGTATTAAAGAAGGCTTTGTATCGCATTTCTTCCTAACAGTGTGATGGGTTATTTTTTACATAATTGTCACTGTGTAAATCTTGTAGACAAAGGGATTCAGCTAGTCAATACTTTCTGCCATTAAGAAATATGTCCAGGATCACATAAAGAGTGAAAACATACCTTACTACAAGAGAACATAGTTAAGTAATTTAGTCCTGACCATGGTATTAAATCTGGTTTTACCTGGTTAATTGCATATTTGGGAATCGCTTTGCTCTCTATCAGTTAGTTCACAGCACATATCAATGGCCCTTGAGCCAAGGAAATTCCCTCTTTGAAAAAAAACATAAGCGAAACACACCGGGGTTGGTGCCCTTCCTACATCAATTTTCAAGTTTAGTTACATTTATGCATGCTTTTACTTTTTCTTTTCCTTCAATTTTTGCTTGAGTTGTTACTTTACCTTTTTAAACCCGGGTGTAATTTGCTTTTTTTATATACACCACCGGCCACTTTATTAGGTCCCAGCTAGGGAACGGGTTGGACCCCCTTTTGCCTTCAGAACGCCTCAATTTTTTCGTGGGATAGATTTAAAAAGGTTTTGCAAAAAGATGCTAATTGACCCAAGGGGGCCCCAAAAAGTGCCCAAAAATATTTTCCCCCACATGACACCACCCCCACCCCTGACCGTTGATCAAGCAGGATGATCCATGCTTTTCTGTTGTTTACGCCAAAATTTTGACCCACCCTCCGAAGTCGCAGCAGAAATCGAGATCATCGCCCGGAACATTTTTCCAATCTTCTAGTCTAATTTTTGATGGCTTGGGGAAATTGGAAACCTCAGTTTCCTGTTTTAGCTGAAAGGAGTGGCACCGGGGTGGTTTTTGCTGGAGCCCTCTGCCCCAAATTCGCCCTCTGTGCGTTCAAAGATTCTTTGCTACCTTGGTTGAACGGGGGGGCTATTTTAGTCACTGTTGCCTTTCTATCAGTCGAAACCCGTTGCCCATTCTCCTTTTACCTCTGCAAAACAAAAGGCATTTCCGCCCCAGGACTGGCTCACTGGATGTTTTTTTTTTTTTGACCATTCTTGTAAACCCTAGAGATGGTTGGCGTGAAAATCCCCGGGATCACAGTTTTGAAATCTCGACCAGCCCTTTTGGCACCAACAAACCCTGCCATTCAAAGGCACTCAAAACCCTTTTTCCCCATACTGATGCTCGGTTTGAACTGCAGGGGATTGTCTTGCCAAAGTTAATGCCTAAATCATGGTTCGCCATTATTGGCTGATTAGAAATTAAGTGTTTAAAGGCATTTGGACAGGTGTACCTAATAAAGTGGCCGGTGAGTGTATGTATTGTATTTTATTTTTATTTATGATGGTGTAGTTGTGTTGCAGCCTTTTTTTTTTTATCTGTGGGTTTTTTGTCAATAGAATTTTTTGTATGTTACATATTTTTTTTCAATAAAAATACTAGCTTTTAGCTCCATATACTTTTTTATAGGTTTTCTTATATTTTTATAGTATATGATCTTTATGTACTATGTAACATTTTGTGTAGGTATACTATAATACTTGTAATAACAAGTAAAACATTAAGGGTGACATGTTAAAAAGGTTTTTTTTTTACCCTTTTCTGGGGTACAAAGCACCCAATGAGCATCACGATGTCTAATGCGCCCGGTTAGATCATTGTTCGTAAGACTTGAACTTTTTTAAAAAGTGCCAAATGAAGGGGTGTTTTGGAGGGTTCTGGGGGCATGTTTCACCACATTCGTAAGATTAGACAAATATATGAATGTGGTTTGGCAAAACTACGTGCGTTACTGCTCCGACAGGGAGCCTATTTCGGTTTTTTGCCGGGGTTGAGGATGAAGTGAAGATGATTTGCTGTAAGGGGGAAAAAAAGTCCCAAATTTTCAACTTTAAACCCGTACATTAATAAAAAAGGGGTTTTAATTTTTTATCAAACTATTTAAAAATTTTTTCCCCCTTTGGACCGGGGGGGGTTTTTTGTGACAAGTTTTTTTTTTCCCTCCTGCCCTTTTGAAAACCCACAACTTTTTTTTTTTTCCCCCTAATAACACTTGAGGGTTTTTTTTTGCGGGACAAGATGTACTTTTAAGGGTTTTTACTTACTATAAATATCTGGGAAACCGCAAAAAAATTCCAAGGGAAATTTGAAAAAAACTTATTTTTTCTTTTCGGGGGATTTGCTTTTAGGGGTTAAACTTTGGGTAAATAAAAAGTGTTACGTATTCTAAGGGGGTTACGCAACGGAAAACCAAACATGTAGGGTTTCCCTTATTTTTGGTACCGTAAAAAAAATTTCCCAAACTTTTTATTTTTGACATTTGTGCCGCGGGCCCGTTTTGGGAACCCAAAAACTTTTTTTATAACACCACGGGCTCGTGAGGGGGATTTTTTTTCGGGTGAAGTGTACTTTTTTTCGCTTGTTTTGGAATGCATGCACTTTTTTGACATTTTATTCCATTTTTTGAGTGAAAGTAAAATGAACCAAAAAAACAATTTTGGGTTTGGAATTTTTTTTCTTCTACGGTGTTCACGTACGGGATAAAGATATTTTTTATGCCGACTTTTTCAAGCGGCGATACCAAATTGTGTAACTTTTTTATTATTTTTATGATTTTATTTGTAAAAAGGGGAATGGGGTGTTTGAACTTTTAATACTTTTTTTTTTTACTTTAAAACTTTATTTATTTATTTTTTTTCTGTAAAATTTTCCCCCTATTGGGGTTGACCCCTAGGGGGGGCGATTTTTTTAATAACCTAATGCATTGATTGGCAATGCTTAGGGTGTACAAAGTGGGGGGTTTCCCCTTTTTTGTCTGCGGACGGGGAAATGGGGCAAAAAAGGGAGGGGAATGACGGGGCCTTCACAAGGTCCCCACCACCTGCCCGTACCGTTCATTTCAGACCCCCGGCATCTTTTTCCGCGGTTCTAATGGGAAAACAGCGCCAGGGGCGGGGCCCCCCCACCGGTGCTGTTATCAGCCGTAACACCCGCCCGGGTGCGGGGGGGTCGCGGGGCGTCCCCCCGCAAACCCCTGAGCGGCCCGGGGCGTACTCTAGCCCAGGGGCGTGAAGGAGTTAAATTTTTTTAAAATTTTAAAAAAAAATGTTTCATATGAATTAATAAAAATATTTTAACATCCCAAAAATTAAAAATATTTCCCATCAAATTATTTAAAATTAAAAAAAATCTAAAACTAAATTTTTCATTTAAAAGGGGTTTCTCACTACATTTATTCATCTTACCTCATCCGTTTTTTTGGTTTCATTTGAATTCAGGGGTGTGTTTACTGCTCTACTAGGTCGTGAACCGGTTTAGCATAGCAACCGTGTGGCACCGTCAAATAATAAAAAAGGTCTGTAGCTATAGCGACCTGAGGGGGATCAGCCCATACAAAGGAGAAAACTCAGAATAGGTAGACCTGTTTTGGGCACATTTTGAATGATTGTTTTTGCAAAATTTTTAACATAAAAAAACAATCTTGTATGAGAAACCCTTTTAAAAACCACTGATGATGTTGTTCCGATTTTTTAAATTATAATTTTGACTATAATCAATTTGAAATGTATTTTTTCTGCTCTCACCCTTTATTATAATTACAGCAAGAGCCAGCACACCATAGGTCTTGCTGGGACCTGTGGTCCACCAAGCAAGATCAGTACCAAAGTTTCTATTCAGGCAGCTATTCAATGACCTTTCTTTATTTTCCCGATTTTTTACCTTTATAATGTTTTTCACATTACTAATGCGCCTAAGTTCCATAATTCGCCTAACAGATAGGCGAGGCGCTTTGAACTTTACACACCATTTATGAACGCACAAAAACCACTTTCATGCAAAGGGCATTTACACGAAAAGAGACTCGCCTATTCACTTTGACGCCCCTTCTTTCAAATTCCCAATGTTAAAGTGTTGTCCAAATCTGCCCTTTTTTCAGTTCAACATGGGTTTAAACCCAAGTTTTTAAAAAAATTCGGGTTTTGTGACCCTTTAATTGACTTTTTTATTCTGTCACTAGCCTAACCGTACGAAAAATGAAACCCCAAGTCAATTTAAATTTTTTTTAGGCCTTCTTACGGTTAACTTATCTCCCTGCAGCTCTTCTGGTTTAGGCCCATTATTCAATGCAGTTCTGGCAAATATGTCCGGGGGACAGGGAAAATTACATGGAATTACATACTGTAACCTGAAAGCGGTAATTTTACCCTAAAAAGGGACAATCTTAAGGCATTTGGGATTCAGGTCACTTTTGATGTCCTTCCAATTTTAACCCCCTGTTGGGAGTGGGAAGAAGATAACAGGGAATTTATCCTTTGGCATGATCCTTTTTCATAACTGGCTGCAGTGATTTCAGGCTGCCTGTGGTTTGGGTCTCCTGAACCCAATGATGGGTTCCCCTGAACACCTTCTTTCCAAGGGAGTTTTTGGCTTTCCCGACAGAGCCCCATTTTGAAATCTTACATGTTCACTTTTGAAATAACGTATTTATACCCATATATCTATTTATTTAGAGAATGTTTTCTCGTGACACATCGTGCTTTAAATTAGTAATAAATTATGCTCCATAAAATCCTTGTTTATTTGTGAAAAATATCAAAATATCTTGAACATTTTTGAAAAAGTTTCAAAATTTCTATGTATAAGACAAATAGTTATTCCCCACAAAATAGTGTGTAAATAGCATCTACCAGATGTAGGTTGGCATAATTTCTTAAATGTCTTTTTATTTCATGACATTAGGGGCCTGAAAATTTTAGAAAATTTTTTCACATTTAAGAAAATTTGCAAATAGTTCTTTTAGGGTCCATTTGACGTCCCTTTTGAGGACCCCCATAAATACCCTTTTAAAAAACAAAACCCCCTTAAAGCATTAAAAACAGCTTTTAGGAAGTTTTTTTTAAACCCATTAGGGGTTTCACAGAAATTAAAGCAAAGTGGAATAAATTTCAAAATATCCCCTTTTTTTGCAGTTTTTCAATTTTACCCATTATTTACTAAATTACTAGATGTGACCGGGAAAAAAGCAACTCAACATCGACCCCCCAATTCTGCTTTTTTTTAAAAGAATCCCATATCGGCCCACTGTGCTTTTGGTTCAACCACAGATGGGGGAGCACCTATGGATTTGGGGTCTCATTTTTCATTAGGATTTATTTAGGCCCCCAATTCCATTTTGGGATCCCCAAAGGTGCAAAAACTTAATAAACCCTCAAAAAAGACCCATATTCGAAATTTCCCCAAAAAAATATATCCAGGAAAGCAGCGGTACATCGACCCCACAGGGGCTTGCACAAATTTGTTTAAAGTTAGGCTGGGAAAATGATTTATTTATTTAGTTGACAATCTGTATTATTAGCTGAAAATGTGTAATTTAAACAAGAAACCGGAAAAAAAGCACCCCAAAATTTGTTACAAAAATCCTTCCAAGTTCAGCAAGTGTGGGTGCAAAATGCTTTTGGACGCATAGAGGGTTTTTAAAAGAAGGGAGGCTATTTGGCTTAGAAGGGAGGGAAAGGCAGATTTTTTGGGGGGTGCCAGGCATTTCAAACCCCAAATTACCAGAAAGGTAAAATCTCCCAAAAGTTACCCCATCTTGGGGGTTTGAAACCCTCAGGATTCATCTGGGTGTAGTGCACTTGGGCAAAAAGGGTTCCATATTTTATTAAAAGGGGGGCCATGAAATTGGAAAAACGCAGTTCCGCAAATGTTTCTTGGGCCTCATTTTATCGGGCTTTGATTGCGGGGATAAAAGAAAGGATAACTTTCTTTGGGCGGTTTCTTTCAATGTATAAATTTTTTAAAATTTTTTTTTTGTTTTATTACTTATTATTATTTCTTTATTACACAAAAAGAAAATTTTTTTTAAAAAATTTTCTTTTATATCATCATAGCCATAGCCATAAAATTTTGTTTTTTTTTTCTTTATTTGGGGCTATTAAGAGCTTGTTTTTTGTGGGATGAGTTGATGTTTTTATTGTTACCATTATGGGGTTCCTATGACGTTTTCATCAGTTTTTATCAAGTTTTTTGTAAAGTGTATTGAGTAAAATACAACAATCCTGGAAGTGTTTTTCATTTTTATTTTTTACAATGGGCACAGTGTGGTATAATTGACATGCTAACTTTACTTACGATTACATGGATAACCAATACTTTTTTATGGTTTTTTTATGTTTTACTACTTTTACACAATAAAACACTTTTTATTAAAAAAGACAAACACGTTTTTGCATTGCCATAGTCTGAGACCCATAACTTTTTTATTTTTCTATGTATGTAGCTGTGTAGCAGCTTGTTTTTTGCGGGATGAGTTGGTGTTTTTATTGGTATCATTTTTGAAGGGGCAAGGCTTTTTGATCGCTTTTAAATCCATTTTTTGGAAGGCAGGGTGAAGAAAATACTGCAATCATAGTAGTGTTTTTTGTTTTCATTTTTACCAGCGCCCAGTTTGCAGTATACATAAGATAATTTTACTCTGTGGCTCTATATGGTTATGGCAAAACCTAATTTATATTTTTTTTTATGTAGAAGTACGTTAAGTTTTTTCTTTGTGTAAAACAATATTTTTGCATCGTTATATTCTGATAGCAATAACTTTTTTTTTATTTTTCCATATACAGAGCTGTATAAGGGCTTTTATTTGCGGGATGAACTGATGTTTTTATTGGTACCACTTTGGCATTTATATAACTTTTTGATTGCTTTTTATTCCATTTTATGTGCTGTGGGATGAATGAAAATCTCAATTCTGTGACTGTTTTTTTTACAGTGTTCACCATGCTGGTTAAATAACATGACAGATCTATAGAGTAGGTTACGCATGCAGTGAAGTGAAATATGCATACATTTTATTTATTTTATTTTTTGGGGGGCGATTGGCATTTGAAAAGAGGAAGTGGGCAGTGTACTTGTTTTTCTTTTCTATATAGGGGATTTGCATCAGTGATCTTCGTATCACTGTTACAATGGAAAGCAGTACACAGCTTTAATGCTGTGTACTGCTCTCCATGGCAACTGTCAATCACTATGCCCGGTCATGCCCACAGGACACGGCCAGGCATAGTAATGTCACGGGCACTATATAAGGCTTTGTCAGGCCTCCGAGCTGTCAGGGAAGTCATCGGAGCCTGCGATCGCGCCACAAGGCTCTGATGGAGACAGAGGGGGCTGCCCCCTGTCTTTCCCTTTGCTGCTGCGATCGCAATTGATCACGGCAGCTAAGTTGTTAATTGCCTACTGCCAGAGAGAGCTCTGACTGTGGGCAATGCAGCATGGGGCCAGCTGTAATATACAGCTGGTTCTATGCTGTGATCATGTGGGCCCCGCTTGAGAGCCAGCAAGATGTCCATGGCATATTTATACATCCATTTGCGGGAAGTCATTTCCCGCTAGGTCGTATGGGTACATCCAATTTTGGGAAGGGATTAAACAATCACAAAGTTGAGACAGAAAGAAGAGTGAGTCAGACACTGACAGACATGATAAGACTCTGCTGGAGGTAGTAATACTGGAGAAGGTACATACCTAGATACACCTCTGCTTAATCTAATCCATCTAATAATGATATGGCATTTCACATTGATATGCCATAGCGTTAGGGTTGTTGGGGTTTTGGCCTCGGTGATAATGTGAAAATAATGTGAAATAATTTGGCTTTTGTCATTGAATGCCATTATCGAGAGGTATAACAATATGGATACAAAGAGAAGCTATGAGTCTGCTTACAAGCTACATGCTACTTACATGTTTTTCGTGTACATACAACCATAGTCTGATTAAACATTTTACATACCATTTGTTATATATGTCCACTTTATGTGTTCTATGTATTTATATGATGAATGTACATGGATTTCAGAGTTGTATCAGCCATTGATGTGTGCTAGATTCTCTGACACACATACATTTTTAACCCCTGCTATCTTTTCATCTCTTCTCACAAGCTCTTGTCACCCAAAATCTGCAAAGAGGGTTAATGGTAACACCTGGATTATGCCCTGCCTGAAGTGAAGCCCAGCACTTTCTCTGGAGGTCGTAGTCACACTCACTCTGGCACATTTATACATTTATTAAGACTGTTGTGCTACAATTCTGGTGCAATTTGAGCTAAAACTAATAGTGTACGTGCTTTGCACACCATTTATTATGTATTTTACACATTTTCTGGACACTTCTGTCACTTATCTGATGAAGGCTTATGTCCTTGGTAAAAGGGGCATGGTTTAGCAGAAAAAAGACATGGCTTACATTGTGAACCTGTGTCCCAAAAAATGCACCAAACTTTTGGTGCAATTAATGACATAAAATAAGCCAACAAATAGAAGGTGTAGATTTAGGCTAAAAATTCTAAACATCCAAATTAATCAACACTGTGATAAGAGTGGCTCGTTTTAAGACTGTCTACTCTAAGTTTACACTGTCTAAACAGAATTGAGAAATCTACCTCAAAGTGTGGATTAAATTCACTGCCTCACTACTACAAGTATCAATTCTAGATGGTATATTTTAGATGAAACCTTTTTGTCTGCATAATAGTTTAAACAGTTAGAATATCAGGTAACCAGTCTAAACAGCATAACGTGGCAATGGAGTGTAATTTGGCATCTTAGGTTAAGGGAGCACTTTGTAGGAATTAAGCTGGAGTGCAGAATTGCAGGACTTTTATCGTTCTATGCTTTTTTAGGTAATTATTATTTTATGAATTATGTTAAAATACTGATTTATTTATTAATTCACTATTCCCTAGGTCAGAAGTTACTGAAGATTCAGCAGTCAGCAGTGCTGCGTGTTCCAGCACAAATTGAGCTCGTGGCAAATATAAATGTGAGGGGCCCTCCATATGACGGAGCTTTCCTCTCATTGTTGGCTGCATTAAGAGCCACTTCCAGTCTACGCTAAAGCTAATGTGTTCATTTTACGTATAATTTTAGAAACCCTTGGAATTTAAAGGACTTTCTTTGTCTCTTGTAACAAGACAACAAGTAAATTAATTTTGTATTCATTGTATTCGTTGCCAATATATTCATTTTGCATGGCATTTTAGGAACACTTTGTGGAGTATGTAAGGTCTTTCTCACCTGTAATAAGACAAGTAAAAAAATGTGACTCTGTTAATTACTACTTTGCTAGCTAGGACCATTCCCTTGTTCTATTGAGTTAGATATTTAAACTTACTTACTGCAAGATGGTAATTATTAGCTTTTATTTTCTGTCTCTGTTAATAGTTGGATATCATAGCAATTGGTTACAGGGTGATTTCCTGGCAGACTATGGTTTTCAGCTAGTTAGAAATCCAGCACTAATATATTCTATTGCCACTTTAGTTTAAATCGCATACTTTTTTAATCAAATATTTATTTAAATTAGTTGCTCTACAGGGACCTACAGACATATCTTATTTATATGCCCCATTGGCTTAGCCGTGGTATGTTTTTCTGTTAAATAAAATAAAAATGATTTTACAACCTCTTTTGAACACATTTCTTAGATTCCCCATACTATATTTTGAATCCAGTCTTACTGTCCTAATTTGACAAAGGGGTGGAATACCAGAAAGTAAGCATGGTATTGTAAGAATACGGGAATGGTTTAGCTCAACATATAAATGATAATATATGACCATATAGAATTTTAAATTGGGGTATCATGCCATTTTACAAAGTGTAGGTATTATTATACAATCAAATAATATTACTGCCTCTCCTTAAAAGGGTTTTCTCAGTAAAAGGCTTTCGCACACATGAGTGGAGACATGTATGAACGGAGCTGCGCCTGATATCTGGCTCCTTTTCAGCCCGATACCAGGCGCACCCTCGTTCATACATGTCTCCACTCCACTACATGTCTCCACTCCACTATAAACGTAGCGAAGCTTCAGATTTATAGCTTCGCTATGGCATTTATAGTTGCATTACAACTGGAACAGGTATAGTACTTTCAAAGTAGTATACCTGATCCAGAAATGTCGCTCTAGTGCTAGAATGCGCCTGATTTATAACCCGCTGTAGAGCGGGTCATAAATCAGGCGCTTTCTATGCCAGTACAATGCACATGAAATTTGGCGCGTTAACGCCAAATTTCATGCATGTCGTCCGAGCTGTTTCTCTGTTGCCTACAGCTTCAAATCCAGGAGTGGGGCTCTCCTCCCAGTAGGCGTGTGTTCCCTCACTGAAGACTGGTAACATCATCATTCTGTGTGAGCAGTGGAATGGAGAGAATGTTACAGCTCTGCAGACCTCCTGCAATGGTCAGTTCTCATGCCTGCAGAGCTATCACCTCCCTCCACAAGCTCCTTGTAACCAGAACACCTGTATTGGTGCAAACAGCGATACATACAGTCTGAACTGATTAAACAAATGCGAGGAATGCACTCTGCTCTCTGTTATCAGGCAGGAGGTGGAGGGGGGCAGAGTATATAAGGCTATGTTATATGGTTCAGAGAGTGAATATAGCAGCTAGAGACTCAGTAATTGCCCAGATTCTTCACATAGCGCTATCACTGGTTGATGAGCATAGAGGTGCGGAGTTGGTTTTCATCCTTCTTCTTCCAAACACTGCTAGTGGAGTTGATACCTAAAAGTTCTATTTTGGTCTCATCTGACCACTTCGTCCTCAGCTGATGGCGAGGTGGGAGAGATCGTCCCCCTCAGCTAGGGATAGCAGAGCTAAAATGTTAGTTACTGACTTAGAGTCACCCGCAGCATGAACAGGAAGTGGTATCCTGAAGCAGACTGTGAAGAACAGGCTGTGAAACAGCCAGATGGGAAAATTCCTTTAAAGGAAAGAGTCACCATTAAACATCTAATATGTTCTCAAGACATGTCAGAAAGGTCATTTTGTGGGGGTATGAAACCTATGCTCTATGAAGGTTGCTAAAACCACAGGACTATGCTGCTCCTCTGAGTGCCATGCTCCTTCTCTCAGAAATTGCTTATTCGCGGCAACAGAACTGCATATGCATTGTAGTCATTGCACTGATTTCTAAATGATCGATGTGGGTCATAAAATAAAAGGTCGACTTTCTCTTTATGTTCTGTAGACAAAGCTGCTACAAATTGTGAATTTCATTGTAAAAAAAATAAAATAAAAATCTGACCACATACTTTATTGTCTGATTTTTAAAAGATGATACATTCCCTTTAATAATCAGTTGATTCAAATAGTGAGCTATAGTGAATTGGATTTTTGTGAGCAGTTTCCTCAAGTAGTACTTAATATTTCTGTGGCTACACTGCAGCACTAAATACAGAATTCAAATGCTAAGTAATCGTTTTGCTTTTTCAAGCTAAAATCCAGCAGAACTCAATAGACAGTGGCAGTCCGTGTTAGTGAACTCTAGGAGATATTATAGTTTGTGATGATTGATACATCTACTGATTTAGAAGGCACTGGTTAAATGCTATCAATTGTTCCATATTTTTTTCTTCTATGATTTTTTTCTGCGATTGAAAACAATATGAACAGAATATCCTAACAAGTAAATGGATCTATTGTCATTGTCGGCTGAGATGTGCCATACTGTAGCGTTGTTGCGAAATAAGATTTACAGCACTATTGACGAAATAGATAAATGGAGGAAATAATATGAATTGGAATTAATCCTTTCCTGAATCTGTAGAGGATATTGATCCCTAAACTATACCACATCGCACAGAGTAACTTGTGCTTTCTTTTTTAATTATTTTGACTTTTATTACAGTATAGAAAGATACATTTGAAACACCATATTTTTATATTATGAAACATACATATAAGGTCATAGTTGTACAAGCAGCAGTCTTAGTTTGGAGGATCTGCCTGGATACCAGACCAAAGATGGTCCACCTCAAAAGCCATACAATGCAGGTAAGTTCAGAAAACGAGAGTTTATTAGTAATTTACAATTTTATTCAATATTCCAAGTATATAGCATGACATAAAATGTGCATAGATTATAAGAATTAAAACAAAATTAAAGAAAATTATAATAAAGTAATAATCAGAGAAAACTGTGGCTAATAATAATGACAAAACTTGTTACATCATAAAAAGTAATGTACAAACCGGGTGGAAGACTAAGTCAAGTAAAATATACAATTGTTATCCAGTAAAGTAATATAGCCATAAAGAGGGTAGGGGAAGATGAGGGCGCATCTTAGACTAGGTCTACACAGCAAAATGCTGTCCAAAATCCAATGGCAATATCAAATATGTAGGGTTTTCATTATGTTTTAGTACTGTAAAAAATGCAAACATTCTCATTTACTTACATTTGCGCTGCAGCGCCATTTTCTGCGACCAATAACTTTTTTGTTCTTCCTATGGACCTGGGTATATTTTTCTGTGAGCTGAAGTGCACTTCTTATTAATACCATTTTGGGATATATGAGACTTTAATCCAATTTTTCTGGGAAATAAAATGACTAGAGATGGCTGAATTGATCCTAACGAAGTGGAATTCGTTTAGAATTTCAGGAAAACTTCGGTTCTGAACGAAGTCAAAGTTTGGGGTACTTCAGGTGAACGAAGTGTGCTTTGATTGATAAAATGGCTGCGAGCACATGGCGCGACATGGGGCAAAGCATTCTGGGAGGAAGAAGGGCATAGCCTGCATGACATGTGCAGAGATGAAGCCAATCAGAGACCGGCGGGATTCTGTGACGTCACCGCACTATATAAGTCCGGGCGCGACGCTGGGAGCTCACACTCCTCTCACTGTGCTCATCAGGGAAGGTGCTGCCGTGGCTGATAGCTCTTACTGAAGAATTGATTTTTATATAGCGATTTCTGTGGGGTGTCTCAGCTTGTCTCAGAAACTGTTCTCTTAATGTTCTATTTCTAATTTTTTGGGGTATTGGATCTGAAATCCAGTGTGCGTCCACTGCAGCTGCATATACATTTTAATGCTATCTGCTCACAGCACATTGAATATCCAAGGGGGATCTAAGCCAGTTCCTGTTGTATTCATTTAAAGAAACAGCGTTTCTACAATAAAAATACCACTTCATTTTTGGCTGCTCAATTCTTTGGCACAATTTACATCCAGGGGTTAATTAAGCGTTGTTTTTCTGCTGTGGTGACAAAAATAAACCGTTTTTTTACCGCCAAAAAATACAATTTTCCTGTAGCCAAATTCACAAGCGAAGGTTAATTACAATTTTTTCTCTTGTTGTGTAGCGTAGAAAACACGCCATTGTAACACGCTACAAAGCTAGTAGTTTGTGGCTGCTCAATTATTTTGCGCAATTTACATCCAGGGGTTAATTAAGCGTTGTTCTGCTGCTGTGGTGACTCCAAGAAACCGTCTTTTTCACCGCCAAAAATTACAATTTTCCTGTACCATAATTCACAAGCGAAGGTTAATTACAATTTTTTTCTCTTGTTGTGTAGCGTAGAAAACACGTCATTGTAACATGCTACAAAGCTCGTAGTTTTTGGTTGCTCAATTCTTTTGCGCAATTTACATCCAGGGGTTAATTAAGCATTGTTCTGCAGTTCTGTAGCATAATTCATATCCGAAGGTTAATTAAGACTGTTTGTGCTTTTATATTCAGTAAAATACACAGAGTTTTTAAACGGCACATACAAGTCAATTTTTCCTGCCCATTTGTGTAGCGCAATTTATATCCAAGGCTTACCAAGCTGTTACTGGGTTAATTTAGAGTCAAAACAGGGTGTGTGTATTATCATATACAGATATCTTCATCAAACAGTGTCTGTACATTTTAGAACAAACAGTATGTCAGACAGAGAGGTGGCAGTCTCTTCACCTGCGAGTGGCAGAGGCACAAACATTCCAAGGCCAGGTCGCAGCACAGCAAGGGGACGTCGCAGCAGGGGTCACTCGGTGAGACCACAACTGCCGCTGTCATCTAGCAGCCGTGTGCTGACTAGCAACCCAAGGGTTCTTGATTGGTTGACTAGGTCATCCACTTCCTCCCAGATGACATCTGACAACCCCAGCCAAGAGTCGGTGGGAACGTCAGACACAACCCTTAGTTGACATGGCCCGGGAGCGGGTCAGCGGCCCTCACCTGTCCTCAACCTGCCTCTGTCACATTCGGTTCCCTCAGCCAGAGATCAACTATGTGGTCTGGGCTCAGCGCCACTATATAGCGAGGATGAACAATTTGAGGAGGGCAGTCAGCAGCTACTTGGCAGCGAAGAAATGGGGCCCTTATCCCCTGCTTCTTGCGGTAGGCGGCAAAGTATAGATGTTGAGAGTGGCATGGAGAGGTCTGTTGTGAGGGTCAGCCTCTACATACTAAGACCGGTGATGAGGACAGCAGTGACGATGAAACACAATAGATGATGATGTAGCCGACCGCACTTGGGAGCCGGGTGAGGCAAGGGCTTCATCATCGTCAGGAGAAGAGGGCGTCATCTTGCGCGTCAGGCAGCGTGCAGCCAGCAAGTGGGTGTGTGGCCGTGAGTCAGCAGAATACGCAGCAGTGTGAGGTCGGGAGCCAAGCGGCCACGGGGTAAAAAACCCGCTTCGCAGATCCAAGAAAGTAGCGGCACAGGGGCTCAGCGAGGCAGTGGCGGCAGTAGTCACTCAGTGCGGAGCGTTGGCGGTAAATCGGATACTCGGCGGTGTGGCAGTTCTTTGCTAAGACACCGGAGGAGCCGAATATGGGTATATATAGAATCTGTAGGCAGAAAGTGAAGTGTGGCCAGGGAGCTAACGTTGGCACCACAGCCCTGCGTCAACACATGCAGCGTCACCATCCGGTCGCCTGGGAAAAAACGTGGCTCAGATGTGGTGGTCCATCCTGCCGCCGCAGCAGCGCCCAGTGGCACGCATGCCATTGCAGCCAGTCAAGGCTCCACCACCTCTGCAGAAGGGAGCTGTTTCTCTTTGACATCATCTCCCGATCCAGATGCTCCTGCTCCTCGTTACTCATGGCGCCAGCAGTCATTCAGCGAGGCGATTGCAAAGAGAAACAGTATGCATCCAACCATCCTAAGGTGCAGCAGCTGACCGTACTCCTGTCCAAGTTGTTGGTGCTGCAGTCCCTCCCTTTCCAAATGGTGGACTCTGCACCGTTCAGAGAACTAATGGCTTGTGCCGAGCTGAGATGGAGAGTTCCAAGCCATAATTTCTTTTCCAAAAAGGCAGTACCAGCCTTCATAAATATGTAGAACAGAAGGTGGGCCCATCCTTGAGCTTATCGGTTTGTCCAAGGTGCACGGCAGCGCGGACGTCTGGAGCTGTAAACTACGGTCAGGGCCAGTACATGTCCTTTACGGCCCTGGGTGAATGTGCTTCCGGCCCAGGCAAAACCAACAACTTGGACAGGAGACGCCGCTTTCTCCTCCACGTTTGTCAAACTGCGGCTCCTGCGCTAATGTCCGCCTCCTCCTCCCCACACCATTTTAAGCCTCCACAAGTACCCATCATACACATTGTAGGGCAGAGCGGTGTCACGCAGTTCTACACCTGGCTTGCCTCGGCGAACGAAGGTCACACAGGGGAGGAACTGTTCCGCGTCATGCAGCAAGAAATCGATGTGTGCTTTTCCGCCCAATGCAAATCGGAACCATGGTGACGGACAATGGGAGGAACATGGTGTCCGCGCTCCCAACCGAGGAGGGAATGGTCCATGCGCCCTGCATGGCGCACGTGTTCAATCTGGTTGTGAAAGGTTCCTGAAGTCTTCCACCGTTTCCTTCAGAAGATTGAAAATGGGCAGGAAAACTGTGCATGCCTTCATCCATCCTACAAAGCGGGAAAACACCCTCCTGAGTTGCAGCGGCAGAACAGCCCCCCCCAAACCACTTGATATGTGATGTTTCCACCCTTTTGAATTCCAGCCTGCACATTTTGGACCGACTGTATGAACAGAAAAAGGGCCCATTAACGATTTTTTGATGATCCAGGCGGACAGGAGTACTCCCCTGTGAAAACTTTGTTTGTCAGCCAGTGGCAGCTCATGCGTGAAACCTGCCGTTTGTTGAGGCCATTCGAGGAGGCCACATTATTCGTCAGTCGCCAGGATACAGGATGAATAACGTCATTCCCCTGCTTCATGTCCTGGAACAGATGCTGAAAAATCTGTCGGGCAGGGACTGGATACGTGGGGACTACATCTCGCGGCCACATGAGTCCGGTGGGGACTGAAATGGAGGAGGAGGAAAGGGCATTGGGCAGAAGCATTGTCTGGTGAAATGATTGGGGTTTTCTAACCCAGGTGACAAGAGAGGAGGAGCAGGGGGCAGCTGAAGGAGAGTGGAGATGAGGAAGACGAGGCAGAAGACCCCCAAGCACCGTGGCAGTATCAGTGGAGATGGAGGCAGGGAAACCCCTCGGAGTCACTTGTGCAGATGGCCCGCAGCATGCTGATTTGCCTGGCTAGTGACAGCCGAATAGTCAGCATCCCGGGAGAGGGATGGCTTCTGGCTCTCCTCCCTATTGGACCCGCTACCCGGGCCCAAAATAGGAGCCTTTTTCCCACCTATTGAGAAGGAGGACAAACTCAAATACTATAGGGAAAATCCTCCGTAGTCAGTTGGCCGCTGCCTAGTGCGGCATCGTCCCTCCTCTGCCAGGTTTGACCGGGGGGGTTTTTTCAGTGCTCACGTACTACTGCCGCGGCTGCCGGGGGTAGGTGGGGGGTCGGAGCAGTACAAGCACATTCAGCAGCAACATAAGTCAGAAGTAACTGAAGAGCAGCTTCCTTCACCCGCCTAGTCAGGAGGGCGTCGCCAGCAGCAGCAGCAGGACCTGGAGCAGACCCTGAACCAAAGGTGGTGGCCTACTTGGACAGCACTTGCCACCCCAGTTAGAAGATCCGTGGACTACTGGGCAGCCAAATGGATGTGTGGCCGAACTTGCCGAGTTTGCAGTGGAAGCTGTCCGCCCGGCCAGTAGTGTGGCATCAGAGCGGTGTTCAGTGCGGCGGGGGCCATCGTTACCCCAAGGAGAAACCGTTTTCCACGGGAAATGTGGAAACGACTGACCTTCGTCAAGATGAATCAGGCGTGGACCCGGGCCAGGATTTCCACACACCAATGCCTTAGGCGTCAGACCAAACCGCCATGACGCCTCACCCAAACTGTGGGGAAATGAGTCTGGGTTCAAACTACCTGCTCAGCCACTATTCTGATGCCGCCACCCCTGATGCCACACATCTGTTGACAGTTTCTCCATCTGCCCACCAACCATCTTTACCAGGGACGGTATTGCCACCCACCTCCACACTCTGTCATTGTGCCACTGTCTGACCTCATCCTGCTGCTGTGACCTCCACACTGTGTCATTGTGCCACTCTCTGACCTCATGCTGTTGCTCCTGCCACCGTCACCTCCACTCTCTGTCATTGTGTCACTCTGTGGCCTACTCCAGTTTTTGCCACCTCCAGAATGTCATTGTGCCACTGTCTGACCTCATGCTGCTGCTATGGCTGCTGCTGTGACCTACACACTCTGTCATTGTGCCACTGTCTGACCTCATGCTGCTGCTGCTGTTGATGCCGTCAACTCCACACTGTGTCATTGTGCCACTCTTTGGCCTACTCCTGTTTTTGCCACCTCCAGAATGTCATTGTGCCACTCTCTGACCTCATGCTGCTGTGGCTGCCGCCGTCACCTCCACGCTCTGTCACTGATGTTGCCACCTGAGCCCTCAGCTTGTTTTTTTCCAGCTGTCGCTGCCATGACTTTATCAGGCTACATTCCCCCTTCAGTTTTTTTGTCAGTTGTGCTCTCTTAATGCCCAGGGAATTTTATAGTGAAGCGATTCTAAGAGCGGCGGCAGTCATCTGCGTGTCATACTAAAACACAATATTGTATGAAGACCAAACCAAGCTCCCTCTGCATATTTAAGCATGGCACAAAGTTCTACAGCACCCTGCAGGCTCTGTGCAGCCTGGAAATAGCTGTTTTTTAAAGTGATTCACCCTGAAGTAATTCGGAACGAAGTTATTTTTTGTCGGGAAATTCGGCGAAGTGAGCGAACCGAATTTCGAGAAATTCGCCCATCTCTAAAAATGACCAAAAAAACCACAATTTTGTCGTTTTGATTTTTTTTCTTCTACGGTGTTCAGTGTGCAGGATAAATTATGCTATATTTTAATAGATCAGACTTTTACAGATGTGACAATATCAATTGTATGTAACTTTTTATTTTTTATTTGTAAAATGACAAAAAGGGGGTGATTTGAACCTCTAAGATATTTAAAATTTTAGTTAATATAAATATGTATATATATTTTTTAGACCTTAACTTTTGGTCCCCCTAGGGTATTTGACCACTATGGTGTGTGATCATCAGTACACCCTTCTGCATTGTATAATCAATGCAGAGGAGTATTTAAAGATGGCAGTTTTATTACTTCCTGCCTGGTGCAGGAAGTAATAGAAAGTTAAACATGCTCTTGATAGAAGCCCTCATAAGGCTTCCAGCCACCATGCTGGGGTGCTGATTGCAGTGAGGAACTGTGCGCGGCAACGTTTCCCATTCATTTTTATGCCGTGGCTGTGATCACCTCGGTGTCTAATGGGTTAAACAGCAGGAAAGAAGACAACTCCATTCCCTGCTGTTAGTGGCAGGTGTCAGCTACAATAAGCAGATGTGAAAAGTAATGGGTGACTCCAGTAGTGTTGGACTCAAAACAGACTCAGCTCCTGATTGAGGAGAAAACAAGGATTCAGGAGACATTATAGTGCATAGCTTCTGGGGTGGAGGCAGGTGCCAAGTGGTGAGGGGTTAAGAGTATTTTCCCTATAAGCATTCACCTGTGGTTCCAATATCAGAACTGCTTCCCAGTTATCTACAAACAGTTTATCACCAGTAGGAGAGAGAGACTCATGCTTAGTGTTTTCTGTCATAGGCAAGACTGATATGAAAGATGATGTATAACAGCTAGCCCAGTCTCCAGTTTCTGTCTAAAAATTTGGGTATGGACTTAGGTTTCTTGCTTTCATGTTAAAGAATGGAATAAAAGGCAATTTATTTTGTATAGGGTCATAAGTGTAACAGGAGATACCGTGATCAGTGCGCCGATCCGTGGTCATGTATGTCTGTACAAGTAGCTTAGTACATACCTCTCCCTCATACCCAATATGCTTGTTGTCCCGTCTCCTGGTCCTCTGTACTTCCACCTGCCATGGTCATCCACTAGATGGCGCCCATGCTGACTCTTCCTGATTTGAAGGGTCAGCGCGCCACTCAGTGCTTGCCATGACCGACCACTGTTTGCCCTAGCCTATTTCAGGACACTTCCCTTGTATTTCCTTTCCCAGTTGTTGGGGTCATTACTTAGTGCTAGTACTCCTGCACATTGTTTTGGATTGCTCTCCTGTTACTGACTTTGCTACATTCCTAACCCTGCCTTGTCTGCCACCTGCCCTAACCATATGCCTGAACCTGACCTTGCTTGTACACTTAAACCGTTTGCCTGTATCTGATGACATCTCTGCCTCATGTTCTGGTACTGTGCAAGTCCACGTGCCGGCTGTCATCTCGAGGACCTATGTTGGGGTTAGTGTCCTGGGAATTACATGCAGCAAAACTCTATCAGCCTTATGGCAGCAGGCTGTGGTGGAGATCGTGGGCTCCTTAGACAACGCTCCCCGCCGTAGGTTACGCCAACTCCTCACAGTGACCCACCAGATCCAATTCCTGTCTCCGGTGGGAGACCTGACAGTGACAATGTCTGACCGTGACAATGAGAGTACCAAACATCCATATGCTTCCATGCACATCCAGCCATGCCCCACTTTTTGTGACCACAGAATATTTTTTTTTTAAAGTTTTGATAAATAATTTTCAGACCCAAAGATGAATGCTTCACATACAGTAAGCTTATATGGGGTTTTATGTATATACATCTTTATAGCTGTATGAATGAAATGTTCTACAATTTTCTTGTTCAGATTTGCTGCTGGTGATATCAGTTTATACCAAGGCTAAACTCAGCTTCTGATGCTTCCATATTCCAGGCACATTGAGCTACATGTCAATTCACACAATTGAAACTGATGTCTAGCACGGGCCTTAGTTTAAGATAATACTAGAATCTCTCTTTCCTCTCAGAGCCTTTAATTTTCTTCTGCTCTGATTTGCAGTAAAGGCATTATTGGCATGATTACCAAAGCAAAGATTTGGTACAACCAATAGTACAGTCAATGCAATGAAAATATGGAAAAATGATCTTTCAATGGATCGGTGTAAAATATTTGGTGATTGCTTTGATGCCAGCTTTTTTCGTTAAAAAGGGTTGTACATCATTAGAAAACTATAGTTGCTTTCATAAAAAAAAAGTACACCTGTTCATAAGTGTCTGTTATTTTTTGCCGATAGTAATCCTTATTAATTTAGCTGCAACATGTTCAGCACAAAATTATATAGTTACATAGTAATTATGGTTGAAAAAAGACTTACAGTATGCATATCAACTTCAAAGCTTAATGAAGGGAGGGGTAAAGGATATTTTTAAGCTTTGTTTCCACTACTGATAAAAACTTTGGAACCCATAGGCAAAAACAAATCTGCCCCAAAGGAATATTTCATTCTTGACCCCAAAATTGCCATAAGACTGGATCTAGAAGTTTTATACGGCTACATAAATAAGTTATTATCTAAGCCTTTCTTGGAACCCTATTGTGTTCTTGCTGTGACCAGCTCCTAGCACGGACTGAAGTCCAGAACTAAACCGAATATTCTAGATGCAGCTGCGACAATGCTTTATATAGCAGCAGTATTACATTTCTGTCTTCTAATAAAAGGCTAATATTCTGCTTGCCTTAGAAGCAGCTGATTGACATTGCATGCTGTTATGCAATCTATGATTTACAAGTATACCCAGATTCTTCTCAATATGTGATTCTCACTTTTTTTTTTATACCGGAGGTCATATGATGCAACCATATAATTAGTACCTAGATGGAGAACTTTACATTTATCCACATTGGAACTCATTTGTCAAGTGGATGTCCAAACACTCAGTACATGGCTTGATATCATCTGCAAAACTAGAACCAGTGCTATTAATTCCCTCCCCTATTGCATTAATAAAATTAATAAAAGTGGACCCAGTACTTAACCTTGGTTTGCACCACAAATATTCGGGGATCATGTTACATTGACGTTACAAAGCAAACAAATTATTAACAGATTAGACAAGACGTGTGAGGACCCTGCTCATAAGAGCTTATAATCTATGTGGAAATAGGAGTGAAACAAAAAGTGAGAAGTGTTTAATGTGTACAATGGTCCAGCAATCTTCCATAAATGTGAGTACATGAAGTGTGGGGAATGTGGTTGACTGAAGGAATTGTAAGAAGAAAGACTTATTAGGGATGGTAGTTTGCCATTATTTTAGGGCATCCTCATATCTATGAATGTTGTGAAGTAATCTGATTGTACGGGTTAGCACATTGGAGAGAACAGGTGCAGTGCTTGAGAAGTCCTTAGAGGGGTTTTCTCACCATGTTGTTTCACCGAGTTACAGGCAGCTTTACACTCATTCTGCCTTTGTCAGCTAGCTTCTTTATAGCTAGCTGAGACATTACAAAGAAGTAAGTGCAGAAGACTTTGGACATGTCGCAACACGCCAACGTTGGTTTTTGGCGTATGTGTCTCCCGATTTTGTAGTGTACTCCAAGTGTACAGTGGTTGTCGGCGCATTGTACGCCATCTTTTGTGTGGCTGTATGCGCCTTTTTTTAGCTGTACATGTTCACCACATTTGTATGGGGCTTACACTGTTGGCTGTTTTCTTCGTGTGACTTTAGGCGCATCGCGGCACTTTGTCGTGTGTGCGCCTTTTTTGCCGGCTGGTGGTGTCACATTTGCATTGTCCAAACTTTCATAATTCGTGGACGACAAGTTCTGCACAGTGATGTGTGCGAAAATGTGAGTACATTACCTGGTGCTATGCAAATGCGGCCCCTTTTTATTTATTGCTCTGGGGTTCATTGCAGAATGTCATCCTGTACTTATTTCTGGCTGTTGGTTGAAGTTGTAGAACATGCACCTACTGTGTGCACTCTGATGTTGAATGTTGCTCCCAAGTCTGCTCAAATTCCAAATGCGCCTAATTTTTGAATGCGCCCCAAAAGCAATTATGCTTTTATACAAAAATTCGGAGGGAGCCAGAAAGGGCACACAAGCATGCGCCCCAATCCTTACATGTGCCGCAAAGACAACATGCACTCCAAAACAAACCTACACACCATTAAGAAATGCGTAGAACTAACGAACGTGCCGAAATTTGAAGTATACAAGCTGGAACGCCTAAATGGGCGCCCCAAGCAACACACTCACTGAAAAAGGCGCACAGCATAAAACATTCCGACAGACACAAATACAACCACTTTACAAAAAAAGCGCAGAACAAATTAGGAAATACATTGCAGGTGTACGATACTTTATGCCGCATTCAAACTGTCGTATGGACGCCACTTGTCGCCCTTAATCTTCAGTTAACAAAGCGTCAACTGCCTTGAGGAGTGAAAACAACTGCTTACACTGGGAAGCAAAAAAGATAACCATGTTTTGAACTTTTGACTTGCATATCTCACCATCCCCTATTGCTTACCGAGAGTACCAAGATTTTATAGACAATCATCTTGGCTATCTCATATGTACATTTGACTTTCAACTATTTAGCACATGCTTAGTTATGCAGATTCTTGTCATATAACTGCATTGTTGATGTTTTGCTCCTGGTGGTGGAACAATGTTTTTCTTCTTGTTTACTAAAAATTACAACCTGTTCTCACATTTCCTAATAGCTCAGTGTTTTATTAGGCTGATTCCCCAGCAAAAGGTCTCTAGTTCAAATCAAGGAGCAGCCATGAAGAAACAGCATCATCCAGCTCATCAATAGCGGTATCTCAGCCAAGGTCTATTAGTTCTTGCGCAACAAACATGGTAGTGCAGATGGCTTGTATGCTTCACAATAGTGGAATAGTGAAGAATAGTGTTGAGCGATTATTATCGACAAAGTTGAAATCGGCACAGTTTTTATGTTGATCGAAATTTTTAGATCATGCGATAATTTAGGTTAAAATCTGTGCATAATCTCTTAATATCGCGGCCCTTTGCGCGCTTCCTGTGCATTTGACCAAGCCAGCAATCAGCATAACAGAATAGAGCAGTGGTGAGCATGTGTGTGCGCACGTATGACTGGGATGTTATGGTTGCGAGTTGGTGCTGGAAAAATCACATGACGCTCGTTTTACCAGCACCCGCCACTCGTCACTGTTCCTGATCAGTGTCTCTCAGCGTCTCATAGCAGGTAGGACGTGCCGCTCTGCCTGTGTCCAATCCAGCTCACAGCGAAATTATTCTAATTTCGACACAGAGAAAGCTCTACTGTTAGCTGTGATCCTTAGCCACTTCAGTTATGAATTCAGAGAGTGGAATCTTTATATGTCTTGGGAAGCTTGAGCCATATTTAAAGGAACATCTAACCGCCCCTGAGTTAACAGTCACGGAGGGGAGCAGGTACGGGAGGGGGGGGGACACACAGCCAGCTCTATAAAGAATACTGGACTAACAGTTTCACCAAGACGTTAGTGAGACATTGCAACAGCAAAAGGCTTTAATTATTAAAGCAGTTTTTCTATGAACAGTATCAGTTCCTGAATATGGGCAGCCAAACCCTGAACTTATACTCATGAAACACCTCATTCTCTAGTCAACTACAGTCTCTTTTTAGGTGTCAAAACTCCACTTTTATTATCCATATTACATTTCAGATAGTGTTTCTTTTTCAAATTTTGGCCCATTCCAGCTTTTTTGATAGAGCCACCTATCTGGCAAGAGAAATTAGAAGAATCTAACAATTTTTGAAGCATCATCACAACCACGGTTTGATAGGTGCCAAAATAACCGACATTACATTACAGATACGTGTTATATTTTATTTCACTTTTGCGACACTACACCGCAATTTGTTTTGATTTGAGGGATTGCGAAAAGGTGTATGAATTTGCCGTCTTTTAATATGAGACGTTTTCCAAAAACGTCTTTTGCATAAATGCTTCTCCAATATTTATATATTTTCTGAACATGGAGCGAAATTCAGTGGTCAGTCGCTCAAGAGGGTGGTAGGAAATGGAGGTAAGTAACGAGAGAAGGTGCTCCTTCCAGTGCTGGCACAACAACGCATGCTCAGCGGATCGTCAGATGCAGGACCGTCAGGCCTGTCATCGCTGGTCCAGGGCCCCGGTGAAACTCAGTAACGCACAGCGATCGCCAATCTGTCCTTACAGTGGGTTAATGGCCACCTGCATCCACAGTCTTACTCCTCGTCCTCCAGTCCCAGCCACAAATGTCGTCATCCGACAGCATCATCAGCATCTCCGTCCCCAACATGAAAGCAGCCCAAAGTCCACGTCTCGTGGTACCCACCACAGTGGAAAATCCTTTCTGAAGACCTCATTTGATGAAAAATGCGTGGGGTCTGAAGGGCAATTGTTAAAAGAGATCAAGAGGCCAAAGAGGATGATTTTCTCGCTCTGACGCCCTGGTTACTGATGCCTGAACTCAGAGGAGGAGAAGGAAGTCCGGTCATCGTCACAAATCCCGGCGATTCGGCAACGCCTTGCAGTCCCCTCTTGCTTGTAGCCCACAGCTCCTGGATGCAGAATGTCAGGACACCGAAGTCACCTTGTTATTTTGATGATGATAGGATGATGAGACATTTCGGATCCAACGTGGTCCTTTTTCAGCAGAATTTTGCTTGCGAGCGCTTCACACTGACAGGAGGACGACGATGGGGTCATTGCAATCCGGATCCCGCCTCAAAAAGGGAGAGGTTGGTCGCAGAAGACCCGCTGATATGATTCCGCCCAGCCCACATCAGCGCAAACCCCCGCTCCTCGATTATTCGCCGTCACAAAGGTCCAGGACCTCTCAAGCCCTGGCCTTCGTTTGAAGCAAGCCTCTGATTCACCAGCGATTGTCATATGCCGCCTTTGCCGTAAAACGCATAAGTTAGTAAAGGCCCAAGAACCTTAGGTGGTATAACCACCACCACATGTCTAGACACATGCCAGCGATGCATGACGTTGGAAATGGAGGCAACACATGCCCAACAAAGGCCAGCCCGACGGCCGTCCTCCAACCCACTGTCACAAGACCCTCTGTCTCCGCCCTCCTCCTTCCTCCGTCCGCCACCTGCAGAGTCATGATCAGAGATCAGCCCTCTGAGCTTCACAGCCTCCACCGTCGCCCGAGTACCACCAGCACAACCAAGACCCATCCTACCCCCTTCTCCTCCCCGCCATTTTATGACCTGCATGCGTACCGCGCCAGTCTAGCAGCCACCCTTCTTTAGGAGCCAGAAGACACACTTAACCCAAACCATCCCAAAGCCAAAAGCCTGAATGTCGCATTGCCAGGCTTTTGGCCTTGGAAATGTTTGCCTTTCTGTCTGGTGGAATACAGAATGGGATTTCGCCACATCATGGGCCCTTGCCCCTGCCCCCAATACCAAATGCCGACGGCATTCTTGTTTTTTTGCCAGAAAAGCCGTCCCTGCCCTGGCCAGCCACGGGTCATCTACCAATTTCAAGCGCGTTTGTCTGCATCTGGTGGCCGGAAAGCCATCTGAACCACCGACACATGACTAGTAAGCACGGCCAAGGCCGCTTCAATGTCTCTGTGACAGCTCCACGTGGGGTGAGCTTGGTGGATGTCTTCTGGAGGGTGACGGTGGCTCTCAGGCTCGGCGCAACGCTCTTTCAAAACCGCAGGGATGGTGCAGGGTCTGTCCCCCAAACGGTCCTCTGTGGCATCAGTGCCCAGAGAAACCAGGCCGTGTTGAAATTAATCTGTCTTGGAGAGACCGCCACACACAGGTCAGGAAGTTGTGGGACGGCCTCTCCTCCAAACGAGACCGAGCGCTGGCTGGGTGACAAGAGCCTTGTGCCAGGGAAGGTGGTGTGCGATAACGGGCGAAAATCTGCTGGCCGCCCATTAAGATCGTAGGCCTGGAGCACAGCCCCTTGCCTGCCGACATGTCATGAACCTGTCGGTCCAAAATTTCTAAAGAGCTAACCCGTCCTGTGCTGCCTGCTGAGGAAGGCTCGAAGTCTAAGTTCGCACTTTGTTCCGCCTCGCTGACCCCCTGCTTCGTCCCGCCCTGGCTGCGTTGCAGGCGTCCGCTTAGGCCTCGCCCCCGTCCAACCGTCTCATTGTTGACAGTGGCAACACGCTGGAATTCCACCCTCCACAGCTCCAGCGATTGTGGCGGCAGCGCAAGGCCATTACGCAGAACGAAGTGACACAATGGTCTGACAAGCAGAACGGTGCGGACCTCGGGGGTGTTGAGCTCACCGAGAGTGGAGGCAGGTGAAAGAGCCTAGCACCATCCTTGCCAGTTCTTGAAGAAGCGCTGACCAAAATGGTCAATGCGGACCATGCCCTTGTTCAGCATGAGCATGTGTGGTAGATCTATTCTCTGGAACGATCGTTGGACACACTGAAACACACAGGTTCCCCAGACGGAGGAGAACGGGACACAGATCGGACACGGAGCCTTTCTCTCCGTCAATCGACAAGGCCCGACAGTTTCACCATTTCATTCGGTCTTCATTAGGCAGGTGGGTTCGGGGGTCCAGGGCTAGTGCAAAGGTGCGCAGCAGCTCTCAGGGGTAGGCATCATCTCAGGCAATCAGGGCTGTGTTGAAGCGGTGCCGAGAAGCCGGAGGAGGAGGAGGGAGGTATTCCTAGACACCGCCTGACGTTAACCTACGTCCCTCCTTGGAAAGAGGTTGGGCGCGAATTTGAGGCGGAGGAGGAAGATGAGGAAGATCAGTTTGCTAGTGCCCCTCGAACCCAGAGGCTTGGGAAAACAAGGCTCCATCCTCATCACATGGAGAGCTTGAGATGCTCCATTTTCCCCAACATGATCTCACATTAAGGCCATCAACTATCAACAGTTACTGGGTGCCACTCCTCCTGTCCCCGGTACAAAACAAAAACTCAGCACTTTCACTTCCACCACCCAGAAAGAGAGAGTAAGAAATGCAGGAAATGGAGACCTTCTGATGATCAACTGGGAGACATCTTTGCGTACTGCCTTCACGTCCCCAAATGGTCACGGTGAGAACAACAACAGCGACGTGAAAGCATAGAGTCCAAGTACGCCGTACGGCAGCAGCAGCACTAGGCAAGGTGGCAGGAAGCCTATGTGTGGTGACCTCTGTGACAAGTCTTTATTTACCCACACGCTCACCAACCATGCCATGCAGACGGCACTCATCCAACACACAGACACCAGCTTAAGATCTTGCCTCGACTAACTGGTCTCAACCACACCGATGTTTTTTGTATGTGTCTGGACCCAAAAGCACTCTCTGGTATCACAAAATGGACGAATGCCCGAGCTTACGCTGCGCCAACGACCAGTAGGAGGTATTGTCCTGCCCACAGACCAGCGTCCATACATCTGAGCAACCTTCACACATGCTGGAGGAGTCACATTACAGACTAACGCATCCGGCTTTTCCACAAATAATGGTTGATTCAGTTTGACTTTCATCAAATTGCATCGAGGCATGGACTCTCTGATGATTTTGGCCGCCCAAATTGGCCGAGGCCACCGATTAGCTTGCCGTCTACTGCACATTCCTCGTTCAAACCGAAATAGGGTCCTCTTGAAAACTTTTTGTATAAATATGATATCATTTCTTACTGCAATTTTTATTCTCACTTTCCCCCAACATTCATTTTGCTGTTTTGCTGTGAGGAATACTGTAAACAGACAGCAATGGTTTCCAATGACAACACCTATCCATTTACCTCATTTATCTTTTAGAAGTTTTTTCGGACGCATTGGTCAATGGTTTTAGTCATGTTGCCTGGAATACAGCTATAATACTGGTACCTGGTGGAACAGAACTGGGGGCTTTTTAAAAGTGGCATTTTCTCCTCAACAGAAATTTTTAAATGAGTGGCTGAAAGCATCATATTTTATAATTTTTTGGGTTCATGTTGCTGTGACCATGCAGCACTAATCAATGTCCGGACGTTGGGTACAGAGAGTTAGTGGCTTTTAAGTGCAGCAACAACAAACTCATTTTCTCCCTCATCGCAATTTTATAATAGTGGCCTGAGAAGCTCTTATTTATAATTTCTAACAAACGATTTGTTCTTCACGGAATTGTCCAAAGTGGCCAAGGGTCCTGCTTCTGCAATTTTTGGGGGCATTTGTGCTGTGACATGCAGCTATACTACGGGTCCATTATAAAACAATGGTGCGTTTCTACAACAGTACATTTGTTCTTCACAATTGTCAAAAGTGGCTCATGGGACACATAGTTTTTTTAATTTTTGGGGGTCATTTTGCTTCTGACATCAACTATACTACAGTCCTATTTATAAACAAATTGTTTGTTTCTAACAGACAGTGTTGTTCCTTACAACAATTGTACAAGAGTGCTCAAGGGTGATTGGGGCTGTCAGAAACATGAGCAATAAGTAGACACCTGTTAATTGGACACATAATGCAAAATGCACTGTTTTTCTTTGCAAGATCTTTAAACATAGCAAATCACTCCCTGTATTTGAAGACAACCCAGTTAATACAAGTTAAAACAGAGAGACCAAGACTTGGTGGGAGTCCATCCTATTAGTAAAAATGTGTTTTCAAGAATTAAACTACGTAAAAAAACCTATTGCATGGCCCACCAATACGCTGGTACAGAAAAATGTCCTCTGAATTGTACAACGGGGAGGTACGGAAAAACTTGTACCAGCATGTATGGTTATTCAGAGGACTGGAGTATGGAGCAACGACAACGAGAACAAAGTACCAGAAGACAATTTCCTCCCCAGCATCGTTGATAAACCTGAGAAAATAGAATGCCAAAGAAAAAGGGCACCTGGGTGGAACAGAGTCGTTAACACCCCCAGTATTTCAAGGTGAAGCTCAATTGGTCCTCACGTACGATATGAGGCGAAGCCGCTACCCAGACAGGGACAGTAATATCCTACCAGTGAACACTATAATGGTGTTGAAAGACTCCTTTTTTTTATCCAGCACTGAACTCACATTTTTAACTCTAGGGGTCATGCAGCGTTTGGGGCTCGATCGCTGTGGCCAGGATCAGTTATATCAATGTCCAGATGAAACTAAACATGGTGGTTCAAAGACTCCTTTTCCCGGCACTTTTTAAAGTTGGCTGTCAGACGACAGGTTAATGGTCATGCGACTGAGCGGTCCAGGACAGTCCTAGTGCAGTATGGTGCCAGTGAAACTACAATGTGTTTAAAGGACTCCTTTCTTTCCCGGCACGATTTTTAATCTGTGGTCCATGCAGGGTTGGGTCGCTCATCTACTGTGGCCCAGGACCGGTAATAGTCAATGTCCAGTGGAAACTAAAATGGTGGATGAAAGACACCTTTTTCCGGCAACTTTTTAATCTGGGGTCATGCACGGTTTGGCTCATAATGAGTGCCCCAGGACAGGTATGAGACAATGTCCCAGTGACAACTAAAATGGTGGTAGAAAGACTCCTTTTTTTTTCCGGCAGTTTTAATCTGCTGGAGTCAGACAGGTTTAATAGGTCAAACTGTGTGTACAGCGACATGTTATAGCTCAATCCAGATCAACTAAAATGTGGTTGAAAGAACTCCTTTTTTTTTGCGTGCAGCTTATTTAAATGTGGGGGCATGCAGGTTTGGGGCTCATGACTGCGTTCCAGGACAGGGAAATTCTAATGTTCAGTTCTAAGTAAAATGATGTGATCAAATCAATACTGCCCTTCTGGTAACTCGTTGAAATTTATATATGGGTCATGCAGGTTTAAGGGTCATGCGTGGTGCAAGAACCGGGATCAGTGAATGTGTGCTGTGCGTTTTTTTCTGGTGGCTTATTTATAACCTTAAGTTGTTTGCCAAAATGTAGCACTATCCATCTCTGACTGTGTGGAGGTTAATTCCAGCTTCTCCAGCCCTGTTATATGGGTGTAAGATGATGGTAGTTTTGTTAGTGCTCTCCCATAGGACCTTTAATGGTCATCCAATCATATTCTACCATCGAGGATCAATGCGTACTTCTTGGTCGAGATGGTCGACTATGCGACCACGACCGATGTCATGGCCTACTAATCCTGAACAAATAAGTGAAGAAGCCTCAATATTGTTATAAGAAGGCTCACATTGGCTCGAATTTGCAAAAACATACACAAGTGACAGTAAGCCAGAGTGGAACTAGGGAACATTGCGGAGAAATGAGACTGAAAGTCAATCGACCGGAACTCTGAAGGGGCCAAATGGCTCGGGATGAATCAAGGGAAAAGGGGGCTCATAGAATCAACACACTTGCACATAACACTGAACTGTCAAGTTTCGAGTGGAGAAAGCATGAGTGGATATGGGATTGCTTCAAACAGGCCAAAGGCGTGGCTATTTGAGTCCAGGACGCTGGTAATCTCAAGCGGGCCTGTATGTAGTATCCTAACAGATAATGTTTCTTTACACTCGAGTATTCATATGGGTATAAAGTACGACATAGTGTTCCAGCAGGACAATTACGTCGGCATACGTCGGTATTGGGGAAGAAATGGTTCAATGGCAATGAAGCAGAGTTGCTGGTTTGGACCCCCACATTCCACAGACCCCAACAAAGTCAAACACGTGGGTAGAGTTGAAGAAAAGGCTGTATTCATACCCAAGTGGGTCAACTAGCATTTGCCGAGAATGAGAGTGTTTAGTAGAGACCTTATTTCAGACTTTGGTCAAAACATGCACAAATCTGATAAAGGATTTAGGCAGGGGGGTATTTATAGGGGATGAAAAGGTAGCAGTTGCTACCAGTTCTTCCATCCTGAAGGGGCCCAGAAGCCCTTTTACCACACAAGAAGACGTTGGTATTACAAATGACACATGGTAGTCTAGAGGCCCCATTTCACTGCTTCAAACTGCACCTCTGATTTAGGCAGTGTTGAAAGCCAATGGTGTATTTACATAATACTAACAAAATGATAAAAATTTTAATTTAGATTTTTAGGAGCAAAACAGTAACAATGCAGTTACATGACAAGAATCTGCATAACTAAGCAGATGCTAAATAGTTACAAGTCAAGTTTATGTATAAGATAGGTAAGATGTCCATAAAATGATGGTAATCTCAAAGCTGTGGTAGATGGGGAGATATGGAGCCTGAAAGTGAAAAGTGTAAAACATTATTACCCTTTTGCTCATCACTGTGTCTATGAACAAAAGCTAATCTTGTCATAGATAATGATTCTGCTTCAAGAGTGAGCTCCGTCAATAGTGACATCACCTCCTGCTCTAATCAGGTATGAAAGATATGGATGTTACCAGAGAAACCTGTGTGCACTCAGAACAGATTAAATCTCTCTTATCTCCTGACCAATTAAACTTAAAAGACTAATGTATTTGGAAAAAGTCTTAAATTACTTGTCTATTCATGTTGAAAGCTAATCTTTGTAGTGAGAAAATCCCTTCAAGCGGAAATGGGAGATTCAAATAATGGAGGGATTTATTTTTAGATTATTAGCAGAATGTATAGTCCAGGTAGGGTGGTAGACTGAGATGAGTGAGGAGACGTGTGGAGGTACAGCACTGTGGAGAGCTTTGTGGGTGCCAAGTTTAAGTTATATTCTGTACTGAATGGTCTACTAGTGCAGTGACTGACACAGGGTAGAGGCATTGGTGTAGTAACAGGAAAGAAAGATGAGCCTGGCTGCTGCATTCGGGATAGATTGGAGAGGGGAGAGTTTAAAGAATTGAAGACAGATTAGTAAGGAGGCAGAATAAGCAAGAAGACATTGTTTATTGGCAGCAATAAGAGTTTTTGTTTCAATAGTGAGAAAAGGGCGGGTTCTGGTGATGTTTTTGAGGCGCAGGTGACAGAGCAGTTAAGGGATTGAATATATAGAGTGAAGGACAGACCAGAATGTAGTATAACTCCAGGATAACGGGTCTGCTGCATAGGAGTTATGGCTACACACAAATAGAAATGCACATGATTATGTCAGCAGCCATCTTGTCAGAGCTGCTTTTAACAGCATTTAGTAATATGCTTTGCAGCAGCCATAGGGAATATAGGAGCCTGTGAACAGGAGATGACTTATTGACTTCTGTGGGAGAACCTGCGGCAGAAGGGAGATGAGGTGAGCTGTGACCACTACCCTTTGTGAAAAGTGTAATTCTGTGTCATCTATACAGAAGTGTCATTGTAATCCCTCCTTGATGATAATGCATGCTTCTCAACTCTCCTGATATTTCTACGAATCTCCTGGAAACTAGGTTACAAAACAGTCAAGGTTTATGTGTTCCCGGATGCAATGTTTAAAACCCCTGAGATGACAGATTTAAAAGGTTGGCACATATGTGATAATGGGATGAATGCTAAGAAGTGCATGATTTTAGCATTTTTTTAAAAATAGATATCGACCTGAGAATTTAAAAAAACACTATAAATATTCTTAAAAATATGTTTAAATTCTATTTTACACAATAAGTTATTTTCTGATTACATATTTCCTTCAACCCCTTAAAGGGGTTGTCTCACTACAAGGATTGCTTTTTATATTAAAGATCTTGCAAAAACAAGTCCCTTTGCAATATGTTTCCATTAGCAGTGTCTTACCTAGTCCTAGATATCCCCTCTTGTATGGGCTGTATCAGCTCCTCAGGTCACTATAGCTACAGACCTGTACAATCTCTCCTGATAGGCTGGCAGCGCTGGTCGCTATAACTATGGACCTAGTGTCCTCAGCAGCTCATCACTGCAGGCCATGTTAAATCAGTAAACACGCCCCTGAATTAAAAAATGAAACTGAGAAAACAAGACTGAGGTAAGATAATTTTATGTAGTGAGACAACACCTTGAAGCACCAGGCCTGAAAGGGCCTTTAATGACCAGCTACATTTTTTAGTTTTTGCCTCTCTGCGTTACAACAGTAACAACTTTTTTATTTTTTTCAGTGCAAAAGAAGTTGTATTTTTTGGGGGCTAGTTTTATTTTGTGAGATGAGTTGATGTTTTCATTGGTGTCATTTTTGGGGGGACAGGGCTTTTTTATTCCCTTTAAATCCATTTTTTGAAAAGCAGGGTGAAGAAAATACAACAATCCTGGCAGTGTTTTTTATTTTTAACAGTGCTCGACCTGCAGTATACACACTTGGGATGGCCATTTGGCACTTATGCCTCACAGCGTAATGAGATTTGTTTGGTAGCAGTATGATGGTGATATGTATGGTAGGATATTTGGTCCTTGTATTATCTAGTATCGAGTAAGGGTTGTGTTTCACCCGAAATGCGTTAGCACGCACTGACCCCAGGTGTTGCTGTTTTTAACGGGATGTAATAAAGAAGTCTGATTTTACCTTCTATTTGGGATTTGCCATCTCCATGCTGTTATCCTGCCTTCCTTCCCACATTATCTAGTAACTGCATGACTTTTATTAAGAGGTACTTCGTAGTCAGTGTTCATAGTCGGGGGAAGGCCTGTTGGGCGTCGGAGGGCCAATCCAAAAGTCTGTTATGGGACCCAGGCTTCTCTAGTCATGCCCCTAACTGCAGTGCAGTAGTATTATTTGAACACCTCATGGTATACTGTCCAGTATTTTACCTTTGCAGGGTGTGGTAGTCGTAGTACAATGTGAATGTGTTATTTGATCAACATATGGCCCTGTTATTTGTGTACCAAACTACATAGCACTGATAACACTTAATTTAATATAGAAAATTTAGGACTAACCTTTTCCCATCATCTTGGCCTAAGGTCCATGATATTTTCCCACAAATACAGACCTGCATCTTTTATGTGATACTTTTCATTTGTGGCTAATAGCGCTTCTACAGAATCTTGACATTTTTTAAACCAGCTATGCCGCACCTCAGCAAGTTCTTTTATCGCCCAGCTTTACTCCTTGAAACTTAGCTATCTGAATAATAAATCTTCAAGGCCTTATAGCCACAGAGGATCCCTGCAATGTCTGGCAAATGGAGATGGTGCTTTCAAACAGCACCACTTGAATACATTTAAAACTTACACGTTAGGCTAGAAGCTCCAGATATATGCAAAAAAAGGAAAAAAGAGGGGGCGCACAATAGTGTTATACTGTTATAACAAGTTTTGGTATTGAATACAATTGGATTCTCACCTTAGGGTGTTGCGCTTATAATATAGAGGCACAAACATCATATGGGCTAGCGGGGCAATTTATATACCGTAGCCCTTAGTACGGCAGCCGCAGGTCACTGATGCTCCGCTCCGATGTCCGGTGGGAGATAGACACCAATAAAAAAGAAAAAAGAAAAAATGGACCCGGCGCACGTGCAGAATAAAAAGCCCGAGCTAAAGGCTTATTACATTAAAAAAGTATTTATTCTTAAAAATGCAAGATTTTACTCTCACAAAATTAAAAACAAAACATACAGATTAGACTTTACGCGTTTCGCGAGAGAGCCCTCGCTTCATCAGAAACGCGTAAAGTCTAATCTGTATGTTTTGTTTTTAATTTTGTGAGAGTAAATCTTGCATTTTTAAGAATAAATACTTTTTTAATGTAATAAGCCTTTAGCTCGGGCTTTTTATTCTGCACGTGCGCCGGGTCCATTTTTTCTTTTTTTTTTTTAGAAGCTCCAGATAGGTGTAATTGCTTTATCGTGTGAAGAAAGGTTCCTAAGTATTTGCTTTGTTTTTTTGTCAGTGCTGCCTCTGGTCTGGCCCCAGGATCTATTATTCTTTCTCTATTTGAAGACTGTTAGACTTCCATCCTGTCTATTTTAGTCAGTGGGGGGTTTGGGCTCGTTACATGAGTTCTTGACCAGGAAACTGAGAATGAAATGCATTTCTGTCTTATATTGTCATGTTTCTTTTATCTGGCAGATTACCTGCTAAAAAGTAAGTTACATTATGTTATGATTGAAAACACAGCACAACAGGAACAAAAAATTCTCTGCCACTGAGTGAATACCATAGTAAATACTAAAAAGAATTGGCTGAGTTTGAATCTGAAGTTGGAATTTCTGTGGCCCGTTATTCATAAACATGCGAAAATGGATTGACCTGACTGCCTGGGAGTGTTGTAATAAACTCTTCCAGGCTGTCTGTGATGTCACCATGCCCGCAATGCATTTTGGGCATTGCCAGGCATGGTGACTGACAGTTGCCGTGGAGATCAGTATACAGCAGCAATGCTGTGTACTGATCTCTGTTGTATCAGTGATTTAAGGATCACTGATACAAATCCCCTATGGGGAAAAGTGAAAAAGTAAAAAAAAGTAAAAACACAGTAAAGCACAAAAACAAAAAATAAAAATACGAACACTACCCTTTTCCACTTTACAAATGGCAATCGCTCCAAAAAAGATCAAAAATAAATAAAGTAATCATATTTGGTATCACCATGTGCCTAACGACCTGTTCCATAAATCTTTCATAGTATTTAACCCGCACAGTGAACGCGTAAATAAAAAAAAAAAAGAAAACAATCACAGAATTGCGATTTTTGTCAATCCTGCACCACATAAATGGAACAAAAACCTCATAAAAGTGCCAAAGTGGTACCAAGTAAAATGTAAGTTCATTCCACAAGAAAAAAAGCCCTTACACAGTTCTGTATACGTAAAAATAAAAAAGTTATGGCTATCAGAATATAGTTCTGCATAAATATTGTTCTACACAATAAAAACCCCTTTTTTAAAAGAGCTTCAACATAAAAAACTATATAAATTTGGTATTGCCATAATCATATCGACCCACAACTTGTCATGTATACTTCCCGGTGACTCCTGTTAAAAATAAAATTAAAAACACTACTAGGATTGCAGTATTTTCTTCTTTACTTTTGTATCATTACATTTATAGAGCCATAACCTGTAGCCTATCTAACTATCTACCTATTTGGGCCCTACCTATAGCCTATCTACCTACCTACCTGGGGCCCATGATAGACTGCCTACCTACATACGGTACCTATGTGGGGACCACCTATAGACTACCTACCTAGCTACTTGGCACCCACCTACAGCCTTCCTGTGGGGTATTATTCAGTTACTATGTGGTGGTAATTTGTTGTCGTGTACTGGCGCTATAATCAGGTTCTTATGTAGTAGCATTATTGTTAATGGTAATTGTTTGTTAATATTGGTCTTGGTATAGTGGGATTTGTTTGGTAGCACTAAGATGGTGATACATATGATGAGGTATTCGCTCCTTGTATTATCTAGTAACTGCATGGCTTTAAGAGGTCCTGGTAAATGTTTGTGGTCAGGAGGAAAGGGATGCGGGAGGGCGGCCCCATCCAAAAGTCTGCAATGGGGCCCAGGCTTCTCTAGTTAAAGTGGTTGTCTCACTACAAGGATTGCTTTTTATGTTAAAGATCTTGCAAAAACAAGTCACTTTGCAATATATGTCCATTAGCAGTATCCCACCTATTCCTAGATATCCCCTCTTGTATGGGCTGCATCAGCTCCTCAGGTCGCTATAGCTACAGACATGTTTGGTCTCTCATGATAGGCTGCCAGCACTGGTTGCTATAGCTACAGACCTGGCTTCTACTGCAGCCTAAAAGAAGCCAGTAAACACGCCCCTGACTTCAAAATGAAACCAAGAAAACAGGACTGAGTTAAGATGAATCAATGTAGTGAGACAACCCCTTTAAGTCCCTAATCAGCACTTTTGTCTGTGGGAGTCCAAAAACCCCTGCCACAAAAGAAGACACTATTATAAATGGAACATTGTGAATGGGAGATCTTCTGACCTTTTCACTGATCTTGCATTGGGACAAAGATGCTTCAAGTAATACCTCTAGCTGCAGCTGCTCTCTCAGGAGAGATTGTGCATGTTCATAGTTAACAGTAACTTTCATCTGTCATTTCTTAGGTTGTCTCTCCAGGCCCACACTCAAGGGAGCAATATGAGTTCCTGTTAGCTGCCAAACAATGGTCACAGATACTGGTAATATGAAATAATTTATAGCAGATAAGGCAGTATAGAGGTACAGTATATTTACACAAGGCATATATGCTGCAGATGTTTAAGAAATGTTATCCATGTGCTGCATAAAAAATTTGCCTGGAATCAACAAAGAAATTCACCTGCTATGAGGATTTTAAAACCACAGCATGTCAATTGACTCTGTGGATATGCTGCGGAATTATTGTAGATTTCCCCATTGACTTCAACAGAGAACTGAAAATCTACAATAAATTACTAGTTCTTCTGTATTTTGATGCAGAAACGCTGCATATACAGTATCAGCAGGATTTGGAAATGTGGATTTTAAACATTCTTTAATTTATGTTTTAAACTTATATTAACATATTCTGCTATTATGTCCACAGAACAAATCCAAAACAAAATCCACAAGATTTGCTGCTGAAAATATTTCAGACTTTGTACTGTATTCAGGCAGTATTTTTGACCCATCTAAACATAACTTAAATGATGTGCATACAGTATGTGTGTTATCTGTTCTGGCATTGCAGAGTCACTCTTTTCCCATGATCTTTTGAACATACTTAATTTTCAGTTGAGCAACAAGGGAAAAAGCAAGTCGGACTGGGTTGTCAAAGGGCCCACAGTGGTTTTGTTTTGGGGCCCGAAGTTGTGTGTTATTTTTTTTTTGAGACCCATGTACGTACTTAAATGCTTGCACATGTTCTATCCCTTTTTCCCCTAGTTTTTGCACTCTTTCTCTGTTTTTTTGCTTTTCTGGGATTATATGAAAAGTTAAAGAAATAAGTGTCCCATGTCGGGGGCCCATGGGGGGTTTCCCCTATTATTGGGGGCCAGCCCCGAGCCTGTGTATAAGTCTTCTCATTGCCTCCCACCCAGACAAGCCAGTATCGCTCCTTTTGAGATGGGCAAAACCCGAAACGGCGTATGTGATGACAATATTGGCTTGACAAAATATTCCTTTTTGCTTCTAAAAAGATTAGTGAATCAGAAGTAAATTGAGGATTTGTTACGCCAATAGAGGGCGCAGTGAGCTTCCCAGCCCTTTTTCCCCTTTAATCCCTTGTGAATAAGTTTTTCTAAACATCAGGGTGCTCTACCTCTTGAGAAACTTTACCCCTTTTTAACCACCTCTGTTTTTGTGGCAAAGGGCTGACTGCAATATGAAACCCTGCTTTTTGCAGTAAAAGGGCTAAAATTTTAAGACCTTGATATTGGTAGGAGCCTTAGTTTGGGGCCTGTCAATACTCTGTAAAAAAAATTGTCAGCTGTAAGTAGAACATTTCTATTCACTGACAGGATGTTTACATTCAAGACATCAGTAATTGAGCCCAAAGAAGCCATCAGTGCATAAGTTCAGGGCTATTTCTAACATTTCAAGATAAAATATATTTTTGCAGAGTACACAGGGGCTCGTCGCTTAGCTAAGTGCTTCTGCTCCTTATTTCAGGGATTAGTGGTGTCTCATAGTAACATGGTAGATAAGGTTGGAAAAAGAACAGGTCCAAACTATAATCCTACAGTGTTGACCCATTGGATGGCAAAAAACCCTGTGAGACGGATGCCAATCGTCCCAAAAAGAGGAAAAATTCCTTCCCAACTTCAAATATGATAATCAGAATAAATCCCCGGATCAACGTCGTATTTCCAGAATCTAGTCCCTATAATTTGTGATATTATATTTTTCAAAAAAAGGAATCTAAGCCCTTTTTATACTTGATCAATCAATCCACCATCACAACCTCTAGTGGCAGCAAGTTCCAACCCATCTGAGGAAGCCGATGAATATTGGCGAAAAAAGCGTAATGTGTACTTAGAATTCAGACAAGGGCAATTGTTTTTTTTGTCTAAAAATTTATTACGTTCAGCAACACGGTTTTCCTTTTGGGAAACTGTTAAGCTCTAATCAACCTCAGCCCCTTTTATATTTCTATCCTTGGCGTCCTCATGGAGCCCCGAGCGGGGGAAGTCCGGGAGCAGCTATACTCTTTTGTATTGGCGAAAAGGTGCCGACTTACGCTTATGCGAGCTGTACCCTGGATTTTACAGCCACAAAAGGGGGAGCACCTGACCAATTGTCCTTGTCATAAATTTTTTTTCTTGTAAAAAATTCAAAATGGCTCTTTGTCCTCGCTAAATATGTTCTATGTTTACCTAACGATACGCCACGCGGGGGGGGAACATCTATCTACTCAGCAAATTCCCTAGTTTCACATAGGCTTTTACAGTAAAGAATCCTTGTCTGTGATGATGGTAAACCTTCTTTCCTCTAGACGTAGAGGATTCAGCCTTGTTATTGTTACAGGCCTAGGTGTAAAAAGATCATGCAAAAATCTGTAATAACTGTGCTTTCATATATTTGTACATGGGAATAGGGGTTGACCCGATTTTTTCGACAAATTTAAAAAATCGGAAAGGGTTTTTTTAGGGGTGTTTCAAAATTTTCCAATCATCCCAAAATTTTAAGGTTTAAAAATCTGTGCATCATCTATTAAAAATCCCCGGCCTTTTTCGGCCCCTTTTGTAATTTTGGGGGCCCAGAAAATGAGATTACAAAATTTAAGAGCAGGGTGAGATGTGTTTTGGCGACGTCAGGGGATGGGATGTGTATGGTTGCGATTGGCTGGAAAAATCCCCATGCCCCTGGGTTTTTCATAGTCCCCAGCTTTTTCCTTTTTCCCAACCCCGTTTCTTCAGCGTCTCATGGGGATAGGCCTGCCCCTCTGCCTGGGCCCCAAAACAGTCGGGAAAAATTAAAGTCATTTCGCCCAGAAAAAAACCCTCTACTTTTTAGCTGTAAACCCTTTCCCAAAAATTTATTTTAGATTAGAATTTGAACTTTTTTAAATGTAGTTAGCTTAAGAATTTTAAACCCCCTACGTTTGTAAATTCCCGGAGGTGGGAGGGGGGGGGGGGGGGGGGGGTGAGGGGCCCGCGGCGCGAAAACAAGACAACTCTATCAAAAAGAACACTGGATAAATTTCACCAAGACTTAGTGTAGACAGGGTTTGGGGAAATTTAATCTTTAAAATTAACATTTTTCTATTAAAAATTTTTCCTGGATTTTGGGGCCCCTAAAATTTTTTTGGGAAAAAAACATCATTTCTAGTAATGCAGGTCTCTTTATTAGCTGAAAAAAACTCCATTTTAAATTATCATTAAAACATTTCAGATAGGTGTTCAATTTTACCCATTACCCCTGGGGACTTTTGATATATCCCCCTTTCATTTAAAATTACAACCCAAAGCAATTTTGGGTAGCCCAGACAGGTTGTTTGTTCCCAAAAAATCCCGGGTGTATCGTAGGGAAAAAACATCAGGGTTTACGGGGTTTTTTTGATTTTTGCGACCCACAAGTTCATTGACGCGGGCATCTACGTAAATTTAAAACGGGCAATTCTTTTATTCACCACGGGTTGAATTGAAAGGTGAAAAAAAATTTTACCTTTTTTGTAAAATTAAAAACCATAACCGTTCGTTTTTTTTAAATTTTTGCGCCCCCAGCATGTTCTTTGCCCGCAGCATCTACGTAAATTTTTTAAAACAGCAATTCTATTTTTCACCACAGGTGAATTGAAAGGTGCAAAAAATCCCTTTAATTTTTCAAAACAAAACCCAGTTACGTGTTTTTTGATTTTTTGCGCCCCCACACGGGTTCTTTGACCCCCAGAATCTACTTAAATCTTAAAAAAGCAATTCTTTATTCACCACGGGTGAATTGTAATTTGCAAAAATACCTTTTATTATATCAAAACAAAAAGTTACGTTTTTTTTGCCCTTTTTGCGAACCACACTGTTCATTGACCAGCATCTACGTAAATCTTAAAACAGCAATTCTATATTCCCCAAAAACAGGTAAATTTGGGAAATGGCAAAAAATACCGTTTAAAATTATCAAAACAAACTTTTAAGTGTTTTTTGACTTTGCGCCCCCTGAAATGTTCTTTGAGGGGGGGCATCTACGAAAATTTTAAAAAAACAGCAATTCTATTTTCCACCACAGGTAAAATTTGAAAGGGCAAAAAAAAAACCTTTTAAATTTATCAAAACAAAAACAGATACGTTTTTTTTTGGATTTTTTGCCCAGTCCGATTTGTTGATAGAAAACCTTGATTTAAAATTTTGAATCCAGAAATTTTTTGTTTTGTTTAAAGGGGATTTGAGAAAAAGCTGTGATTTCCGTTTTTTTAAATAAGAGATTTCCAAAACTATTCCATACCTTCCCCAAAATTTTTATATTTCTGAACATGGAGTGAAATGCGGGTGGAAAGCGAGAAAGAGGGGGGTAGCAAAGGGAGGTAGGGGTACGAGAGAAGGTGCCCCTTTTCCAGTGCGGGGCGAAAACCCACGCATGCCAGCGGATGTCATTTTGAAAGGACCGTCAGGCCCTGCCCCATCGCTGGGTAAAGGGCCCTGTAAAATCTAAGTAACGAACATCGTCGCCAATTTTATCCCTTCAGGGGTTTTAATAAACCCCTGCATCTAGCAGTCTTCCCCCCTCGTCCTCGCAGCCCGGGCCCCACAAATGTCGTCATCAGCATCCCCCAAACATGAAGCAGCCCAAATGTCAACTCGTGTACCCCCCATGGGGAAATAATCCTTGTCTGAAGACCTCTTTGTTGACAAAATGCGGTTGGGGTCAAAAGGGCATGTTAAAAGATCAAGGGGATGTTTTTAGTCTGCTCTGACCCCCTTTTTTACTGATGCCCCCGGGGGGGAAAAAAGGAAGGGGCAATCGGCAAAAATCCCGGGCGGCCCCCGCAACGCCTTGAAGTCCCCCCTTGCTTTTAGCCCGCAGCTTCTGGATCCCGGAAAGTCAGGAGGGGACCAATCCCCTGTGTTGATGATGATGATGTTAAACAAAATTTTGCATCCACCCCTGGTCTTTTCCGCAAATTTGCTTGCGAGCGCTTCATCAGTGGAGGGAAAAGGAAAGGAGCGAGGGGGTAGTGCCCAATAGGGCCCCCCCGCCAAAAAAAGGGGAGGGGGCCCGGTCGCAGAAGTCCTTTGAAAATGTTTCCCCCAAGCCACGGTCGGGCGAAAAAACCCCGCTCCTCGCTTTGGGGCCGTAAAAAAAGGCCCAGGCCCCTCTCAAGCCGGGGCCCTTTCTTTGAGCAAGCCTCGATTACCCAGGATTTAAATTTTGCCCCCTTTTTCCCTAAACGCAAAATAGAGGCAAAAAACCCTTAAGGGGTTTTTAAACCACCCCCAAAACATTTCTATTCACCATGCAGCAAAGCATGATTTTGAAATGGGGGGAACATTTGGGCCCAAAAAAAGGCCAAAAACCGACCCCGGGGCCTCCAACCCAACTGTCAAAACCCCTTTGTCTCCCCCTCCTCCCCCTCCGCCCCCACCAAGCGTTCCTCGCGGGCCCAAAGTCTCTCAGGGGTTAAATGATCCCCCCGATTACCCCCCGGCCCCACCTAGCCCCATCCAAACCCCTTCCCCCTTTCCGCCAGTTTGACAAACCTGCACGCCTACAGGGGCCAGCTAGCAGCCACCTTCTGTTTTTCCCAGGTTTGGGGAAAAAGAAACATTTTTAACCCCAAAACCACCCCAAAAGCCAAAAGCCTAAAAGTCGGCATTCCCAAAGGTTTTTGGCCCTTGGAAATGTTGCCTTTCCCGTCTGGGGGAAACACAGGGGGGTTTTCCCGCCACGTCATGGCCCCCCCCTCCCCCCAATACCAGATGCCGGCGGGGCATTTCTTTCCCAAGAAAAAGCCGTCCCTGCCCGGCCCACCACGTGTCATCTAAAATTTCAAGCGCGTTGCCCTGCTCGTGCCCGGGAAAAAGGTCCATCTCACCACCGACACAGGGGATAGTAACCCAAGCCAAGGCCCCGCTAAAATCTCTGTGAAAGCTCAATGGGTGGGCTGGGGGGGATGTCTCGGGGGGTGACGGGGGGTCTCGGGGCTCGGGAACGCTCTTAAAAAACCGCAGGGGGGGGCAGGGCTTTTTCCCCCCAAGGCCCTTTGTGGCATCACGTCCCCAAAGGGGACCCCAAGCCGTTTTGAAATTAATCAATTGGCCTTGGAGCCCGTCCCACACAGGTCGGGAGCTGTGGAGGGGCTCTAAGCAACGGGGACCAAAGGCGGCTGGGTCCCAAAAACCTTGTCCCCAGGCAAGGGGGGTGTGCATAAGGGGCAAAAACTGCTGGCCCCCCCCCCTTAAGATCGGAAACCCGGGAAAGAAAACCCCCTTTGGCCTGGCACATGTCATAAACCTTGTTGCCCCAGAAATTTCAAAAGAGCTACCCGGGGTCGGGGCCTCCCTGGAAAAAGGGCCCCGAGGTCTAGTTCGCATTTCCGCCTTTCCCGGAAACCCCTGCTTCGTCCCGCCTCGCTCCGTTGCAGCGTGGGCTCGGCCCCCGTAAACCTTTCTCATTGTTGACTTTGGCAACACGCGGGAATTTCCCACCCTCCACATGACCCCGCATTTGGCAGCAGCGAAATCCCCATTAGGGCAGACGAAGGACACAGGGCCCCCGGGGGGAACAAGCAGCGGTACGGACCTGGGGGGTGTTAAACCCAACCGAGAGTGGGGGCCCGGGGAAAGAGCCCCTGCACCTTTCCTTTTCCAGTTTTGAAGAAGCCCCAAAAATGGTCAGTTTTGGACAAGGGCCCTTGTCAGCATGAGCATTTGGGTGATCTTAGTTCTGGAACAAACCGTTGGGACCCCTCCTGAAAAAAAAACGGGCCCCGCCAGCGACGGAGGGGAGACGGGCACAGATGCGGACACGGGCCTTCTCTCCGTCAAATCCAAAAGGGCCCCGATTTTTTCAAAAATTTTCCCATGGGTTTCTTCATTAGGCAGGGGTTCGGGGTCCATAGCTATGAAAAGGGGGCGCTTCAGCTCTCAGGTGCATCATCTCGGGCAAGTCGGGGCTGTTTTGAAGCGTCCCGGGGCAGCGGAGGAGGAGGTATTCCTAGACCCGATTTTACCGACGCCCCTTTTTTGGAAAGAGGTTGGCCAATTTGAGGCGGGGGAGGAAGATGGGGAAAAGTTAAAGTTTGCTAGTGCCCCTCGCCCCAGAGGTTTGGGGAAAATAAAGGTTTCCCAAAAATTCCTTTTTTTTCCAAAAAGGGGAGTGCTTAAATGCTCCTTTTCCCTCCAACATAAACCCTCGCTTTAAGGCCATCAAAATGAACAAAAATTACTGGGTGGCCACCCCCCTGGACCCCCGGGTAAAAAACAAAAATCACCCAATTTTCCTTCCACCCACCCAAAAGAGAGTAAAATTTAAAGGAAATGGAGCCCTTGCTGATTGATCAACTGGAAAATTCTGTTGCGTTGCTTCAGGGTTCCCCAAATGTCACGGGGGAAAACAACATCAGCGACGTGACAGCAGTAGATTTCTATAGGCGTTGCCCGGGGCCCGCAGGCAAGGTGGGAGAAGGGCCCAATGGGGGACCCTTGGCATCTTTTTTTTTACCACCTCCCCCAACCTTTCAATGCAGGGCAAACCCAAAAAAAAAAAAAAAAAATCCCCAACAGGGGAAAAGCTTAAGATCATGGTGGGACGACTATTGCGTCTCAACACCATGTTTTTTTTCCCCTGTTTTCCCGGGCCCAATAGGGGCTTCTGGGGATCCAAAATGGAAAGAATGGCCCGAAAATTGGGTCGTCACGCCATAGAGGTGTTGCCTGCCCAGCAGCCACGTAAATCTGAGCGGAACCCCTTCCCGCACCGCTGGGGGAAATCATTACAGACAAACGCATCCGGGCTTTTCCAACCCATAATGTGGATCGTTTTGGGCTTTTATCAAGATGGGAAACAGGCATGGAAACTTTTGATGATGTTTTTGGCCCCCAAATTTCCGGGTCCCGATTATTTTCCAGTTTTTTTTTTTTTTAGGGTTAAAATTCCTTTTCAAAAAAGAAATGGTCCCCTTGAAAAAATTTTTTTTAAAATGATCAATTTTTTTACTGCAATTTTTTTTTCTCTTTTCCCAACAGTTCCTTTTTTTTTGGTTTGCTGTGAGGAGACTGTAAAAGACAGGGGAAGGTTTAAAGACAAAAACCATACCATTTAATACTTTATCTTTTAAGGGAAATTTTCGCCTTGTCAATGGGGTTTTTAGGTCATGTTTTCTGGGGAGATACAAACAAAATCATGGTCCTTTTGGGAAAAGGGAAATTTTGACTTCTAAGTGGCATTTCTCCTCCAAATTTTTTAAAAGTGGCTGATAAGTCAAATATATAATTTTTTTTGGGGCATGCTGCTTTTAAAGCAGCAATACTCCCGGCCCATTATAAAAAAAAAAAAAGTTGTTTCTAAAAAGAAATTTGTTCTTCACAATTCCCAAAAATGGCCCCAAGGGTCATGCTTTTTAATTTTTTTGGGGATTTTGCTGTGGGCATTTTCAGCTATACTAAAAGGGCCTATTCTAAAAAAAAAGTTGTTTCTAACAAAGAAAAAAAAAAAATAAAATTTTCTTCACAATTGACCAAAGTGGTCAAGGGTCATGCTTTGAATTTTTGGGGGCATTTTGCTGTGACATTTCAAACTTTTACAAAAGGTCCTATTTTAAAAAATGTTTTTTCTTTAAACCCACATTTTTTCTTCACAATTGTCAAAAAAATGGCTCAAGGGTGATGGTGCTTCAGAAAAAAGGGAAAAGGTAGGAAAACTGTTAAGGAACACATATTGCAAATGACTTGTTTTTGGGAAGATCTTTTTAAAATAGCTATTCAATCCCCGTATTGAGACAAAACCCCTTTAATACAATGAAAAAAAAAGAAACAAAAACAGGGGGGGATTCCATCCTATTTTAAAAAAAGTGTTTTTTTTAGAAATTAAAAATACTAAAAAAAAATTGCATTACAAAATACTGTTAAAAAAAATTTCTGAATTGTACAAAAGGGGGGTACAGGAAAACTTGACCAGATGTAGGTTTTTCAGAGGGCATGGAGTTTTGGAGCACGGAAAAGAGAAAAAGTACAGAGCCATTTTCCCCCAGCACATTGAAATAAAATGAGAAAAAAGAAAGCCAAGAAAAAGGGGACCTGGGGTAAAGGAGCGTTAACCAACCCGTATTTCCCCAAATGAAGCTAAAATTGGGGCCCCCACTCCCTACGGGGGGGCCAAACGCTACCCAGGTTTTTGACTGTGTACAGAGGGAAAGGGTGGAGTTCTCCCCCACTTCCCCTTCGACTCTGCTTCAAAACCCACAGTTTTTTGTTGCTTTCGTCATCAGGGCATTTTAAAACCCGCTGGTTTAAAAGATGAAAGGAACGCCAGCCTGGGCTTTCAAACCCCACCCACTGTAAATCCGGCCCCCGGGCTTTCTGTGGCCCCGGACAGGGAAGTCCAAAAGGGCCAAATGAAACTAAAATGGTGGTTTAAAGACTCCTTTTTTCCCGGGAATTTTTAAATGTGGGGGTCCCTGCAAAGGGTTTGGGGGTCATGCTGTGGCCCCGGACAGGTAAAAGTCCCCAAAGTCCAGTGAAACAAAAGGGGGGTTGAAAGGGCTCCCCTTTTTTCCCGGGACTTTTAAAATGTGGGGGTCATGCAGGGTTTTGGGGTCCAATTTTTTTGGTTTTTTTTTGGGGGGGGGGGCCCGGACAAAAATATAGTCAATGTCCATTTTAAAATAAAATTTGGGGGTTGAAAAACTCCTTTTTTATGGCACTTTTTAAATGTGGGGGTCCCTGCAGGGTTTGGGGGGTCCCTTGGGGTTTTGGCCCCGGACAGGTATAGTCCCAAAGTCCAGTGAAAATAAAAGGGGGGTTTTAAAAAAATCCTTTTTCCCGGGATTTTCAAATGTGGGGGTCATGCAGGTTTGGGGCTCATGCTGTGGGCCCCGGACAAAAAAGGAAAAGTCAATGTCCGTGAAAACTAAAATGGTGGGGGAAAGAAATCCTTTTTTCCGGACTTTTTTAAAAAGTGGGTGTAATAATGAAGGGTTTTTGCTATACATAGACTTTAATGGTTTTTTTTTTTTTTTTTTTTTTAAAAACCGCTAATTGATGCTCCCCTATCGGGAAAAAACCTTTTCGATAAGGCCGACTATCGGCTATCGATCGGGTCTCGTACCAAAGCAATCGCCAAAAACTACAAAGGGAATTAAATTTTCCCCCAAAGCATTTTTTTTCCCACCCCCCCTTCATTCCTCCCAATTAGATTACTTTTGCCCAGGTTTTTCTAAACTACACTGTTCCCCATGCGTAAATTTTAATTAACCCCCCCCCCTTTCCCGCTTTAAATTTTTCCAAAAAATCTTTTGCCCTTTTTCTACTCCAAAACAGCTGAACCCTTCACATTTAGATGAACTACATCTCTAGTTTAGAGCCTGTAGACAACAGCAAAGTCAGCCCATTTCTCCAAGAACCCCCAAAAACCCCTTCCCGTCTTTTTCCATTTTGTTTACCTTCCAAAGTCCCTGGGCCCCTTTTTTTTTGCCAGGTAGCATTTTTTTAAAAACTTTTCAGTTTGGGCCCCTTGGGCTTATGCCTATGGCCTAAGACCCTGAAATCATTTTTAATTAATTAATTAATTTTATCATTGGGTCTAACATGGGTTTTCACCAGAACTTCCCAGTAACCTGTCACCTGAATCTGTGATATGTCGATCTTGAGTCCAAATATCCAAGAATGGGCGTTCTGTTTTTTCTAATAACATAATACCCCAATAAACCCGAATCTTTTTCAGTCCCGCCCTGCAAACCCCAATCCCCCCCTTACTTTAGCAGACAGCGGAGGTGTCTTGCTGTAGCAGGGTTTTTTCCCGAAAAGGACATCATCCCCCATTCACCAAAAGGGAAATTTTATTTGTTGGTTTTGCCAGATTTAGGACTAGGCCCTTTCCCGACCCCTCTTCCCTCTACCCCATCTTCTGATTATCACTTAGCCAGTTTTTCTTTTTTTTCCTTGCAAAAACCCTTCCCCCGCATCTACCCAGTAGTGATTGCTTAACCCTCAACCCCTTTAAAAATTTTAAAAAATTCCCGCTATTAATTTTGACGTGTTCCCAAAATTCATTAAAAAAATCAATCCCCTCTTTAAGTACTTGCCTGCCCAAAAATGTAAATTTAAAAACGGAAAAAGGCTTATTATAAAAAAAGCAGAAAGTATTCTGAATTGTGTTTATTATAAATGGGGTTTTTTGAAAATCTCCTGAGTTTTTATCATAGTGGTTAAAAGGGGGGTTTTTTTTGTTTTTTAAATGGTCTTCAGAATAAGGGACAGTGAAAAAAGCCCAAATTTTTCAAATTTGGGTGTCATTACAAAACTGCCTTGTTCTACAGTGTCCCCCTTTTCTTGTGTTTTTATTTAAAACGGGTATCCATTTTGGGTCTAACTCCCTCCTGATCCCTTCCTTGCAATTCATAGTTGGGAGCTCATTTAAAATTCTGTTCGCCCCCGGGGCGATTCCGGAGCTGTGTGTCTGACTCAGAGTTTTGGGGCCGTAGCAAATTTTTTGTTTCCACAACCCAGCAGAAACAGATTCAGCAATTGTTCAATGAGAAAAATAACAGTTTTGACCCCTGTGCCAAAATCTCCTGAATTTCACGCCCGATCTGTGCCCGTTCTTAGAAAGCCTTTTTTTTTTTTTTTTTAAAAAAACATCTCCAGCTGGAGAATCAGGTCAGATTAGATTGAATGCAGCCCGTGGTATTATACAGCTCTTTTTTAAAATAAGACTGTTAAAGGGGGAGACACAGTGATTTGTGGACCAAGGGGAGGAAAGGGGGGGTCTCAGGCCAGAAATGAAAGGGGGGGGTGATGTAAACCACTTGGGGGGGGAAGAAACACCCCCGCATTCACAGAGCGGGGAAACAAAGGGAAATTGACCCCAGCCCCAAGTAAGGAACGATAACAAAACCCCCTTTTAAGGGGAAATAACAGAGCACTAAGTAGTTAATCTCATTATTATAATTTATGGTACAGAGGCCTTAATAACATAAAAACAGAGTTAGGAAGTAAACAGGTGCTGGAGTGGAAAAAAAGAAGCATAGCGGCTACAAATTTTTAATTTTAAACTGTCAATAATTCAGTGATCTCTTTTCAGGGGTGTCTGGGATACACTGGATTTTAGGTATATATACATATGCATGGGGTGGGTTTTTCTATCTTTTCTATCATCTATCTATCTATCTATCTATCTATCTTCCCCATCTAACTCTCTATCTACTATCTCTCTATCTATCTATCTATCTAATTTTCTTTCTAAACTATCCATCTATCTACACAGTAGCAAAAATTTTTTTAACCCTTTGGGGGTTTGCAGTACTTTGAATTGGGGTCATTTATGTTCGTCCCAAAAAAGATGATATAAGGTGAGAGTGTACGACATGTTTTATTTAGAGAATGAGGGTCTATGAAAGTCTGGTCTTCACAACATGTTTGTTGTAGTGTATCATGGTGAGAACAAATTGGATCTCTGAGAATCTCGGAAGAAGAGTTGTTAATGCTCATCAGGCAGAATAAGGATACAAAACCATCTCTAAGGGGGCATTCAACGGGTCCAAAACAAAAACAGGTCGGGGTTTTTCCCCAAAGGAGGGGGGGGGGCGGGGAAAAAAACCCTCCCCCCTTAAATTGGCTTGCACGATTTTCCCTCCCGGAAAACCCCCGCCGTGGGGACAAAGCCCTAAGGGTGCTTTTTACAAGCGCAGTTTTGGTGAGTTTTAACTGCATTTTGGGGGGGGGGGCCTTTATTTCCACAAGCTTCTATCAATTTTTTCTAAAATTTTTTCAGAAAGGTGTTTCAGGTAAATAATTAGTTACTGTGTTTGAAGTCTTGCGGATTACAAAAACCCAAAAATTAATCACTCACTTTACAAACAGTTTAGGTAAGTGAAAGAATCTGCTGGTAATAATGCCCGTTTAATTGGTGCGCAGTTAAAACTGCACCACAACTGCTCTGTGTGAAAGCACCCTAAAGAATTTAGACTTCAGTCAGTAAGACTACAAATGGTGGGACATTAAGACCATTAGTACCGTGCTCATGTCTGGTTGACTACAGAGATCACACCAAGTGCAAACCATATAATAATCAGCAGGGTAACAAAGGAATCTAAGGTTACCATCAAAATTAGTTGATGCTAACGTTCCAGAGTCCAAAATCATTCAAATACGTAACAACAATGATGTGCATGGCAGGAGAAGAACATTGTTACCTGTCTGCAGTTTGCCATAAATCACCTCAACAGTCAGAAGGCTATTGGAACAATGTTTTTGGGATGAATCGGACTAAAATAGAGCTTTTTGGTTAAAATGAAGTGTTATGCCTGGAGAAAAGAAAACACTACACCTTAGTAGAAATATCTCATACCATATGTGAAATACGGTGGTATCATGTTTTGACCCTGTTTTGTTGCGTCTCCAAAAAACCCAAACCCTCATTTTTAGCCACTTATTCACCTCTCTAATCTCCTGCTTCCTCCCTGATATGGCCCATGGCACAGGTAGCATTTCTGAAAATATTAGCTTGGAGGTCCTTGCCTTAAGCTTTTGGCCTAAGTCTCTGAAATAGTTTTTAAGGACACTCCACAATAATAAAAACCCACCGTTTACTGTAAATCCAATAAAAAGCAAGGAACATCAACCAAGAAGACATGCACTTACATGTTTCAAGTTGTTTTCAGCTGTTACTTATGGCATTAGGGATTTGCTGTAACTTAGTGGAACTGTGCTGTGGCTCATCAAGGGGAGGGGTGGGGGTGGGGGGGGGTCACAAGCAGCAGACACCCATTTATCACTTAAATACCTATATGCAATCTAAAGTACATAAAAAAGCAAATTTCTCATTTCTCAGTCTTGCTCATGCTCGGATTGGTCCACAGGGAAACAAGGGAAACCCACGTGGGGCCTGGTGGGCCCCTGAGAATAGTAGGCCTGGGGCTGCTTTTTAAATAGAAAGGCAGAGAAAGAGAGGCAAAAGGCAAGAGACATCAGCAGTAGCTGTAGGGTGGGCCCCAACAATGAGATTCACTGGTGGGCCTCATGCATCCCAGTCCGACACTGGTCTTGTTGACACCCTTCAAATCTTAGTTAATGCTAATTTTTCAGCTGAACCGCAGACTCAAAGATATAAATATATTTTCACACTTCATTTTATTGTACTGTGCCTGAGCTAAAGATTAAAATACCCATAATAGAAATCAGTAAAATACACTATGTGCAGACACTGAAACAGCAGGGGACCAGAAGGTGTGGCATGATGTGAAATTTCTCAGGACAGGTCACTTTAATTAAGCAATAAACTAGTTATCACAGTAAATTTGATGATGTAATACCAATCTAAACATTTGGTAAATGGTTTTACATAGTACATGCCCCTTTTTTACTGTGGCAGCTCTTGCTTTTAAGTTTTCACGGTACTGACGACAAAAAAAGTCTTCCCTGCACAGATTCCATGCCCATGGATTGAAAGAGTCAAACAAACCAGCATCCGCATACAATGAATTGTCGGCTGTCAAATAGTTAGAAAGGCACTTTTGTCGGTAATTAAAATTTCATATCTTTAATGTAGATATCTTAAAAACGTACATGCGAAAAGCAAATATAAGTGTCCATGATGTATAGGTCACAACCACTGTTGACGGGATGGCACTAAATCATGCCCGAAATAGTACAGACCGACGCGTTTCGATATATGAATATCTTAACCCCTTAAGGACCCAGCGTTTTTTTTGGGTGACACGTTCGTTTTTCCCTCCTCGCCTTCTGAAAGCCATAACTTTTTTATTTTTCCACCTCCATAGACACATGAGGGCTTTTATTTTGCGAGACAAGATGTACTTTCTAAAAAAATTTATTTTCGCCATGTTTGCGGGGGTTTTGCTTTTACGGCATTCAATCTTCGGTAAATATAATGTGTTATCTGTATTCTACAGGTTGTTATGCATCCGGCAATACCAAACATGTAGGGTTTCCGTTATGCTTTGGTACTGTAAAAAAATTCCAAACATTTTCTATTTTGGAAATTTGCATCATGACGCCATTTTATGCGACCAATAACTTTTTTGTACTAACACTTACGGACATCAGTGAGGGGGCATTTTTTGCGGGCTGAAGTGTACTTTTTATTGGTAGCAGTTTGGAATGCATGCGACTTTTTTGATCATTTTTATTCCATTTTTGAGTGACGTAAAATGACCAAAAACTGCAATTTTGGTGTTTGGATTTTTTTTTCTTCTATGGTGTTCGGGATAAATGATGTTATATTTTAATATATCGGACTTTTTCTGACTCATCGATACCAAACGTGTAACTTTTTAATTTTTTTTTTTGTAAAATGGCAAAAGGAGGGTGTTTTGAACTTTAATACTTTTTTTTTTGTACTTTAAAAACTTTATTTATTTTTTTTTTTTTTACTGTAACATTTAGTCCCCCTAATGGTGCTTGACACTAGGGGCGCGATTGTTATACAACCTAATGCATTTGCATAGGCAATGCATTAGCGTGTACAAAGATGGCGGTTTCTCCACTTCCTGTCTGCGGACAGAAGTGGGCAAACCGGCCAGTGTAAGTGACGGGAGCCTTCACAGGCTCCCCACCACGTGTCCGGTCGTCGGATCGGCGCAGCATAGCTGCGCTGATGCAGATGACCGTAACGATCGGTGCGCGCACCGATCAGCGTTCATTCAGACGCCGCAGCCATCTTTGCCGCGGTGTCTGATGGGTTAAACAGCGCCAGCGGGCGGAGCCACCTGCCGGCGCTGTTACTGATGGGTGTTAGCGGCGATTAGCCGCTAACACCCGGCGGCTGTGCGGGGTGGTCGCGGAGCGATCCCCCTGCAAAGCCCCTTAGCGGCCCTGGGACATACTCATACGCCCAGGGTCGTTAAGGGGTTAATCTTGGTCTGATTCCATGCCTATGTTTCATTATGAGATACTGTATGTATTAGTTCAGTGGTTTATTGCTTTAGATCCGAATTCTTGTTGTCTGGTGTTTACTTTGTTAATGATAAAGATATAATTACTCATATAGAGATTAGTGTGTTTATTAACTCAATTTTCATCTATTTTGGATCACCATTGCACCATTTATATTCACATAGAATTTTCTTAGCATGTATAAGAAACTTAAGCAGGTTTTCCCACTATAGACATTATTCACCTATCCACAGGATAAGTGATAAAAGTCTAATCAAGAGGAATCCCCCCAAATGGGGACCTCCAAATGACTAAACATGAGCCCCCGCCCCACATTCTTCCTCACAAAACCGGAAAAAGGGGTTTTAAAACAAACCCAGTGGTAAAACAGGGGTACTTTTTGGTCTTTTTAAAAGCCCTTTTTGAGAGTTTTGGAGAAATTTTACTTTGGGGCCATCGACATGGTCGAGGGTTTCCAAATAGCCGCCCCTAAAAAGAAAAAGATATTCGAGGGTCGTTGATAGATGATCGCCGATGCCCAAAAAAAAGGGCCCATGGGGAGAAAAAACCCCTTTCCCAATTCTTACACCCAAACATTTGCTGGAGAAGCGGGAATTAACACCAAAACCCAGAAAAATTTGGATGGGTCAACATCTTAGGCAAAAACCACTTGGGTTTAAAAAGCCACAAACCTGAAATGACCCCCAATTTAAAATGTCCCCGGGAAAAAAAAAGGGATCTTTGAAAAAAACCTTTTTAAATTTTTTTCACTAACAAAAGACAACCCTGCCTGGGCCACAGCATGAAAACCCAAAGTGCTTTGCCCCGTTTAAAAAAAGTCCCGGGGAAAAAGGAGCCCTTTGAAACACCATTTATTTTCCCACAAACATTGATTTATACCTGTCCCGGGGCCCACACATGAACCCCAAAACCCAAAAAATTTAACCCCCCCAGAAAAAAGGGGGGAAAACAGGGGGGGGGGGTTTAAAAAACCATTTTAGTTTTCCTAACCCAATTGAAACCCGTTGGGCCACAGGCATGAGCCCCCAAATCATTCCCCGGGGGGGGGGGGGAAAAAAGGGTGCCAAAAAATTCTTTCAACCCACCATTTAGTTTCAAAAAGGAATAGAAAAATCCCATTTCCTGGGAAACCACACAACCCAAACCCTGATCCCCCGATTTAAAAAAAAAAATTGGGGGGGGAAAAAGGATTTTGGGAAAACCAATTTTGGGGGCCCGGGGAATAGATTTTGGGGTGGGGATCAGCGGGGGGAAACCTCATGGGGTATAAAAAAAAATGGGAAAAAGGGATTTTCTTTTTGGAACCCTTTTTTTAAAATTTAACTAAAATTTTTAAGGGATTTTTTAAGTTGGAAAGAAAATTAAAAAAAGGGGAATTAAAAATTGGGAAAAAAAAAAAATTTTTTTTCCCAATTTTTTTATTTTTAGGATAATAATTTGCCTTGGAAGTTTTGGAGAAAGGGAGGGGAAAGATTAAAAATGGTGGAAAAAGTTTTTTTTAGTTATGAAAGGATATTTTTTGGGGGGAAGAATTAAAAGGGGATTGAAGGGGAATTAAAAATGGGAAAAAAAGTTTTAAAAATTTTTTTGGTTTTAATTTAAATTTAATAAGGGGCCCCTGGGGGGAAATTTTTGGTTAAAATATGGAAAATTTAAAAATGGGAAAAAAAAAAGGGGTTTTTGGGAAAATTTTTTTTTAAAAATTTTTTAAATTGATTATTTTTGGCCCATAGTTTGGAAAAATTTAAAAATTAAAAAAATTTGGGAAAAAAGGGGATTAAAAAATTTTGGGGGGTTAGGGACTTTGGACAAAAACCTGTCCGGGCCAAAAAGCATGACCCCCAAAACCCTGCATGCCCCCAGATTAAAAAGTCCCCGAAAAAAGGGAGTCTTTTAAACCACCTTTTTAAAGTTTCACTGGGCCATTGATTAAACCTATCCGGGCCAAAAGCATGAGCCCCAAACCTGCATACCCCAGCTTAAAAAGTCCCGGAAAAAAGGAGTTTTTTCAACCCCCATTTTATTTTTTTAAAAACGGGACATTGCTATACCTGCCCCGGGCCCCAAAAGGCATAAACCCCAAAAAACCTGCATGCCCCCCAGTTTTAAAAAATTGCCGGAAAAAAAGGAGTCTTTCAACCACCTTTTTAAAGTTTCCCCCTGGACTTTGAATCCCTGTCCGGGGCCCCACAGCATGAGCCCCAAACCTCATGACCCCAGATTAAAAAAAAGCCGGAAAAAAAAAGTCCTTTCAACCCCTTTTTAGTTTCACTGGACATATACTGCCCTTTGTCCGGGTAGCGTTTGGCCCCTCCCGATGATTTGCGGCCCAAATTACTTCATTTGGAAATACTGGGGGTTTAAACCCCGGCTCCTTTCCCACCCAGGTGCCCTTTTTTTTTGGCATTTTTTTTTCCCTCTTTTACTCAACTGTTTGGGGAATTGCCCTTTTGTACTTTGTTCTCGTCCTGCCCAAATACCCATGCCCTCTAAAAACCTAAAAATTTTGGTTAATTTTTTTCCGGGTCCCTCCCTTGTACAATTAAGGGGAAATTTTTTCCCCCAGCTATTTTGTACATGCAATTTTTTAGAAATTTAAATTTCTAGAAAACACTTTTTTAAAAATGGGATGAAATCCCCCCCATGCCCTTTTGTTTCTCTTTTTTAATTTTTTTAAAAGGGGTTGTTTTCAAAAACAGGGAAAGGGTTTAGCTATTTTAAAAGATTTTGCAAAAAAAAAGAAATTTTGCAATATGTGGCCCCTTAAATAGTTCCTACCTATTCCTGTTTCGGGACAGCACCATCACCCTTGGGGCCACCCCTTGAAAATTTGGGAAAAGAACAAATGTCTTTTTAAAAAAACAAAAAAAATTAAAAATTAAGCCCTTTAAGTAAAAACGCTGCACAGAAAAAATCCCCCAAAAATTTCCCCCATACCCTTCCCCTTTTGACAATTGTAAAAACCCAAATGTCCTTTTAAAAAACATTTTTATAATAGGACCTGTATATAGCTCATGTCAAAAGAAAAACCCCCAAAAAAATTTTAAACAAGCATGACCCTGGACCCATTTTGGGACAATTTGTGAAAAAAAAATGTCTTTTTAGAAAGAAAATTTATTTATAATAGGCCCTTTTAGAAAATTGCTAAAATTTTCAAAGCAGCATGCCCCAAAAAAAATTATAAAAATGATTTCCCTCAGCCACTTTTAAAAAATTTTGTGAGGGAAAATGCCATTTTAGAACCCCTTTTTTCCCTGTTCCAAAGGCCCCAGGGATTATTGCGTATCTCACAGAAAACATGCCCCCAAAAAATTAAAAAATATACTTCCAGCCACTATTAAAAATTGTGAGGGAAAAATTCCATTTAAAAAAGCCAAAATTTCTGCCCAAAGGGCCCCATAATTTATAGCTGAACTCACAGTAACATAAACCTCAAAACCATTGACAAGGGGAAAAAAATTCTAAAGATAAAGTGATTAAAAAGGAATAAAGTTGTTGTCATGAAACCCCTTTCTTTTCTTATAAAAGGGCCCTCACAAACAAAAAACCCGCAAAATGAACTGGGTTGGGGAAAAAAGAATAAAAATTTCAGTAAAAAATAACATTTTTAAAAAAAAATTTTTAAAAGGACCCTTTTTTGTTTGGAAAAGGGAAAGGAAGTAGACCGGCAACTAAAACGTTGGGCCCCCCGGCAAATTGGGGGCCAAAAACATCATCAGAAGGGTTTCCCTGCTGAATTCATCTTGATGAAAGTCCCAAAAGATCCCCCATTATCTGTGGGAAAACCCGGAGCGTTTTGGGCTTAATGAAATCCCCCCATCTGGTGGCTGAAAGGTTTCCGCTCAATATGACCTGGGTGCTGGTCAGAAAACACCTCTTTGGCGTGGCAGCCAGCCGGGGGCCCTTCGTTCCCCTTTTTTATACCCAGAAATTATTGGGTTTCCGGGAAAACATAAAAAAAACATCGGTGGGTTTAAACCAGATTTGTCGTGGGACCATGATCTTAAGCTGGTCTCTGTGGTTGGGTGGTTTTTCCCCGCATTCATGCTTTTGGGGAGGGGGGTAAATAAAAATTGACAGAGGTCCCCCCAAATTTGGCCCTTTTGCCAAAATTGCCTCTGGCCCGCTGCCCCGCTATGGCTACTTGGCCCCCCTTTTCTCTGTCACAATTTGCTGATGTTGTAACCACCGGACATTTTAAGAACCTGAAGAAGACGCAACAGGGTGTTTTCCAGTTTTATCAAAACAGCAAGGGCTCCAATTTTCCTTTCCCAATTTACTCTTTTTTTTTGGGGGGGGGTGGGAAGGGAAAATGCTGGGGTTTTTTTTGTAAAGGGGGCCAGGGGGTTTTCCCCCCCCAAATAACTGTTTTTTCTTTTTGGGTGGCCTTAAGCAGGAAACATGTGGAGGGGAAATTGGGCATCCCCAAACAAACAAAGTGAAAAGATGGGGCCCCTTGGGTTTCCCTTTGCCCCTGGTCGAGGGGGACTTAAACCCAAAATGATCTTCCTCTTTTTCCCTCCCGCCTCAAAAAAAATTTTCGGGGAAACCCTTTTCCAACCAGGGGGGGTTGGGGGCGGTAACGCGGGTTCTAGGAATACCTCCCCCTCCTCCTCCTCCCCGCTCTTCCCCCGGGACACTTTAAAAACAGCCCTGGGGCTTTTTCCTGGGGGATTTAATTTGGCACCCTTTAGAACTGAAAGCGGGTGGCCTTGCACTAAACCCGGGCCCCGAACCACTCCTAATTTAAGACCCATAAAAATTTAGAAAACCCGTGGGGGCCTTTTTGGATTCCCAACCCAAAGAAAGGCTCTGGTCCGCATCTTTTTTCCCTCGTCCCCCGTCCTTTGGCCGGGACCTTTTTGGTTTTCCAAAAAAGTTTTTAACGATTTGGTTTCCCCGAATTTTTGATCACCAAAAAAATGGTCCTTTGGCTACAAGGGCTTTTTCTTTCCCCCCTGAAAAAAATTTTGGTGGCTTCCTTTCAAAAAAATTTTCAAGGGGAAGGGGGCAAAAAAGCTTTTTCCCCCCATTCTTTCCTCCACTCTTCCCGGGGGCCAACACCCACGGAGGGCCGCACCGCGCTTTTTTCAAAACCCCTTTTGTCCCCTTTTGTACTGGGGTAAGGCATTTTCCTGGGGTGGCCCAAAAAAATTTGGGTCGGCAAAGTGGAGGGGGGGGAATTCCAGCGTGGGTTGGGCCCCGTTTAACAATGGAAAACGGTTTACGGGGAGGGCCGACTTTTACGCTGCCCTTTCAAAGCAGCCAGGCGGGACGAAAACAGGGGCGAAACCGGGGGGGAAGTTGCGAAATTAACTTCGAGGGCCTTTCCCCCACAGGCATTTTCCCGAACCCGGGTAAAACCCCTTTAAAATTTTCTGGACGACAAGGTTCCAAAGGGCAAGTGCCCCGGGAAGGGATGTGCTCCAGGGTTTCTGAAACTTAAGGGGGGGGCCCAGAAAATAATTGGCCCGTTTATCGCCAAAACACCTTCCCCTGGCACAAAAGGGGCGTTTTTTCACCCAGCCCAAAGGGGCCCCCGGGCAACCCTTTCGGAGGGCCACCCCCAAACTCCTGGAAAACCCGTGGGGTGGACTGGGCTCCCAAAGACAATTAAATTTTTAACAAAGGCCGGTTTCCCCTGGGCCCGGTTTAAAAGCCACCGAGGGACCTTGGGGGAAAGAACCTTGCACCAAACCCTGCGGTTTTTGAAGAGGTTGGGGCGCCGAGCCTGAGGAAACCACCCGGGCACCCCCAAACATCCCCCCCCCAGTCACCCCAGTGACCCGTCACAGAGAATAGCGGCCCCTTTGGGCCTTTCTTACTAAATCCATTTATTTTGGGGTCCCAAAGGACTTTTCCCCGGGCCCCAATGCAGACCAAAAAGTGGGTTTAAATATTAAATAAAAACCCAGGGGTGGCCCCCCGGGGAGGGAAGGGGTTTTTTGGCAAAGGAAAAAATCCTTTTCCCCGGCATCTTTGGTATTTGGGGGCCAAAAAAGGGAAGGGCCCATGACGTGGCGGAAACCCCCATCTTTGGTCCCAAACCAAAGGGAAAAGGGAAAATTTCCAAGACCCAAAAGCCTGGCAATGCCGACAAATTCAGGCTTTTGGGGTTTGGGATGGTTTGGTTAAAGTGTTTCTCCTCCTTCCCAAACCTGGAAGAAAAAAGGCTGGGTGCTAAAACTGGGCCCTGTAAAGGCGTGCAAAGGGCGTCAAACGGGCCCGGGGGGAAAAAGGGGTAAAGGGTTGGCCTTGGTGGGTGCCTGGTTTGGGACTCGGCACGGTGGAGGGCGAAGCGGAAAGGGGGGAAACCCGAACATGGAAACCCGAGATACATGGGCAGGGTTGAGGAATGCTTGGGGGGTGGCGGGGGGGAGGGGGAAAGGGGGAGCCAGAGGGTGGAGCAATGGTTGGGGGGCCCCGGCATCGGGCCTTTTGGGGGTTTTTTTTGGGCCCAATGTTTTGCCTCCAATTTTCAACCCCATTTTCATTTCCCTGCATGTTGAACTAGCATGTTGGGGGTGGGTTTTAAAACCAATTTTCTTTGCCTCTTAAAATTTTTGCGTTTAAAAGGCAAAAGGGCGGCAAATTGACCCTCGCTGGGTGAATCAAAAGGCTTGCTCAAAAAAAGGCCCCAAAGGGTTGAAAGTTCCGGACCTTTTTTGACGGCGGGTTTAACGAGGAGCGGCCGGGTTCCCCCGGGTTTGGGTGGGCGGAAATCAAATTTTTAAGGGGGACTTTCCCTCGAAACCCTCCCTCCTTTTTTACCTTTTTGAGGAGAAACCCCTACCCGAAAACCTTTAACCCCACCCAACCCTTTTCCACCTTTGAACCAAAAAATTGGAAAAGCCCCCCCCCCGCCCCAAACAAAAATTTTGGGTTTTAAAAAAAACCACGGGTTGGGATCCCCAAAAGTCGGTTTATCATCAAACAAAAAAACAGGAACTTTGTCGGGCCTTAAAAATTCAGCATTTCCAAAAAAGCTGCGGGGGCTACAAGCAAAAAGGGAACTTGCCCAAAAACTTTTGGGGCCGGGGGCCGGGCCCCCGGTTTTTGTTTGGCCGAAGAACCCGGGCTTTCCCCTTCCCCCTCCTTTTTAAGGGTCAAGGAACGGGTGGGCGTCAGAGGGAAAAAAAAAATCAAAACCCTTTGCCTTTTTGAAACTTTTTAACCAAAAGCCTTCCCGACCCCAAAACAGGCCTTTTTGTCCCCAAAAGAGGTCTTCCCGAAAAAATGGGAAAATTTTTCCACAAGTTTGGGCGAACAAACAACGAGTTGGAAAATTTGGGCTTTCCCTTTTAAAAAAGTTTGGACAAATGCTGATGAAAATTTATTTGACGAAACAAAAATTTTTGGGCCGGTTTTTAAAAATAAAAATAAGGGCGGCCCCGGGGTTTAAAGACTGCCCGATGCAGGTTTGCATTTAACCCCTGAAGGGCAGAATTTGGCCAAAAAGCTTTTTCGTTAAAAATTAAACACAGGGCCCTGACCCAAGGGTAATTTACGGCCTGACGGGTCCTTTGCAAAAATGACGGATCCCTGGCATTCGGTTTTCGCCAGCACTGGAAGGAGCACCTTCTTGTTTCCCCCTCCATTCCCCCCCTTTTTCCTTCCCTTTTCCACCTGAAATTTTTGCTCCAAAAAAATTAGAAAAAAAAATTAAAAAATTTTAAAAAAAGGAATTGGGAAGGAGTTTTGGGGAAAGTCTCTTTTTAAAAGACGGCAAAAAAAACAAAACTATATTTTCAAATCCCTCAAAACAAAAAAAAAAATGCTTTTATTTTACAAAAATTAAACCCGCAAAAGTTAAACTATCAACAAAGTTGGCCTGCGCCAAAGTAAAAAACAAAATATCTGAAATGTATTCGGATAATAAAAGGTAAAATTTTTGGGAAACCTTTTTTTAATTCACCGTGGTGACTTAAAAAAATTGTGTTTTTCACATTTAAGTGCAATTTTTCCTTTAAAAAGAACAAAGCTTTATTTTCCCAAAAAAGGGGAAAAAAACACGTTTTCTTAAAAGTAAATTTTAAAAATAAAAGGTATTTTTTGAAAACCTTTCAATTCACCTGTGGTGACTTTAAAAAATTTGCTTTTTGGTTACCACAATTTTAAGTGCCCAAGGTTATTTTAATGAACAAAGCTGTAGTTGCCCCCAAAGTGAAAAAACACTTTTGTTGTTAAAAGTTAAATTCCGGGAAAAAAAATTTAAAAGGTTTTTTTAAAAATTTTCACCTTTTAATACAAAATTTACCTGTGGTAACTACCCAAATTTCTTTGGGTTCAAATTTAAACTGCAAAGGGGGCTCATCAAAACAAAACAGGGCTTTGGGGGAAAAAGTGGGAAAAAAAACACGTATTTTGTAAAATTTTTTCCGGAAATAAAAAGGTATTTTTTTTTAGCCAAACCCATAATTAAACCCGTGTTTACTTAAAAAAAATTGGCCTTTTAAAAATTTACAAAATTTAAAATGGGAAGTTTTCCCTCAATTTATAAAAAAAAGCGTAATTTTCCCCAAAAAAAAAGGAAAAAAAAACGTATCCAGTAAAAGTTTTTCGGGAAAATAAAAAGGGGAAATTTTTTGGGACCCTTTAAAATTTCCCCCTTGGGGACCAAAAAAAACTTTTATTCACATTTTTAACTGCAACGTAAACTTTCAAAAAATCTGGCCCGCCAAAAATGAAAAAAACCAACCCTATCCCGAAATTTTTTTTGGATAATAAAGGGGATTTTTGGGAAACCCTTTTTTAATTTACCTGTGGGGACTACTAAATTGCTTTGGGTTTTAAAAAAAAACTGCAAAGGTTTGGGTAAAACAAAAAAAGTTGGGAAAAAAAAGGGAAAAATTTGAAAAAGAACAAAACCTATCTGAAATGGAATACCCGATAATAAAAGGGAGTTTTGCATCTAACAAAGAGACCTCATTTTAAAAAAAGATTGTTTACCCAATAAAAAAGTTCCCGGCGGGCCCCAAAATCCAGGAAATATTTCAATAGAAAACTGTTAATAAAAAATCTATTGCAGGCAATGTTCTTTTTTAATTTTTTGGGGAACTTTATCCAGTAAACTTTTTTTTAAACTTTCGTTTTTAGTTCCGGGCCCCCGGCGGGGCCCCCCCCCCCCAAAACCCCCCCCCGCTTTTTTCCAAACCCCGTGAAATTTAAAAAGCGGGAGAATTCTTTCCCTTTAAAAATTCTCCTAAACCCCAACTTTCAAAAAACACCTTTCCCAAAAAATCGGAAAACAAAACCCCAATTTTTTTAAAAACGCTCCCGTAGAAAACTTTTCTCGTTTTAAAAAAAAAAATAGGAATAAAATTTGGTTCGCTAGCTTTTTTTGGACACAGGGAAATGGGCCCATGTTAGAAATTTTAAACCCCTAAAAAAAAAACCCGGGGTCCCTTTAACAAAAAGGGCTTTTCAAATTTTTAAAAACGAGGCAAAGTGTTTTTTCCTTTCCCCGCCAATCCCTTTCCAAAACCCGGGGAACCTTTTCCCAGTCCAAAAAAAAAGGGCGTTCCCCCAACAACAAAATCCTTTTTTCCAAAACTTATTTGGAAACCCCGATTTGCTGGCCGCCAAAAAGACAGGAAGGGCCCCAAAAAGGGCGCGTATTAAAAAATGGTTTTCCAGAAATTTTACCTAAATTAACGCAAAAAGATCTTAAAAAATTACGATGAAAATAAAAATGGCCGAAAATTTTTTAAATTTGCGATAAAATTTAAAAAATTTTAACACTTTTTCCTTTTGAGTTAAAAAAATTTTGGTGGGCGTTGTTTCCGGGAAATTTTTTTTTTTCCCTTTCCCCTAGGGAAAATTTGAAAGTCGCAGTAAGGGGGACATGGTTTTACCAATGTTCTTTTTTGAACCCACCTTTTGAAGTCTGCCTTTTCCTTTTTTGTCCCGGATAGTAAGGCAACCAAAAAGGAAAAAGTGTTTTTAAGACTTTTGGGGGGGGTGTTTGGGGCCACTTTCCCCGATAAACACTTTTATTTAAAATTTAAAATCTAGGTTAGAAAAAAAACAAATGTCCCAACGGAAATTTAAAAAAGGGGTATGGAATTTAAAACAAAAGTGGTGAAAAAAACAATTCCACCTTTTTAATGGTCTCTGGTTTTTAAAAAAGGTTGGGTCCCCAGGGTCAGTACTAAAACTCATAAATTGGGTTTATAAAGGGGGAACCCTAAGGGTAAGTACTTTGGGGTTTCCCTTTTAAAAAAATTTTTTTTTAATTACATGACATAGGGGGGGGAAATTTTTTTGCACTGTTTCTATTTTTTCAGAAAGAAAACAAATTTTATGTAATGTAAATTTCAATCTAAAGGGGAAAGATTTCTTTAAATTTCAAGGGAGGAAACCCCGGGAAAATCGTTTTTTGGTAATTCCCATGGGAAATAAAGGTTCACTATTGGGAAAAAATTTTAAGTTCTGCTCGGGTTTCTAACAGTCCCGGGAGGCAACAAAATTCCAAGGGGGGTTAAAAACTGGGAAATCACCCTATTTTTGGAAAAAACTTTTTTAGTTTTTTTGGGCTTTTAGTTTTTTTGAAACAAAGTAATGGAAACTAGAGAAAATTTTTAAAAAAGGGGGCAACCAAACCAATAAAGGGGAATAGGGGCATCTTAATAATTTTCCCCAAAATTAACCCCTTACAAAACAAGGGTTTAGCTTTCAAAACATTTCAAACAAAACGCCTCAGTTTAAGTAAAATTTCACAATAAATACCACAAAAATCACACACACACACATTAAAACACATAGGACCTGGGACATGCACATTACACCAGCTTTTGGGTGCAGGGGACAAAAAAGCACACACATAAAGCCGCTTTAGCTAACCAGCTGTTACAAAACCAGCCTAGCAAAATCCCGCATACATTGAGCAGCATTCCCCATGACTTCCTCCCCCCTCCCCTGGTGAAAACATTTAAATGTCCCCCGAAGGAAAACCCGCACTTTTTGGGTGGGGGCCCTTGTACTTTGGGTACAAAGAAAATTTAACATATACACTCGATTTTTAAAACTGAGTTTGGGGGGTTTTTTTTTTTGCCTGAAAAAAGGGGCAAAAAAAAAAACGCTTAAAACATGATAAAAAACATAATTAATTTTAAAATTTTGGCCCCTAAAAAAAAAGTAAAAGAGAAAACCCTTCCTCAAAAAAACAAGAGGACATTCCCCTTTATCGGGGGAAAAAAAGGGTTCAATCACCGAGGAAAAAAATCTTCCCACAAACCCTGGGGAACTGTGAAAATCTTTTGGGTTAAACCCGCCTGAGGAGCTTGGGCACAGCAGGCCCCCCGAAAAAGGGTTAGATAACTACTTTCGGGTTTTTTAAAAATTTTAAAGGGGGAAGTTTACACAAGGGAATTGCGGGGTTAATTTTTTTGGTTTAAAAATTGGGGCTGTAAAAATGTCCGACATTTTTTTTTTCCCCTTTCCCCCGTTTAAAAAAGCTTGGATAATGGGAAATGGGGTGACCCTCCTTTTCCCCCCCGCACTGCGGCATTACAAATGGGGCCCAATAATGTTTTTGGTTTATAACCTAATACTTATGTGGCCATATTTTAAAAAATCGGGGATTTCCCTTTTGATGGGCAAAATCTAATATTAGGAGTGAAAATCTTCCTTAGGGTGATTCGTTCTTTTTTTCTTAAGGGTTTTCCCAAAACCCTTTATCAATTGGGAAACTTGGTTTTTCCCAAAAACCCCATCTAAACCCCCCTTTCAAACTTCAATTTTTTCCCCCCCCTTGGGTTTTAACTTTTCTGGACAAAGGGCTTTTTTCAACCCGTACTATTAACTTTTGTAACTACCCTTCTGTGGGAAGGGGCATTTTAAAAAGGACAAAAACTTTTGGGGTGCCCCCATTTTAGTGATTTTTAAGGTCCCCCTGGATAAGGAAAATTTATCATTAAATTTTGGGATAATTTTATAAACATTTTAAATTTGGGAAAACCCCCAATTTGGGGGGGAAATGGGTGTTTTCAACCCCTTTTTCCCCCAAAATTTGGGGGTACAAAATCCCTTTTTAAATACATCCTTTTTTGTTTTTTTTAAATTTTTTTTTTTTTTTTTTTAGCAGTCCTGAAAAGTTTGGGGGAGAAACTTTTTGAAAAGGAAAAAATAGACCTCAAAAAAAATTTAAAAGCAAAATTTATGGGAAACAAAGGGTTTTATCAAAGGGTTTTTTTGGGGGGTTTGCAAAAATTTTTTCCTATTGAATTTAAGGAAAAAACCCCAAATTCAATGCAACAGAAAAAAAAATGTGCATTTTTAAATTTTAAAAAAACAAGCAACCCTAAAAAAACATAAAAGTAGAAAGTGCACAAAAATACAAAAAAATTTTTTAAAAAGTCCACCCATTAAGATTTCTTTTTACTTTATTTTTAGTTACATTGCCATAAAAACCAACATTTTAAAAAGTGGGTCCCCATACCCCCCCCACTATTTCTTTCTTCCTTCCTCAAAAAAATGTTTTGTCGGGTGTGATAAAAATTGTCTACAGCACAAGGGCCCTTTTCAAGGCCCTTTTTTTTTGCCCTAGTTAAAAGGGCACCCGAAAAGGAAAAAAGAAATGCCCCAGCCCCCGACCTTGGGTCCCCGGTTTTCCTGCAAGTGTGCTCTCTATAGGGTAGTTTGAATGGAAAAAAACACAACTGTGGGCCCTATTTCTTTGGAAGTTAAAATTTTTTAAAAAGTGTAACTAACAAACCCGGTTTCCCACAAGGGATCAATCATCTTATAAAATTCGCTCTAAACCCCGCCCCCCCTTTTTCCCCTTCCGACATGCAGAAAGGGTGCCTTTTTTTTGGTTTTTCCTTTTAAATCTGCCTACCCAATTTCTTTGGCCCTGGGGGTTTCCCCAAATTTTTTAAAGGGACAAAAAAAATTAGACCCGTTTTACTTTTAAAAGGGTGGGTTCCCGGAGGGTTAAAAATCCTTATTTGGGCCCTTTTGGGGGCCCTGATAAAAAAATAAAAAAAGACTCCCATTCCCCCCTACTAAAAAGATAAAGCAAAACACAGGGCCCGAGCAGTCCCCGTACAAGTTGTGGTCTGTAATTGGCTTTCACAAAATTTTACGAGTAAAAATGAACATCCACTGCTTACTTCTTGGATGAACGGACCAAGTCTTATCTCATATTTTTTATCATGCTCCGATGGGGAAACCCAAAAACATTCTTAAATCCCCCGGGAAAACCCCCTTTTTTTAACCCTTCCCCTCATTAATCATATTTTCGGAAAAAAGTAAGAAAATCTAATTTTGGAAAAATTTTCCCCAAATTTTTTTTCCATTCATAAACATGCAAATCAGTTTGCAGTTTGATACACAGTTTGGGCGGCAAGATTATGTTCTGTTTAATGCTATCATTTAATGATTCTTTAAATCTCTCTCCAAATGACTTATGCATTTGTTGGGCATCTATTTTAAGGTTAAAAAAGATCATTTGTTTAAATGACATCAGCACACCAAACCAAAAAAACGTAAGCTATGTAGTTAAAAAATCTATGCAGTTAAATCCCCATTATAATTGTTTTACAGCATGTAGCACTGATATACTATGGGACCAGGTAGAGTTGTTAGTCATGGTTATAAGTAAATAAGAATTTGCTTGCAGAATCATCATTATTTTATAGACTTATAAACTGGTCCCTCCTGGAGCCAGTAAAAGCTCCATAGGACAAATGCCCCACCCTGAAATGGCAAATTCAAATGCCTAGCCCTAACCTGGCTCACGGTGCCTGGAGCTGTGCTCTCTATAGCTAGTTAGAATGGAAAAAAACACAATTGTGCCGTATTTCTTTGTAAGTTCGTTTTTATAGAGTGTAACAGACAGCCGGTACCCACTAGGTATCACTCATCTTATAATTGCGCTCTACCCCTCCTTTTGCCCTCTTTCTGACATGCAGAAAGTGGTGCCTTATGTGGTTGCTTAGTTCTGCCTTACCGTTGCCCTGGCCATCTGATTCTTTTTAAAAATGGGGGAGAAGAAATATTTTTAACCCCTTTTTTTACTTAAAAAGGGTTTTTCCGGGAAAGTTAAGAATCCCTCAAGGGTCGGGGGGGCATTATAAAAATAGAAGTTGGGACTCCTCATTCACCCCCCCCTGAACAGTGAGTGCACATTGTTCCCCTTTACAAAAGGCAGCAAAAAAAACCAGGCCAGGGGCGGGTCACGTATACTTTGGGGCCCCTTTAAATTGGCGGGAAACCTGTCCCCCCGAGAACGATGAACATCCCCTGCTTTCTTTTTGGGTTTAAACAAACCCCGGGCGCCAAAGTGCCCTGGGAGCAAAGGTACGGTCTTACCCTCTATTTTTTATCTTTCTCCGATGGCCAACAGGCATTTTTTAGCCTCCGGGAACACCCTTTAACTACCCTCCCCCATGGGGTTTTCATCTTTCTGGAAAAATTTAAGAAATCGGGGAAAATTTCCCCCCCACGTCTTTTCCCAAATTCAATAAACATGGCAAATCATTTTGGGCATTTGATACACATTTGGGGCCCCCCGGGAAGTTTTATGTTCGTTTAAGGGCTACCCAATTTAATTTTTTTAAAAAATCTCTCTCCCAAATGACTTATGCATTTATTGTGAAATCTTTTTTAAAGGGGTTAAAAAAATCATTTGTTTTAAAATTTTCCCACCCACCCCCCCCAAAACCCAAACAAAAAACGAAAGGGCTTTTTGTAGTTAAAAAATCTTTTAGCTTAAATCCCCATTATAATTTTTTTAAAAAAGACATGAAAACATTGATAAAACAAAGGGGAAAAGGGTAGAGTTTTTTAGTCAGGGGTTATAAAGTAAAAATTAAAAAATTTTGCTTGGGGGAATCATCATTATTTTAAATCAGATTTTATAAACCCGGTCCCTAAATTGGACCCCCCGAAAAAGGGCAAAGACTTGTATAACATTTTACAATATGAAAAAAAGAAGATTAATCAATCTAACAACAGATACAACACAAAAATCCACCAGGGGCCCCATCCTTTCCAAAAGATAAAAATAAAAGATTTTTGGAAAATCCCCTGTCCCACTGCCAAGAGCCCTAATTCAAACAAAATGCAAAATAAGAGGCATTAAAATGTAAATTTTTTTGAAGTTTGGGGCCTTTAAAAAAGGGTTTTTTTCGTTTTTTGGGTTTTCCTTTCCAACCATCATGGGCCAGCTTTAAAACTTTTTTACAAACCACCCAAACGAATGCAAAGGGCAGTGATTTTCCCAAAATGGGTAACAAAAAAAATTTTTTCCAAACCCAAAAAGGGAAAAGCCGTCCCCAATGTCAAGCAGGGGGCCCGGCAAAAAGCCGGGCAAAATTTTTGTAAAATAAACCCCCCCCTTGCGAAAACAAAGGGGGAAAAAATTTCATAAAAATTGTTTCTAATTTTATTTTTTTGGGCTACAATTTAAGTTGGCATTCCGTAAATGTTCCATGAAAGGGGGTTTTAAAAGGCATGTAACCCCGTATTTCAATTTGAGGAAAAACCCCAAAATTTTAAAAAAATTACCTCTTTCTTGGAAATTTTTAATAGCTTTTCCACGGGTTTTAATTCAAAGGGCCTGAGAAGGGGAAAAGGCCCCCACTTTTTGGAAGGGCTAAACCCTTTTGGAAAAAAAACCAGGAGCTGACAAACCTCATTAAAAAAAGGGCCCAAGCAAAATTTCCAAAATCCAAAAACCACCCAATTCCAGAATTTTCCCCCCAAAAGGATGGGAAAAAGAAAAAAAAAAGACTTTTATGGTCATAAAGGAAAATTTTTGGGTTAATCATTAATGTGGGGCGGGAAAAGGGAATTTTAACCCCCTTTTAATAAAAAAAATTTGAAAAATTTGGGGCACCACCTAAATTTTTTTAGAAGGAAGATTTGGATACCTTTGATTTTTGGGATTTCCTCTCTGCTAAAAGAAGATCAAGTCTAGGAACACATTCCTGCATGTCCAAATCGGGTTTTTAAAACCTGAGGAGCCCCCCGTTTTTTCCCCTAAAGGAAAGGGGCTTTTGAAACCCTTTTTTATTTGCTATTTGTTTTCCTTTTTAAGGTGCCTTTTTTGGGTTTTTCCCGGGAAACTAGAGTCAAAAACGGGAACTCTGAAACTCGGGAACTCGCCTTTTTTTTTAAATAAATTTTTTTTTTCCCCTTTTTTTTTTTTTCTCTTATTCTGTTTAAAATACTAAAATTGAAAAGTTTCGTTTTTTTTTTTTAATAATCTTTAAACAGTTTTCCTACAAATTCATTTTAAGTTTTTATTGGTAAAAAAAAATATACCCTGCTTTCCCTTAATTTTCCTTTTTCCTTTCATTTGGGATCAAATTTTTTAAAATGTTTTTTAAATTTTTTTAATAATGGGGGCAGTTATTTCCCTTGTTTTTCCTCCTTGAAAAAATTAAATTTTTGGAAAAGATTTTATAGTTTCCCAAAATTTGGGTGGGAGGACGGGACTCCAACTTTTATTTACCTAGACCCAGCAACTTTCCACGATGCATCTTCATTTTTTAGTCCCTGAAAGAAAAAAATTTTAAAAATTAAATTTTAAAAATTAAAAAATTTTTTATAATATATAAAATAAAAAAAAAGAACATATACCCAAAGCAAACTTTAAAAAACCTTTTAATTTGGAAAAAAAAAAAAAAAAAAAAAAAAAAAATATATAATATAATAAATAATAAATATTTATATAATATAATAAAAATTAAAAAATTTTTTAAGAGTATATTTGGGTTCTTTGGAGATTTTAATTTTTTAAATTTTTTATTTATTTTTTGGGGTTATTTAGGTTTTTTGGGGAAGGGGGTTTGGGGTAAGTTAAAAAATTTTAGGTCTGTCATTAAAAATTCCCTTTGGGTTTGTTTTTTTTTAGCAACTCGGGGGAAAAATGCCTTTAAAAAAGGGGCCCAAGAACAGTCATGGTTAAACATAATCAATATAAATTAAAAACCCAACCCATTTTAATAAGACATAGGGCAACATGTATGAACGGAGGTGCGGCAGATATCAGACGTCTTTTCAGCCCGACATCAGCGTCCCCTTTCATACATTTTAAATCCCCAAAAAAACCCCCCATTTTTCGGGCTCATTAAATAGCGCCGGCGGTCATTGAAAATTTTGGTTTCCATCTGGGGGGCGCACTAAACCTTAATAAAGGGCTACATTTAATTGTAAGGGCATAAAACAGCATTTCTACCCTTTTAATTTCCGGAACAAGAAATACCACTTTGAAAGGGTTTTAAAAGGGGGGCCTGAGCCGAAAGTCACCCTAGTCAAAGAATCCCGCCTTTTTTTTGGGGAACCTGCTGTAGAGGGGGTTTTCAAAAATTTTAAGGGCGGCATTCTTTTTCCTTTAAATTTTTGCGCTTTAAAAAATTTTGGGGGCATTCACACACCCAAATTTTTCCCGTGCATGTTCCCCAAAATCCGTAATAAAACAAAAAATTTTCTTGTGGGGAATAAATTTTCAGAAAAGATAAAAGAAAAAAATCATAAATATCTTTAAAAAAACCAAACAGTTCAAAAATTGGGTTGTTCATGGGTTGTATTGGGGTTTGTTTGCTGCTTTTTTTTAAGAATATTTTTCTGAGTTTACAATCCCTTATAACTATGAAAGTTAAGCCTTTGGGGGAAAAAAAATTTTTAAATAAATAAAAGAGTTTTTTTTCTGTACAGTATTAGGGTGTATAATGGCATTATATAAATAACCAGAAAAACGTAAGAAACTAATCTTGTTTTTTATCACATAATTGAAATAATTAACTTTGGAATAACCCTTCTTGAAAAGCAAAGACTTGAAAACGTTATTTTAACCAAAATTTTATATTAAAAAACCCCATGAAACCCTTTTTAAAAGAAATCAACAATTCTAAAAGGGAAGGGGGCCATGCTACCCCCAACTTATTTTGGGGCATGCTTTTCGCCACGTTTTGGCGCTTAAACCCTGGCAAAATGCACCCCAAAAATTTTCCCCGGAAATCTCTCCCCCCAACCCATAGAAAATTACGCTTTCTCCCCCCGCCGCCCCCCCCCAATATAAATCAAATTTTTCCCGGGGGGGAAAAATTTTGAGTTTTCAAATGCTACGGCATTTTAAACGGCCGTGCCCAATTCATCTGTTTAATTTTTTAAAACCATTTTTCCAAAATTTTTTTTTTAAGGGGGGCCCCACCAAACTAAATTGAGGGATATAAATTTAAGGCCCCCAAATTTTTTGAAAAAATGACCCCCTCCAAAATCCTCTTTTTAAAAACTTTGGAGAGGTTTTTCCCAAGAATTTTTTCCATCAATTTCAATGGGGAGTTCAAGATTAAACCCTAGCAGCTTTGCTTGGGGGGTGTTTGGAGCCCCCCATTAAAAATTAAATTTGAGACATTTTGGCCACCTCTGTTCAAAATCCCTTAAAAAAGGGGCCACAATTTTTTAAAGGGGTACACAAACCAGCAAAAAATTTTTTAAACGCCAAAAGTAAAAAGGGAAACTTTACCCCCGGGCAGTATCAAAATTAAATTTTAAAACAACTTTAATGCACAAATAATTGTGGTATATTATGCCTAAAATAATAATGCCATACATGGCAAAAAGTATACCCCATATTGCACCTTTTTAAATGACGGGGCTATCTTTTCCAATTTCCCCGGGCAGTGTTTCTTTTATCCTATTTTTATAGCCACGGGAAACATTTTGGACCCTTGGGGCAAATCCCATTTTTAAGGGGCCATAGAAAAACCTTGCTATTTTGGAAATTTTCCCCTTTTTCCCCTTTTCCCAAAAAACCAAAATCCTATGATGCCCTTTGAAATTTAAACATAAAAAAAGGGTGCAATATTTTTAATGGAAAATTTGGGGGCCCATTTGTATCCGGGCAATCGGGCCAGGAGGAGGGCTTGGGGGAAGGTGGGTTTACTCCGGGGGGGCCCCTTCCTTTGTCTGTCAGTAAGGGGGAGCATGCTCAGGAGCTGAACCCATTCCATACATGACAGGTGTTGGCGGGCGAAAATCTGTTTTCAAAACCCGGGGAACGGGGAAAACAACCCCTTTCCTGGCCCTTTTGACCTGTTTCCCTCCTCACCCCCCCCCCGACCCCCAAAAACGGCACGCACTTCCTCAAGGAGGATTGGGAATATTTCGGCGGCACCCAGGGGGGTTGGTGAAAATGGGGTTTCCCTTTTGGGGGGCCCGGGTGGTAGCTGGGCAAGGTTCCCCACTCCCAGTGAAAGGGGAGGATTTTGGGGGGAAGTTAGTTTCCCCGGCACCCTTTCCCCCCAAAATTTCCCCCTTTGCGTTCTTTCTGACGGGCATCCTGTACTGGATGCTGTCAAAGCAGCGGGGCCCCGAGGGGCATTGCTGGTAAGAAGAGCGGGGGAGCCATATTCTAAAGATTGAAAGGGGCGGGCAGACTGTGGGGGTGTAATCGGGCAAGGGGCGGGAAACGAACTAAGCAGGGGGGTGGGGTTTTAAGAGTGGGGGGAAAGTTAGTTGTGGGGGTTAGAATAAGGGAAGGGATATTCAGAGTGGGGAAGGTGGGTTAGAGTGGATGAAAGGGGAAATTTAGAGTGGGGGGTGAGGGGTAAAAAAAAAGGAAAAAGGGAAATTTTTTGAGGGGATGGGTGGGGGGGGGAGGGGAAACTTAAGGGGGGTTTTGGGGGGAATTAAGTTGAAAAAGGGTGGAAAGGGAGGGGGTTTTTAGAGGGGGGTTAAAGGATGGGGTTTTGGGGAGTTGAGGGAGGTGGGTTTAGAATAAAAAGGGTGGAGGGATGGTTTTAGAGTGGAAAAATTTGGGGGAAAAGCCCCCAAAAAGGTGCATGGGGGGCCCGCCTCCTCGGGGGGAAAACTTTGTCTAGGTTCCAAGGGTTTTCTTTGGCCCTTTTTTCCTAAAACTTAGGGGAGGAAAATTTGATCCATAAAAATTCCCCTCTAGGGTTTTTATACGGGTTTTTCCCCGGATACTGGATAGGCCTATCCACTTTCCCGGGAAAAAACTTTTTTACTCCCCATCCCCCAAAATTGGTTTCTTTTGGTTTGGTTTTCTTTTTCCCTTTTTTCCCCGGCATTCTTTAGCCCAACGCTGGCCCCCCTTTTGTATCTTTTTTCCTTTAATATCATTCATGGTTTAACCCAAGGACGGTTTGTCGGGGAATTTCTTAAAAAATTTTTTTTTTTTTCTTTTTTTTTTTGTGTTTGTTTTACATTATTATTATTGTTATTATTTTTATTCCAGTGTTAATTATAAAGGGAAACCCTAAACCAGAAAACCTCTCCTTTCTGTCCCCAGGGGGGCTTTTGTAAATCCCAATATCCATGGAGCTTTCCATTATTCCCATTACTTTTTAAGAAAAATGGGACACCATGTAATTTGTTTTCAATAATTTCTTTCTTTCTAGATTTGTCAATAAACAAAGTTTTTTTAAAAAAAAAATTGGGGAAAGGTTTCCCCCTTTTTTCAAAAATCCGGGACCAAGTTAAATCCAACAGCTCAAGATAGGAAGGGGCCCAGGGGAAACCGGGTGTTCCCCCCCCTAGAAGTCCCCTTTTTTCAGCCCCTCCGTTTGGTTTCCTTTAAATTTTTTAAAACGGGAAAAAAAAAAAATAATTAACCCTTTAAAAACCCAAAAGTTTTTTTGACGGAAAAGGCTTTTTCTTAGGACGTTTATCGGGGCAGCAAAAACTGAAAAAATAAACACTCCCTGCCACTATCCAAAAGGAAACCCAAAGAAAGAAACCTGTAGAAAAATGAAACATTTACAAAAAAGGGTAAATTTAGCTAAACCTCTAACCCCTGTACCCACATAATTTTTTTTGGGGCGCAACTGATCTTCTGGGGGGTGAAAGGGGTGGAAAAGTTTTCAGTGCTGCACAATATGACCCCGGGGGTAAAACGGGCCACATCCCCCAGAACAATCCCAGGGGGTTGGTTCCCTGTCTCTCCCCCAGAAAAATTGTGTCTGTAACCCCAATTAGACAATACCTTTCCCTCAACCGGACCATCTCCCCCCCAAATTGTTTTTACCCGGGTTAATTTTAATTAACACAAAACACACCCCCAACCATTTCAAAAAGCCCCCTATCTTCACCTATCATGCCATAAAATTGCCCCCATTTTCCCTTTTCCCCGCCCATACCCCCCAACATTAAACGGGTTGGAATGGGGTTAAGGGGGTGCTGGGAAAGGGGTTTTTTTCCAAAAGAAATTTTTTGGTTTAAATTTCCCTTGCGGTTTTGATATTTTGGCCAGAGAAAATTCTTGATGGAAATTCTGGGCTTGAGGGAAGAAAAAAAAGGGAAAGGAATACTTTTTAATTTTTTTAATTTTTTAAAAGGTCCTCAAAAGGGAAAATCAACTAGTTTTCCCCTTTAGGCACTTTAAAAGAAACAAATTTTCCTAAAGGACCTTGTGTACAACTGACATCTACCACTAAAGGGTCACGGGTTTTGGGTGTGGTAACTTTTTAAAATAACCAAACTTTTTAAAAGGAAATCCTCCATAGAACATTGTCTTATAGCTATTTGTATTGATTTTTGTACAGTGGGTTGCAAAAGTATTGATTTCCTTTGAACTTTTCTCCATATTTAAACGTTACAACCACAAACTTAAATGTGTTTTTATTAATATTTAATGTGACAAAACCCAAACACAAATTCAAGTATTACTAAAGGGGTCTAAGGAAAATAAATACGGGTTTCCCCCAAAAATTTTTTTTAAAATTTAAAAAACTTTAATTTTGGCGGCATACTTTTTTCCAGTCCCCTTGTACCGATACCTCTAAAAAAAAAAATCCAGGTGTTGAAAATTTTCCCTTTTATAACCCCACCTAAAAAAGTAAATAAGTAATTTTAAATGTAATTTTAAATTCTCTTTAAACCCTTATACTGTTTTTGTAAAAAGAAAGGTTTGTTTGAGAACATTAGAGAAAAAAACAGAAATTATAAAAAAACCCAAGGGTAACATTCCATAGGTTTCGGGAAAAAATTTTTTGGTAAAGAAATTTTACCCGGGGTTTAGGTTTTTCCAAAAAAAACCCAAAAGGAAATCTGAACTTCTCAGGGAGCCCCATTTTCAACCCATCACCATAAGGGGGAAGGGTGTATGGCAAAACCCGGCAAAAAAACCAAGACTTTGGCCTTTCCACCCCAAAACTAAACACCCCCAGACAAAGAAACCCCACGAATTAGAGAACACAAAGGGGGCCCCCAGGGTCACTAAAGTAAGAAGCAGCAGAGACCCACAGCAAAAGGACAACTTTAAACCCCCGGTGCTCTGCAAATCGGGTTTTTTGGGGGAAAAGGGGCCCAAGAAGAAACTCATTTTTGAAAGAAAAATTCATAAGATTTCCCAAATTTCCCAAGGTTTGAAAAAAGGTTATGAAGAACACAGAAATTTCCAGTGGAAAGAAAGTGCCGGGGTCAGTTTGAGCCCTAAAGGGCAAACGCTAGGGATGGGGGAAAAACCCAAACGTTTGAAATACACCCAAATTTCACAAACCCCAACGTAGTAGGGGTTTTTAAACCCAGTTTTTCTTTTCCCCAAAGGGGGGTTAAAAATCGCTTTAAGATTCGACATATTTAAAAAATTTCCCAAAAAACCAACCAAGGTGTAAAATTTTCCCAACAAAAAATTCCTAACCATGTGGGCCAAACATAATTTTTCAAAAAACCCATTCCCATAGTTTTTGCATAATTTTGAGAAAACCTTTTTTTGTTTTTCAAATCTGTGAAATAATATCCCCCGAAAGAAGGGCCCAACGCCACCCAAAAGGGTTTTTTAATTTACATGTGGCCAGGGATAAAAAATACCCTATTTTAAAAATAGATTTTGTTAAAAATAAAAATAAAAAAAATTTCCCCTTTTGTTTTATTGGGTTATTTCTTTGCGGGTGCCAAATTTTCCCTGAACATTAATAGCCCATTTTTGTGGACCTGAAATTTATCCAGATTTTTTTAAAGGGTCAAATTAAGGAAAAATTTGTTTTAGAAGGCAACAACCTGAGCTCAGGGGGGCCCAATTTAAAATTTTAAATTTAAAAATCACAAAAAAACAAAGCGTTTAAAATTTGACCTAAACCACTGTAACTAATAGAGAAAATTATTAAATTTATTCATTCCCCCTCCCCCTCGTACTCTGAACTGATCATGGTACAGTGTTCCAGATTATTAAACTGGTTTCCCCTTTGGGGGTTAATTTTTTTTAAATTTACAGAAGTGACTTATTTTTATACATCCTGCAAACGAACCGAATAGATCAATAGCAAATTCCCTTTTCCCTTTGTTTTAAAATAAGATCATTAGTGGTTTTCTTTACAATCTGGTCTATGCTCTGGAAAAGCCTTTTTGGGTTTAAACTGATTATTTTTGTACCTTTTGGTAAGTTCCCAAAAAAAGGGTTTTTTAATTGTTATATTTTTAAAAAGGTAAATACTGAAATTCCATTTTAATTTTTCCTTTTGTTAAAAAAAATTGAAAAAACTGTATAAAAAAAAGGAAAAATACAGAAAATGGGGAAAAAAATTTGTAAAGTGGGTAATGGCTCAATGCTATCTTAAAAAGGGAACTTTTTTTCCTATTTTTGAATTTAAAAAACCCAAAAATTAAAAGGGGAAAAGCCATTAAAAAATCACCTTTTTTTTTTGTTTTTTTTTTTCCATTTTTAAAAAATTTTTTTTAGGTTAATTTTCCTTTAAACCCCAACCAAAAAAGCATTTTTTGATTTGCCCCCCCATTTTTCTTTTTTTGACATGTGCCCCCTTTAGGGGGGGAAAAAATTTTTTGTTTTTTTTTACCTATGTGATTCAGAGAAGCTTTTTCTCATGACTCATATTGCTTTAAGTGAGTAGTAATTTTTTGTTGATACAGTCGTTTATTTTTTGAATTTAAAATCAAAAAGTTGTGAAAATTTGGAAAAAATTTTTTATTTTAAACTTCAAAAATTTTTTGCATGTAAAAAAGGGTTTTGTATACCAACAATAGTCCATTTAAATAAACTACCCCAAAAGGGTTTTCTTTAAAAGTTGGCATCATTTTTTTTTAAAGTCCCTTTTTTTTTCTAACACAATTTTTAAAAGGGTTTTTTAAATTTAACAGCAAATTTTTCCATTTTTCCCAAAAAATTTTTTTCATCACAAATTTTTTTAGGGACTAGCCCCAAATTTTGACTTTGCTTTGAAGGGGCCCCCGTATGTTGTTTTCAAAAAAAAAAATGACCCTTTTTTCTAAGGGAAAATGCATCCCCTTAAAAAAAATTCAAAAACATATTTTAGGATTTTTTGTTTTTCCCCCTACAAATTTCCCCGAAATTTTAAATCAAAGTTAAGGTGAAAAAATTTTAAAAATTAAAAATTTTAAAAGATTTTAAAATTTTAATCTATTATTTACTGAAAAAAGTAGATGACCAAGAAAATTGAAACCACTCGATTCCCTGATTCCCTTTTTTTTAAAAATATCCCTATGGGGCCCCTGGGTCTTTTTTGACTCAACCAAACCTCGAATAGGGGGAGAACATACTGATTTGGGGGGGGTCTCATTTCCTTTAATTTTTTTTTTGGCACCATTACCAGTTTTTGGGGGAACCCAAAAGTGTTAAAATTAAAAAACACCCCAAAAAAACCTGTTTTTGGGAAACTAAACCCTACAGAAATATATCTGGGCTTATGAGTGTTTGCCCCCAAAGGTTTTCATGATTTTTTTAGTGTTGGCTTTTTAAAAATGGAAAATTATTTTTTTTTCCAATAATTTGCAGTTTTAGCTGAAAATGTTTCATTTGCACAAGGAATCCTGGGAAAAAAACCTAAATTTTGTTACAAAATTTCTTCAAACCAAGGCAATACCCAATTTGGGTGTAAACTGCTGTTTGGGAAGCAAGTAGGGCGTAAAAGGAGGGGTGCTTTAGGGTTTTGGAACAGGGTTTTTTTTGGGTGCATGCCATGCCACTTTTTGAAAAAGCCCCAAAGATCAGAATAGGTAAATTTCCAGAAGTCACCAAATTTAGATTAACACCCCTCAGAGATATCATCTGTGGGTATATTGTGCATTTTGGGCGCACTGTTGTTTTACAGTTTCTTTTAGTATCGGGCAGTGAAAATGAAAAAAAGCAGCAATTCAGCCATTTTGGAGGGGAGTGGGCTTCATTTTTACAGCGTTTACCATGCGTTGTAAATGACATAACTTTACTATGTGGGTCAGTACAATTACAACATCAATTTTATGTAGTTTTTATGTTTTAATACTTTTACACAATTAAATTGTGTGTTGTAAAAAATTGTGTTTTTATGGTTCTGTCAACCATAACATTTGAATTTGTCTTATCGAACTACATGTTTTTTTTTTCAGGGTAGTTTAACATTTTAAAAATTTCCATTTGGATGGGGGCCCCCTTCTTTTTGATCCCCTGGTAATGTTTTTTTTTTTTTTATTTTTTACAGCAGTCACTGGGCAGCATAAATGAGTTTTTCTCCATGGATCAATACAATACCAATTTATAGCATTTTTTTTTATTTTGTAGCACTTTTTTATACAAAAAATGTTTTTATTGTGTAAAATAATATTTATGCATCGATATCTTCTAACAGGCATATCTTTTTTTTCCCGTAAACGGAGCTGACGTTTTCATTGGTTCCTCTTTGGCATTTGCATGACATAAGAGATTTAAACGCTAGCTTTTTATGCAAGCAGCAATACCAAATATGTGTGCTTCTTTGTTTTTGATCTTTTGGGGGGCAATTGCCATTTTTAATGGGAAAATGGTGGTGCACGTGTTTTATTTTATTTATTTGTATGTGTTTTTTACTTCTTTTGCTTTCACTTTTTTTCTTACTTGTCACCATAGGAGACTTGACTTAGCGATCTACAGTACATAGCAGCACATTACAGTATGGTAGCTTGCAATCACCATGGTTATACAAGCCATAGAAGCCATCAGCACCCTGTGGTCATGGAGCGAGGGTGCTGATGGAGACAGATGGAGTTCCCTTTCGCTTTAATTTTTATGGCTGTATTGGATTTGGACTTCCCTTGATTGACAGAGTGTTGCATTCTCTAATGAGTTACGTCCTCTGCTTCATTAAAAGGAAGGACGTTGGTGTGTCAGGCGAAAAACATCAGAGAACGAGAGACTTCCAGTTCCGGCGCTGGCATGAGGAGGTGAGCGCTCAGAGCTCTCCGTCAGTCTCCCGCCTCGACCCGCATAACAGTCGCTCCGACGGCACAGACCGGAGCTCACTGCTCGGGAACCGCTTCCCCTCCTGACAGCCGACAAGCAGATGGACAGGTACGTCCTCCGCAGCAGCCAGAGAGACGCGTCCCCACTGCCTGCCCGCACACCACGCGGTTACTCCAAGATGGCGTCCCGCCGCATGGCGCCTGCTGAGGAGAGCAGTTCCAGCGGCACAGCCCCGAAAGTCCTAGAATCCCAGATGGAAATCTCCCCTACCCCCTTAAGGGGATCTGCTCCTACCAACTCTCCTAACATGCCTCTGGACTACAAGCAGCTGGCCCTGGAGGTTGCATGGCATATCGCCCCAGAATTGCAGGCTGCCATTGAAGCAACTTTACAAGCCTCCCTGAGCGAACTACAGGGCGATATACAGGCTCAGGATGCAAGGCTGGAGAATTTGGAGCATAAAATAATGCAGCTGGAATCCGAAAACGTCACTTTTCTCCACAAGCTATCTACCTGTGGTAAGACGCAAAATACCCTCTATGATCGCATCAAGGACTTAGAAAATCGCTCCCGCAGGAGCAACCTGAGGTAGTAGGCTTCTCAGAACAGATACAGCATGCCAACCTACAATACCTTTGCCAAACTGCCTTGCCGCAGGCCGTGGGCATCAACCGCAACTACAGAGTGGAAAGGTGGGAATCGCATTGGACCTGACCCCCCCCCTCTAACACCGGAAGGGGAGACCAGCTTAAAAGGAGGCTGCGCACTGTCATCATCAAATACCTCGACTACAATAACAAGCTAGAGATCCTCAAAGCCTACCACAAACAGAAGACCCCTCCACTTCTTGCAGGTCAGAAGATACTAATTTTTGAGGACTTCTCGATGGAAGTATTCAGACGTCACCGAGCTTTCAGCAAACTATGCTCTCTCCTATTTTCCAAGAAGATTCAATTTCAACTTCAGTACCCAGCCACACTCAAAGTGATGCTGCCGGACGCTCCCCCGTGATTCTTCACCTCGCTGAGAGACGCAGAAGAGGACCTTAGATTTCTTTTGGACCCCAGAGCTTCTCCTTCCAGGTCGCCTTCTGACAGAGGGGACAGGCCGACTTCCTCCCCCCCTCAACTCTCCCCTTCCTGGGCTCAGAAGTCTCCAACTGTCCGTCATCTTCCCGAAACTCCGTAGTGGTCTCCGACTTGAACTGCTACGCCAGGATCCCCGGTGACACCATGGAATTCCTAACGTTACTGGGCTCGTGAGTAAATGCTGCTGAGCTGCAGCTAGAGACTTGATTGTGATGCTTACTTCTGTTACCTAATGCAGATAGCTAGCCCTATGTTTGAGGGTCTGCTTAAACTGCAGACCTCTTGCTGTCACAGTTCTGTAGTGTCGGTTCTGATATCGCTCTCTTTCGGTTTGGAGGGGTTATCTGTTTCTCAGTTTTTAATGAAGGGAAGTCGAGATTTAAGAGTCACACGAGTTTACTTCTTCTTTCTAGCAGGGAGGGTGGCGGGCACCTTTACTTCCATTTTTGTTCCTCTTATCGACTTTTTATTTTTTTATTTTTATCTCAGCGTGCGCAAACTCCGTGCCACAAAAAATCGAATTACTCTCACGCATTAGGAGAGACTGAGTGGCAATTTCACTGGCACTATGCGTAGTTTGTAATACTTTCACGAGATAATCAAAACAGTATAACTTTAAGTTCACTAATTCTGTATAGCTAGCGTACTGTCTTTTTGATTTGTTTAGTAGTGTGTTCTGGGTCTGGCGTCTTGCACTGCAGTCCCCTCTATACCTGACCTATTGACGTAACCTCACCTCTTGACCTTATTCCCTCTTTCCGTCCGTTCTAAATCAGATTAGTCACATGGAATACTAAAGGGCTCCGCTTCCCAAATAAACGGATCAGAATTTTGCGCCACTTGAAAAAGACTCACCCGGATGTGGTTTTCCTTCAGGAGACCCATCTGACACAGGAGGACTTCTTCCAGATGCGCAAACTATGGGTTGGACATGTCTTTGGGTCTCCCGCAAAGGAGGGAAAAGCTGGAGTAATCACTTTAGTTCACAAGAACTTTCCCCTGCAAGTAGTTTCTCACGATTCTGATCAGGAAGGTAGATGGTCGCACTTAAAAATTAAGCATAATGGTAACCCCATAAGTTTGTTCAACATTTACGGCCCCAATTCGCAGAGCAGACTGTTCTTTTTGAAGATAGCTGACCTGGTTCTAAGAGACCCCGCCTCATCCACGGTCATTGGAGGCGATATGAATGTAGTTCTAGATGAAGTGTTAGATAGGAAGAGAAACCCCTCTCTAAATACCAATGCATCCACCTCCAATAGGCCCAATGTTGGTGTTCGCAGTCACTTTCTTAGTGCCACAAGGATGAGAGATGACTGGAGAAACCTTCACAGGACTTGCAGAGGAGGTTGGTTTCCTCTGAAATTCTAGACATGCTGATTTCGGACCACTCCCCTGTGGTGGCTGAGATAGCGGACGTTTTCCCGAAGGGATCGGACTTTATCTGGCGGTTCCCTTCATACATGGCCAAGACTGAGGCATTTGCCGATCTGGTACATGGCTGTTGGCTTGAATACGAATCCGCTAACGTAGAGCACCTGACAGACATCCCTCTCTTCTGGGCAATGGCCAAGTCAGTTCTGCGAGGTCGAATAATCCGCACATACTTCCTCCTATAGACGCAAACTAAATGACGAATATAAGAAGGCAACTGATAAAGTGAAGCAAGCCTATGCAAAATCTCTTTCAGACGGCTTGGAGGAGTCCAGAAGGGACTGGGAGAACGCAAAGAGTGTCTTTGACCTTTGGCTAGGGCGTAGGGAGGAGGTCCAGAGATCCCATTTGAGATCTACCTTATTCCGCCATGGGAATAAAGCAGGGAAGGTTCTATCAAGATTGCTCCAAGGTGGGTTCAATCCCGCTCACATTATCTCCATCCGCACTCCTTGTGGTCAGATTACCTCTGACCCAATCAAAATTAACAAGGTTCTTAAACTTTTCTATGAAAAGCTATACTCCTCTGATGGGGGTTCTGATGACTCTGCTACTGCGGACCAGGAAAAAGGTCTGAGTCTTCTAAATAGCGCGCTAAGGGCTCTGAGGCGATGTCAAATAATAGGGGAGAGAGGAGGCAGCCTTGACGAGTTCCCTTGTAGAGGGAAAAACGATGCGAGAGGTACCCCAGGGTGTGGACCTTTACTGACGGATTATTTCAACCACATAATCAGGGAGGGCATTATCCGGCCAGAGTCTAAGAATGCTTACATAAAAGTCATCCCAAAAAAGGGTAAGGATCCCCTTCTTCCATCCTCCTACTGCCCGATCTCTTTGATAGATACTGACCAGAAGCTCCTGTCGTAAATCATGGCTGACAGGCTAGCTAATTTGCTGCCTTCCCTCATTGGCACCTCTCAAAAAGGGTTTATCAAAGGTCGGGCTGCAGTCGGAAACCTCAGAAAGATCCTTGCGGTGTTGGAGAGTTTGAGGGGCCCCCTCCCTCCCACCGATCATCCTGTCATGATCGGTATAGATGCCGAAAAAGCATTCAACAATGTCCTGTGGGAGTGGTTGTGGCAGGTCTTAGACCATATGGGGATTGGGGGTAATTTCAGAAATCTTCTCTTGGCTTTCTATACCGACCCTACTGCCCAGGTCCACACCCTGGGGTTCCTCTCGCATCGTTTTTCCCTCTACAAGGGAACTCGTCAAGGCTGCCCCCTCTCTCCCCTATTATTTGACATCGCCTCAGAGCCCTTAGCGCGCGATTGAGAAGACTCAGACCTTTTTCCTGGTATCAATGTAGGCCGCGGTCAGGTTAAAACAGGCCTCTGCAGATGACCTTCTCCTTTTTGTTTCAGACCCAATAGGAAACCTCCCGAAGGTTTTTACCTTTCTCGAGGACTTTGGAAGGTACTCTGGGTATAAAATCAACTCCTCTAAGAGCGAATTATTGGAGATTGGTCCCCCCCTCCCGAGGTTCACTTGGGAAGATTTGGTTTTAGGCTTAACTCCTGTTGCTTCTCACATCACATACTTGGGAATAAAAATTGGGAGGATTCCCAGCACTATATATAATTTAAATTTCCCTCCATTGATAAAAAAAATCTCTGACGACCTTCACAGGTGGCAGGGCCTCCCTCTCTCCCTCGCGGGCAGATGCCATGCAATTAAAATGGTCTGTTTCCCGCGGCTTCTTTATTCCCTTCAAACCCTTCCCTTGTTGTTACGCCAGACTGACATAAACAAACTCCAATCCTCCTTTTCTCGCTTCATCTGGTCAGGAAAGACACCCCAAATTGCGCTTAATAAATTGATGCTACCGGTAAGCTTGGGTGGACTCAATCTCCCAAATGTGCGCTTCTATAATTTGGCGTGCCTCACCAGACATGTCTAGGATTGGCTGGGAGAGACGAATAGATTTTCTAATTTGGACTTGGAAAAAGAGCTGATGCACCCGTGGTGCCCTCGGGCTCTCCTACATACCAAGTTTTCACTGATTCCTGCTGAGATTCGGAACTCCCTTCTACTCAAAGACACAATAGCCACATGGAAGCACATTTGTAAACTATTGCTGTTGCCTTACCAGATGTCAAAGAAACTCCCCTTATGGGACCTGCCAGAGTTTCCTCAGGGTCGGTCTAACTCTATGTTCAGGTTGTTGAGGGAGAGAGGTATGCAGTACGCGGAGCACTTGATGCATTTGGAAGGAAGTAGGTGGTTATCTCCATCTGAGATCAGAGTCAAGTACGCACTTCCGCCTGCCTATGTGTTCCCCGCAATGCAAGTCCTCTCCTTTTGTAGATCAAAGCTCAGGGATCTCTCTAAAGTGTGCGCCCCTAACGGCTTTGACTCCCTAATGAGATGTCATAGTGCGTCTTTCACTCTTTCTTGCATTTACAGTATATTGAGAAGCTGGGAATGAAATAGAAAAGGCCAATCACCCTTTTCGAAGTGGGGCCGCATGTTGGGGGACCCCGAACTCCCAGATAAAGTCCTGACAGGCCTAATTAAGATCCGCAAGGAAGTGATTAGTGAAAATTGGAGAGAAACTCACTTCAAAATTATACATAACGCTTATTATGGATTCAACCTTCCTCCATCTCGTAATTTCCCAGACAGGCGCCATTCCTGCCCTAAATGTCACGCCCCTGCGACGACTATGTAGCATGGTCTATGGCAATGTCCCGATGTCCAGCAGTTTTGGGATAACTTCATTGACTATGTGCGACGCCACTGGCATGTCACGTTAACCAAGAATTTTGACTTTCTGGTCTTCGACTACACCAGACCCCCCAACGAGGCGGAACCGCCTGGTGCACCGCCATGAACTGCGCAGTTTGTCCCTAGTGTTGTCCACATTGCCACCCTAGTGGCCAAACGTTGTCTCTTACTCTACTGGTTAAAACCACGAACACCGCCCCTGTCCCTGTTAGTCGATAATCTGAAACCGTACTTGGTAGCGGACAAACTGGAGACAGAGCAACATAAAGAGCTACGTACTGAAAAGTTCTTCAAGAAATGGAAACCATTTATTCTCTCACACTTCTCTGCTGACGAGATAGCCCATTTGATGGCTTCCTTCCGGTACACGGGTGGTATGCTAGAGAAGGCCTACTAGGTAACCTGGGAGTACTGGAACAAAGGTGATACTATCTTCCGCCCTCCCTTCCTCTTTATATATCTCATAACACCCTCTCCGGTGGGCGTTCAACTTTTTTCTTCTTCTAGCAGTGTGGGGTCGCCCAGACTCACTTTTGAATGCTTGATAAGTCTATTTAAGACTTTCTTTTCTTTCTTTTATTTAACCATTTAATTCATTTCATTTAATTATTCATTTATCTAGTTACTGTTATTTATTTAAATGTTATGACAGGTTACCTTGGGTGGAGCTTTACCCCCGCCCGCTTCCCTATTGTGTCATTGGCGAAATACCAGCTAGGCTCTCATGACGTACGTTAATCTCGACTTTCGGTTTTGACCGTTAAGAGTTGATGTTAAAATTGTGTGGAGGTTACTATTGTATAGATTTTATAGGAAGTTTGCATTCCTTGTCCTTCCCCTTGGTAAGAACTGTCTATTCCTTTTGATGGAATATCACTTTCGTTGAAATGTTATGACTTCATGCTGATCTAAACTTTTGTCTTATGTAAGGCTGTTAAAACCAAATAAAATGTGTTATTAAAAAAAAAAAAAATCAGAGAACAAACAGACTGCAACCATTGCTGAAAAAACACAAGCCCGTGGTGGCTATGTTATGGTCTGTATTTTCATGGCATTCTCACGGACCACTTGGAAGGCACTCTCAACTGATTTGGGTATGAATCTATCCTTCCTGTAATGCAAATTGTTATCCCTGAAACAGATGGGATCTTCCAGCAAGACAATGCGACATTTCACACATTTAGAATTATCCAATATTGGTTGGAAGAGCATGACCAAGGATTCTGAGTATTACCCTTGCCCCCTGATTTCCCAAACTTGAATCAAACTAAGCATCTGTAGAACCACCTTAATCATCATGATTGCTCCATGGATCCTCACCCACACACTCTCCAGCAGCTGTAGGATACAGTCAGCCGGGCTCCAGATACATGTGACAACCTACCAGGACCTTCTTAAGTTACTCTCAGCCCGTCTTGCTGTTGTCCTGATGTACATGGTGTTTACTTTTGATAATAGCTAGTGGTTATAATAATGTGACTCAACTGTACAGTATAGTAAGAATGCATATAATATATAGCCAGACATGATAACAGCTGGCTTCTTTTAAAAAGGGATTGTCTTCATTAAACAACTGCTATAAATACCGCAGATAATTCTCTGCATATAGGGATTTCATATCTGTCTACAATATTTATAGGCATATTTACACTATAAAGCAGAAAGACATTCGACTAACATCAGTGGATCCCAGTGTTTACTGCTGAATCTGCCAATGTTTTAATGAGTATAGGGAAACCATACAAATAAGATATCTGTGTTGAAAAGGAAAAAAAGCAATGTTGCATGTTCATGTTTATCATTATGTTATCTTCCAGTTAAGCAGCATTGGAGGTGTCTTTTCCATAAGGCTATGTTCATACAATGAGTTTTTCAAGTCAGAATCCAAGCGCATTCCGACCTGAAACACTCATCTAACACTGAAACTAAATCATCCCCATTGACCTCAATAGAAAATACGCATTGTAGTTCAAACAACACATATTTATGTCAATCGGTTTTTAAACATAAAAATATTTAGAACGTTAATTCTTTAGTCATATTCCATGTGGGAAATTTACTATTGAGGTCAATGGGGATGGTTAAAATACTCTTGTAAAATGTGTCCAGTACATTTATATGTCATTAATGGGACTCGTTTCTGACTGTAAGGCTATGTCTACACAATATATGTTAAAATGCCGTCCAAAAATCAACAGCATTTTAACATCGCTGGACAGCGGTTTTTGGCGCAGATATGGATTTTTGGATTTGACATCAGCCCTGTACATTGGATGTATGGGAATCCGCCGACAATCCTGTGAAAGATCCAGCAGTGTTGGAGATCCACCAGAATCCAACGGAATTTTAAGTCGGCCAGCAAAAATCTGTGCTGTGTAGACAACAGCATGGATTTTTAATTGTGGTCTGCACAGCGCTGAGTACCTTCGGATTTTCTGCGGATTATAAATACTGTTCTGGATAAAACGGCTGCCGCTCCGAACTTGCTCCAGAGCACCGGCGGGTAGAGATGGGCGAATCGATTCTAACGAAGTGGAATTGTTAAGAATTTCAGGAAAACTTCGGTTCGGAACGAAGTCGAACTTTGGGGTACTTCGGGTGAACGAAGTGTGCTTTTGATTGATAAAATGGCTGCGAGCACATGGCGCTACATGGGGCAAAGCACTCTGGGTGGAAGAAGGGCATAGCCTGCATGACATGTGCAGAGGTGAAGCCAATCAGAGAACGGAGTGTTTCTGTGATTTCAACGAACTCTATTAGTGGGGGAGCGTCGGCGGGAGCTCACACTCCTCTCACTGTGCTCATCAGGGAAGGTGCTGCCGCGGCTGATAGCTCTTACTGAAGAATTGATTTTTATATAGCGATTTCTGTGGGGTGTCTCAGCTTGTCTCAGAGACTGTTCTCTTAATGTTCTATTTCTAATTTTTTGGGGTATTGGATCTGAAATCCAGTGTGCGTCCACTGCAGCTGCATATACATTCATATTCCAAGTGGGATCTAAGCCAGTTCCTGTTGTATTCATTTAAAGAAACAGCGTTTTTACAATACAAATTCCACTTCATTTTTGGCTGCTCAATTCTATTGCGCAATTTACATCCAGGGGTTAATTAAGCTTTTTTTGGTGGTGTTTGTGAACCCAAAAGAAACCCCGGCTTTTTCAACGCCAAAAATAACATTTTTTCAAAAAACTTTTCCGCAAAGGTTAAATTTTCCCAACTGTCTTTTTGTTGTGGGGCGGAAGAAAACACGCAATTGGGGTAAAAAAACCGCTACAAAGGGGTAACCAGTCAAGGGGGTTCTAGGTTCCCTTTTGGGGCGCAAGGGGGGTTCCCCACCCCCCATGGGTTTTAAGGGTTTTTTTGGGGCCCCCTGGGTGATGCCCAAAAATTTTTTAACACCGTTTTTTTTCCAAACGCCAAAATTTTTTTTAAATTTTTTTGGGCCCTAATTAAAACCAAGGTTTATCAACTGTATTTTTCTTTTTGGGTTGGCCTTTTTTAGTAAAAAACGCTTTTTTAAACAATAAAAATTCCTTATTTTTGGGGCTCAATTCTTTGGGCGAATTTTTACACCCCGGGGGTTTAAATTAAAGGGCCTTTGTTTTGTGGTGGGCTGCCCCCAAGAAACCCGTTTTTTCAAGGCCAAAAAAATTTTAAATTTTTTCCTTTTGCCAAAATTTCAAGCAAAGGTTTTAATTAAAACTGTATCTCTTGTTTTTGGGGCCCGTAAAAAAAACCCAACCCCAAATTTGGGTTAAAACGTACAAAGCTACTATTTTTGGGGGGCTCAATTTTTTGGGCGAAATTTACATCCAGGGGTTAATTAAGCGTTGTTTTGTGGTGTGCTGCCCCAAAAAAAAGTCTTTTTCAACGCCCAAAATATATAAATTTTTCCTGTGGGCCTAATTAAAAACCCAAAGGTTAATTACAATGTATCTCTTGTTGGGGGCCCGTAGAAAAACACGCAATTGAAACCCGGGCCTAAAAAAGGCAAATTAGTTTGGGGGGGGCTCATTCTTTGGGAAAAATTTACTCCGGGGGTTTAAATTTAAAAGCGTTTTTTTTGCTGGTGGGGCTGACAAAAATAACTTTTTTTTTTTAAAGGCCAAAAAAAAAATTTTTTTCCCTGTAGCCAAATTTTTTTTGTCAAAAGGTTTAAATTTAAAGGGCCTTTTTGTGTTTTTACATTTATTTAAAACAACAGTGTTTTTAAAGCCCATACAAGTAAATTTTTCCGGCCTTTTTGTGGAGGGAAAATTTATACCCAAAAGGGGTTCCCCAAAAGCTTTTTAAAGGGGTTTCCCTTTTGGAGTAAAAAAACAGGGTTTTATTTTTAAATCATATACAGATATAAATCACCCAAACCGTGTCTGTACATTTTAGAAAAACAGTTTGTCAGACAGAGAGGTGGCAGGCTCTGCACCTGCGATGGCAGGGGAAAACAAACATTCCTGGAACGGCCCCAGGTCGCACCCACGAAAAGGGGACGTCGCGGGAAGGGGTCCTCGGTGAGGCCCCCAAATTTGGCCGCTGTCATCTGGGGGCCCCGTGTGTTGCAGAAACCCCAAATGGTTTCTTAAAGGGTTTGGATTTAGGTCATCCTCTTCCTCCCAGATGAAATCTGACAACCCCAGCCAAAGAGTCGGTGGGAAACCCTCAGACAAAACCCCATTATTTGGGCCAATGGCCCCGGGGAGGGGAGGGGCCCCTCATTGCCTCAGCCCCCCCTCTGTCCCATCCCCGGTTCCCTACCCAGAGATTACTTGTGGTCTGGGATACCCCCCACTATATACCCGAGGATGAACAATTTGAGGAGGGGCAGTCAGAAAGCTATTGGCAGGAAAAAAAGGGGGCCAATATCCCCTGCTTCTTGCAGTAGGCGGCAAAGTATAGATGTGGAGGTGGCATGGGAGGTAAATTTGTGAGAGGTCACCCTCGCCTTAAACCCAAGGGCCCGGGGATGAGGGGCAGCAGTGACGATGAAAAAACAAATAGATGAAAGTTAGCCGACCCCCCTTGGGGGGCCGGGGTGAGGCAAGGGCTTCCCTCATCGTCAGGAAAAGAGGGCGTCAGCTTTGGCGTCAGGCGCAGGCAGCCCCGCAAGTGGGTGTTTTGGCCGGGGAGTCGCAGGAAAAGCAGCAGTGTGGGTGGGGGCCCAAACGGCCAAGGGGTTAAAAAAAACCCCCTTCGGCGGCCAAGAAAGTAGCAGCACAGGGGGCTCAGCGAGGGAGCGGGGGGCAAATAGTCACTTTAGTGCGGGCGTTGGGGGTTTTAAAAACCCAACTCGGCGGTGTGGGGAGTTTTTTGCTAAGACACCGGGGGAGCCCGAATAAGGGTAATATGTTTGAATTTTTGGGCAGAAAGTGGGAAAGGGGGGCCCCGGGGGCTAACTTGGCACCACGGCCCTGGTAAAAAATGAAAAGGTTTACCATTTCCCGGGGGCCTGGGGGAAACGTGGCTCCAGATGTGGTGGTCCAAACCTGCCCCCCGGGAGCCAAAAAAAACCCGCCCGCAGCAGCGCCCAGTGGCACGCATTTCCATTGCCCCCAGTCAAGGCTCCACCACCTCCCCCCCGGGGAAGGGGAGCTGTTTCTCTTTGACATCAAACTCCCGGGCCAGATGCTCCCGCCCCCCTCGCCCCCCTCGGCGCCAGCATTTGTTCAGCGAGGCGGGGTTGAAAAAAGACCCAAAAGTTTGCGTCCAACCAAACCTAAGGGGCCCCGCAGTGGGCCGTGCTCCTGTCCCAATTGTTGGGGACTGCCCGCCCTCCCTTTCAAATGGTGGACTCTGCACCGTTCAGGAATAATGGCTTTTTGCCCACCGGGGGGATTGGGGGGGAGTTCCAAGCCGTTAAAAATTTTTTTTCCAAAAAAGGCAGTCCAGATTTTATAAATATGAGAAAAGAAGGTGGGGTCAGTCCTTGAGTTATGGGTTTTTTTCCAAGGTGAAAGGGGGCGCGGACGTCTGGAGCCCGTAACTAAAGGTCCCGGGCCAGTACATGTCCCTTTTTGGCCCACGGGGGGAATTTTGCTTCCAACCCGGCACACCAACAACTTGGAAGGGGACGCCGCTTTCTCCTCCCCGTTGTAAAATATTTTCCTGCGCCCAAAGTCCCCTCCCTTTTCCCCCACCACCACCCACCTCCCAAAAACCCCCTTTATACCCCAAAGTGTAAAGGCCCCCCCAAACGGTGTCACGCAGTTTACCCCCCTGGTTGCCTTTTGGCCGAACCCAAGTCACACAGGGGGGGGAAAATTTTCCGCGTCATGCAGCAAGAAAACGGGTGTGTGGCCCTTTTTCCCCCGCCAACTGCCCAAAACGGAAAAACCTTTGGGGACGGGGAAATGGGAGGAACATGGGGGTCCGGGGCTGCACCGGGGGGGAGGGGATGGGGGCCCTGCCCCTGCATGGCGCAGTGTTTTAATTTGGTTGTGAAAAAAGGGTTTTGAAATCTTTCCCCCCGATCTTCAGAACATTTGAAAAAAGGGAGGAAAATTTTGAAAGCACTTTATCCATTCTACAAAGCCAGGAACACCCTCCTGAGTTTTTCAGGGGGGTCAGAAAAACCTCCCCCCAAAACACTCTGATATGCGATGTTTCCCCCCCGCCCGGAATTCCCGCCTGCACTGTTGGGGGGGGGCTGTATGAAAAGAACAAAAGGGCCCTTAACGATTTTTTGATTTATCCAGGGAGACAAAAAGTACTCCCCTGTGTAACTTTGATGTCAGCCAGTGGCAGCTTTATGCGTGACACCTGCCCTTTTTTGAGGCCATTCAGGAGGGGGACGTTATTTATCGGGCGGGCCCGGGTACGGGGTGAATAACGTCATTCCACTGGTTATGTCCTGGAACAGTGCTGGAAAAAAACTGTCTGGGCGGGGAAATGGAGACGTGGCGAAATTTCATTTTCGTGGCCATGAGTCCGCGTGGGGACGGAAAAGGAGGGGAAGGGGGAGGACATTTGGGGGGCAGGGAAACTTTGGGCTGGGGAAATGGTGGATTTTCTACCCCGGGTGACAAAAAGAGGAGGGGGCAGGAGCAGCCCGGGGGGGTGGATGGGATGGGGGAAAACGAGGCCCGATGGGCCCCCCAAACACCGTGGGGGAGATTCAGTGGAAATGGAGGAAGGGGGCCCCTCGGAGTCAAATTGTGAGATGGCCCGCAGCATGCTTTTTTTGCCTGGTTGTGACAGCCCCCAAAAGTCAGCCCTCCCGGGAAAAAGGGGTGACTTTTTCGGGTTCCACCTATTGGACCCCGCCCCACCCCCCTCCAAAAAGGGGAAACCTTTTTTTTTAGCAAATTTAGAGGGAAAACAAAATTTAAATTCTATAGGGAAATCCTCCTAAAAAGTTGGCCCCTGCCTATGTGCGGATCGTCCCTCCTCTGACAGGTCTGACCGGGGGGGTTTCCCCAGCCCCTCACGTACTACTGCCCTGGGTGCTGGGGGAAAAGGGGGGGGGGGGGGTAGGAGCAGTACCAGCCCCCCCATCAAATAGTAACCCAAGTCTGGAGTCACTGATGGGGCAGTTCCCTTTACCCGCCTAGTGAGGGGGCAAATTGCCAGCAGCCCGCAAAAAAACCAGCAGCAGGCCTGGGGGCCCGTCCCCGAAAAACCCAAAAGGTTGTGGCCTACTTGGCAGCACTTTTGCCACCTTTGTTAGAAAATCCGCTGGGGCTACTGGGGAGCCAAAATGGATGTGTGGGGCCCCAACTTGCCGAGTTTGCAGTGGAGAAGCTGCCCCGCCCCGGGCCCAAATTTTTGGCATCAGAGAGGGTGTTCAGTTTCAGCGGGGGGGCCTTTTGTTTCCCCCAAAGGGGAACCCGCTTTTTCCCCGGGAAAAAGTGGAAGACTGACCTTTGGGCAAGATAATCAGGGTGGGTCGGGCCCGGGGTTTTCCCCACACCAATGGGCCCTTTGGCGTCAGTCTGGGGTTAAACTACCTGCCTAAACCACTATTTGAGCCGCCACCCCCTGATGCAACACATCTGCCCCCCAGTTTTTCCATCTGCCTACCACCATCTTTTCCAGGGACTGGTATTCCCCCACCTCCCAAAAACTCTTTCATTGAGCCAAATCTATGACCTCATTTCCTGCTGGGGTTTCTGTTGCCATGAAATCCACAAATGTGTCATTGTGCCACTGTCTGACCTCATGCTCCCTGCTGTGGCTGCTGCCATGTCCTCCACACTGTGTCATTGTGCCACCCCTGACCTCATGCTGCTGCCGGCCTGACCTCCGCTCTCAGTCATTGTGCCATTTTTTGGGGCTTCCTCCTGTTTTGCCACCTCCAGAATGCCTTTGTGCCACTCCTGATCTCTTTGCTGCCGCTTTGACCACCAAAATGTGTGATTGTGCCACTATGTGGCCAAAAACTTTCGTGCCGCCACCATAATGTCAATGTGCCACAGTCTGACCTCATACTGCTCCCCGCCGTGACCTCCCAACTGTGTGATTGTTGCCACTCTGGGGCCCTAATACTGTTTTGCCGCCTCCAGAATTCATTGTCCCACTGCCTGATCTCCTGCTCCGGTCGTGACCTCCCCCACTGTATGATTGTGAACTCTGGGGCCCTAAACTGTTTTGCCTTCCAGAATGTCATTGTGCCACTGCCTGACCTCATACTGCTGCCGCCGTGACCTCCCCTTGTATTGTGCCACTCGGGTGGCCTATTTTGTTTTGCCCCTCCAGAATGTCATTGTGCCACTGCCTGACCTCATGCTGCGCCGCCTTACCTCCACACTTGTATTGTGCCACCTTTTGGCCTCAACTTTTTTTTTAGCCCCTCCAGAATGTATTTTTGGCACTGCTTTCCAAGCTTAGTTTTTTTGGTCAGTTTTGCCCTCTTAAGTGCCCAGGGAATTTTTTAGTGAAGCGATTCTAAAGCGTGCGCGGCAGTCTCTGCGTGTCATACTAAAACACAACATTGTATGAAGACCAAACCCCAAGCACCCCTCTGCATATTTAAGCATGGCACAAGTATACACCACCTGCAGGCTCTGTGCAGCCTTTGGAAATAGCTGTTTTTTAACGCAACGTGCCGAAAGTAATTCGGAACGAAACAAATTTTGTCGGAAAATTCGGCGAAGTGACCGAATCGAATTTTTGAGAAATTCGCCCATCTCTACCGGCGGGCCTGCATAGTTACAAACTACTGTAGCACTCTGCAACAGTAAATGGGGCAGTGAAGCGATGAAGTCACTTCATCGCACCGCTGCCTCTTCACCACTGCTGTGTGGCCTAGGAGTTGCTCCTCCAGCAGCTGTTAGGCCATACAGCCCAGGTAGAGTGACGGGCAGAAAAGTGAGGCGAACAGCAGTTATTTTTTCATTGGCGATGTATAAACTTACCTACCTATGAAGGGCAGGCCTACCTGACTTTAGAGAGGACCTATGTACCTGCCTAATTATAGAGGGTTCCTATATACCTAACTAAGGAGGGGACCTATATACCTGCCTAACTATGGAGGGGACCTATATACTTGCCTAGCAATAAGGGGACCTATACACCTGCCTATGATTGAACCTATATACCTGCCTAACTATAGAGGTGACCTATATTCCTGCCTCACTATGGAGGGGACCTATGAACCTGAATAACTATAATGGGACCTATGAACCTGCCTAACTATAAGGGGACCTATGTACCTGCCTAACTATAGTGGGGACCTATGTACCTGCCTAACTATGAAGGGGACCTATATACCCGCCTGACTATCAGGGGACCTATAGAGGGGACCTATATACGTGCCTAACTACAGGGGGACCTATATACCTGCCTAATTATATTGGGGAGCTATGTACCTGCCTAACTGTGAGGGGACCTATGTACCTGCCCAACTATGAGGGGACCTATGTAGCTGCCTAACGTTGAGGGGACCTATGTAGCTGCTTAACTATGAGAAGACCAATGTACCTGCTTAACTATGGAGGGGACCTATTTAAATGGCTAACTATAGAGAGGACCTATATACCTGCCTAACCATGGAGAGGATTTCTATACCTGCCTAACTAAGGAGGGGACTTCTATACCTACCAAACTATGGAGAGCACTTATATACTTACCTACCTACCTATAGAAGGCCACTTATATACCTACCTAACTATGGAGGGCCACTTACATACCTATCTAACTATGGAGGGCACTTATACAGTGGGTACAGAAACTATTCAGACCCCTTTACATTTTTAATTCTTTCTTTAATTGCAGGCATTTGGTAAGATCCAAAAAGTTCATTTTTTGCTCATTAATGTACACTCTGCACCCCATCTTGAAAGAAAAAAAACAGAAATGCAGATATTTTTGCAAATTTATTAGACAAGAAAAACTGAAATATCACATGGTCATAAGTATTCAGCCCCTTTGCCGTGAAACTCATATTTTACTCACATGCTGTCCATTTCCTTCTGATCCTCCTTGAGATGCTTCTACTTCACTGGAGTCCAGCTATGTTTAATTAAACTGATTGGACTTGGTTAGGAAAGGCACACAACTGTCTATATAAGACCTCACAGCTCACAGTGCATGTCAGAGCACATGAGAATCATGAGGTCAACTGCCCAAGGAGCTCAGAGACAGAATTGTGGCAAGGCACAGATCTGGCCAAGGTTACAACAGAATTTCTGCAGCACTCAAGGTTCCTAAGAGCACAGTGGGCTCCGTAATCCTTAGAAGGAAGAAGTTTGGGACAACCACAACTCTTCCCGACCTGGCCATCCAGCCAAACCAAGCAGCCGTGGGAGAAGAGTCTTGGTGAGAGAGGTAAAGAAGAACCCTGAGTTCACTGTGGCTGAGCTCCAGAGATGCAGTAGGGAGAAAGGTCCACAAAGTCAACTTTCATTGCAGCCCTCCACCAGTCGGGGCTTTATGGCAGTGTGCCGACAGAAGCCTCTCCTCAGTGCAAGACATATGAAAGCTGCAGACAGTTTGCAAAAAAACACATGAAGGACTCCCAGACAATGAGAAATAAGATTCAGATTCTGGTCTGATGAGACGAAAATTTAACTTTTTGGGATCAATTCCTAGTGGTGTGTGTGGAGAAAACCATGTCCTGCTATCACCTGCCCAATACAATCCCAAAATTGAAAGACAGTGGTGGCAACATCATGCTATGGGGATGTTTTTCAGCTGCAGTGACAGGTTCTTCTTCCAACATGACAATGACCCTAAGCACACATCTGAAATGACAAAGCAGTGGCTTCAGAACAACTCTGTGACCATTCTTGACTTTCCCAGCCAGGGCCCTGACCTAAACTCAATTGAGCATCTCTGGAGAGACTTGAAAATGACTGACCACCAATGTTCACCATCCAACCTGAGGGAACTGGAGAGGATCTGCAAGGAAGAATGGTAGAGGATCCCCAAATCCAGGTGTGAAAAACTTGTTGCATCATTCCCAGAAGACTCATGGCTGTAGTAGCTCAAAAGGTGCTTCTACTCAATACTGAGCAAAGGGTCTGAATACTTAAGACCATGTGATATTTCAGTTTTTCTTGTTTAATAAATGTACAAAAATATCTACATTTCAGTATTTTCCTTTCAAGATGGAGTGCAGAGTGTACATTAATGAGCAAAAAATGAACTTTTCGGATGTTACCAAATGGCTGCAATGAAGGAAAGAGTGAAAAATTTAAGGGGATCTGAATACTTTCTGTACCCACTGTATACCTACCTAACTAAGGATGGGACTTATATACATACCGACCTAAGAGGGGACCTATTTACTTGGATACCTATCTAAGAAGGGGACCTATTACCTACCTATTGAGGCGGCATATATACCTACCTACAAAGGGGGCCTATATACCTCTTTAATATAAACAGTTCAAAAATGATGACAGTACTACATCTATTTCCTGCACCCCTAAAGGTCATAGTTGTGGCTGATCTTCTGGGGATACAAGGGATGGGGTTCAGGCCGCAGAATATGATCCTGGGTTTAGGGGTCACAGCCACAGCACAACCTCCCGGGGGTTGATTCTCTTTTTTTTTTTCTACCCCAGGACACTGTCCCTGTAAACTTTGGCTCGCACCCCGCCCCCCTCCCCCAGCAAACTACAGCACCCACCTATCATCAAATAACCCCCACTTCCATCGAAATAGGGAATGGGTAAGGAGTTGCTGGAAAAGTGAGGATTCTAGCATGTGTGTGGTAAATTCTGCAGAGACGAGTAGTGGCCGGGAGAAGTCTTCATGGTGGTCTGGACCAAAAGGAAAAAAACAAGGGGAAGACGGCCTCCCCGTTCAAAACAGACATCACCTGTAAGTCACAGACTGTAATTACACTATAATCACTTATATATCTGCAGTATTATTTAAGCCTTAGATAGTGGTAGGATTGGGATTGATGGTCTTGGTTTTGTATGATTTTTTTTCTAACAATATTATGGTAATATGTGTGGTGCATCTGCTTCATGCACAGGTGTATTATTTGGTGGCTGTTTTATTTAGAGGTTATACACTATTTTACATATATGAGTGGTATTGAAAAGGCAAATTTTTCAGCGCTGATTTTCATTACATAGGGACTGCTGAGGTGATGGCCAGGAGCTATGTGGAATATGTGTAAAATTAGTGACAGGAACATATGTTTATTTCTCTGTAAAAATCTATGCCGCAGTTCACACTGTGCTGTGAAAAATGCTGTCTGAACCCAGCCCTACTGAGCAAACTGTAAATGAAGGCCCATGCCCCTAACAACGCCCCTGGCGCAATCTGCCGGGTCTTATCAGACCTAGATCTGCACTACAGTCAGTGCAGGGGATATATCCCACCTGGATTTCCCTTGTAACTGGGACTAATGTAACATCCCCAGTTTCAGGGGAAATCATAAAGAAGTGATGTAAAAATGCCCCTCAAATGTCTTTTTCTTACTATATCGGAGCACATTAATTAAGAGAGAATAAAAAAAAAAATACACACAGAAAATAAAATATTATTAAAATAAATACTAACATCCCAAACTGCAACTTTTAACCCCACTCCCAACAATCCTAAAACTTTATATCAGTTATATATAAATGCCCATGATGAAAAAGCGACACAATGACAAAACGTATTTTAGTGCAAGTTTTGTTATTAAAAAAAAAACTATATAACTATTTTAACTCATACTAAAAAAAAATAAAAAAATATTGGGGGACATGCATGAAAACTGTCTTGGTCTAAGACTTTCCTTGTTGCTCATAGCAACCAATCAGAGCTCCCCTTTCATTTTTTTCAGAGCACTATATGAAATGAAAGGGGACTCTAATTGGTTGCTATGGCAACATAGAAAGTCTTAGACAGTTTTTATATGAGGCCCATAGTTTAACATATCATGGAAAAAGGTAAAAAACAAGTAGCATAACTAAGTGCAAGAAAGCATTCAATCCTGTATGTACCAAGGAAAAGAAAAATGTGCCATATCAGGGAGTAAATGGGGTCAACAGCCCAGGCAGGAGCTGGTTAGCATTTAAATTGCTGCAGTTCTCTTATCAGACTTTAGGATACAGTAATAGATCACTACACAGTTATGTTACTTTGTATTGGGCATCAGTGTAAGCTTTCGTATTTTCTATATTTGAGGGGTAAGTGCCTAAAATATGTATTTTATATATATCCTCCTCAGCATTGAAATAGCAGCACCAAGAAGGAAAAGTCTTGGAATAATATAAGTCACAGGATGAATAGACATGTTAATAATAAGATAATGGTAACAAATTTAAACAAAAAATGTAAACTAAAGCTCCGAGTTCATAGAAGGAGCCCACGGAAACTTCACAATTTGAAGAATGTTTGAGCGGAAGAATGGGCCAAAATCCCACCTGAGCAATGCATGTGACTAGTTTCTCCATACAGGAGGCGTCTTGTTATCACCAACAAAGGCTTTTGTATGAAGTTTTAATAAAATTTCAGTAAGCGTGTTCAATACTTTATCACTGTGTCATTTCTCACTATTATACATCTTAATTTATGGACATCTATGGTTTGGTGTCTTTGTCAGTGTGGATTGGATGGGTTGTTACCAACATCTGGTGAGAATTTCATGTCATTAGCACCTTTAGAAATATATTTGCTTAGAAAATTGATGACATGTTCAATACTTATTCCATGCTCTGTATGAAATCTAATATGTGTTTTTACTATAGTATCTGCAGCAGAATCCTAGGCTGACACTTGAACTTCTGTCGCGAATGTATCATGGAGTAGCCCCATTGTTATTTACTGGTGTTAATCTACAACATTTCCATGTGGAATTTGTAAGAATAATGGACATTCTTGTGGATGGTGGTGTGGTGGACAGGAGTCCGCATGGAGACCCTATTTACTTGAATGGTGCACTGGCTGTGAGTGGAATTGGTGCAGGCTTCATTATGGAATCCATGTCAAATCCTCAATGTATATACTTAGCTCAACAGGATCTACTTATTCCACATGATACATTGATAGAATCTCTGAGAATGATAGCTATAAATAGCATACTGATCATTATATTGGAATATAAGGGGTTGGATCTATAAAGTCTTACAACCTTTTCTTTAGCCAGTGTTTTTGTAGGCTTTATAATTTAAGTACTGAACAGGATAAAGATTTCTTTGTACCCATAAATTGAAACTGAAATGTACCTGTGAGTGAAATTCTAAAGGTCAGTGCTATTCTGTTAAACTGTTCACAATGACACCCAACATTTACAGTTACATCTTTCAATTTATACTGCTAGCAGCTGAGCTACTCACAGACCATAATCTTTTGGTATTAAGAGAAAGCAGCAACTTTGTTGGAAATAATTTTTTTTCTCAGTCAGATCTTTTTCAAAACCAATGCAAATTTAATCCATGCTATAAACACTATTATTCTGGGCTAAATAACATACAGGAGATCAAGCATTTTACTTTGCAATGTACAAAAAAATCTAAATTGTTGCAAAACTGCATTGCTTCTTCTGTTTCTTTCCATTTAATTATAATTGTTTGTTTTGCATGAAATATTTCTGGAAAACACAGTTACCCTTTGCACACAATTAACCATGTCATTTTATTAACAAGGAAATAATCATTGCCAACTACATACAGCTCAAGTGCTTGAGTTCTGTGGTGGCGGTGTCTCCAAAGTGCAGTGATTGGGCATAGATAGGGCAAGTCAAAAAGAGACATCATCCACCTACCTTCCCAACCTCAATGCTGAGGCTAAAGGGGTTGTCTCAATACAAAGATTAGCTTTCAATATGTAGGGACAGGTAACTGAAGACTTTTTCCAAATATATATATATTTTTTTTGTTTGTTTTTTTTTTTGTTTTGTTGAAGGGATAAGAGAGATTGTATCTGCTCTGAATGCATACAGGTTGACAATCTGAGAGTAGAAAGTAATGTCTTATCTTTAACAAACAATAAGTAATTACTTCTTTACTTTGAGCTCTGAAGCTCTTTGCTATGCAGATCTGTAGATATTTCTTGTTTTCATGTCAGTGCATTTGGAAGAGTTGTATATACAGAGCTGATATGTTAATTAATTCTTGCTATATAACCACCCACAGCCTGACCAAGAAGAGACAGGAGGCTTGAATGTAAAACTACTTGTGGTTCTGAAACAGCATGGTAAAACAACCCCTTTAACAGGAAATGCCTAATATTGCTCATTGATTAATTATGTAACTTACTGCAGTATGAATCTGGTTAGAATAAAAGGTCCAACAAGACCAACAACACCAAGACAGTAGTCGTGTGCTTCAGATTTGGGTCAAAATTAAATTCAACTCAAATGCTTCGGTTCAGGTAAGCCCAAATCGATTTTAGCGAAAAATCGCTAAAACAATGATTGTAACCTCAACTCTAACCCTAAGTTAAGGTAGAGTTAGGGACTGTAACTGGTAAAAGTGCCTTTTAGCTCCTGTCCATGGTCCTTCGTGTCCAATGTTACGTCTAGTGTCACTTTCAGTTTAAGTGCTGAAGGACCAGAGGCCACAAGGTGCAGAAGCGACAGGGACTGATTAGTTAAAAAACCCTAACCCAAGTTAGTGTTAGGGATATGGTCATAATTAGGGCAAGGTTTGATTTGACACCAGTTTGACCGAATTTTTTAGGGGGCATTAACATGGGGGCTAAAGATTTAACAACAGGGATCAGAGTTTGCTCCAATCCCTGCAGTTAGTGACAGGTGTCAGCTGTAATAATTAGATGACCCCGGCCCAGCAATGTGAGCCTGCTCCAGAGCTTCTTACTAGCATGATGACAATGAGTTAAAGGGCTTCCTTGGTGGCTGTGCCAGGCACTTCAGATTAGTTCTATTCAATTAAAGAAATATACTGCAGTTAGAATGCTATAGCTCCTTTGTTGTGCTGATCAGCAGCGGCCCTAGAGGTCTGACCCTGACCAATCAAACACTGATTTTCTATCCTAAGGTCAGACCATGAAGGTTCAGAAAATCCTTATTAGTGCTTGTCCACACGGCACAGGTTTTCACCCGTTTTTTTCAGACAGTTTTCGGTTTTGAAAACTGTCTGCAAACTGGGTGAAAACTTTTAACATGGGCCTCTATGGAAAACCTGTGCAGCAGTCCCCACTGAATGGGTGTAACGGTCAGTGGAAGTAGATCCTCTGGACCACTACAAGCGATGGTGTAAGCCATGCCAGGGAGCGGAATCTAAGTAGGTCCAGTTTTCACCAGAGCCTGCCGCAAAGCGGGATGGACTTGCTGCGGCGGATTGCTACCAGTTCGCTACCCCTAACGTGACTTGCTTGCGGTGGCAGCCGAGGTGTTGCGTGGTACAGAATCGTGAAGCAGGCTCGAAGTCGGGGACAGGCAGAAGGTCAGGACAGGCGGCAACGATTCGTAGTCGGGGACAGGCAGAAGGTCAGGACAATCACCTGACCTTAGAGAGACCAATCACTGGGCGCACACCCGGCCGGCAGCAGGAACGCGCACCGGGATGAGAATAGGATCGTGGCGAGGCAAGTGGATGTCAGAGCTGCGGGTGCAGCATCGCACGGACACTTGTAACAATGGGTTTTCCACCCGGCAGTTTTTCAGACCGCCGGCGGCCCGAAAAACATAGAACATGTTCATTCTTCCATCCGGTTTTCAGGTGGCAGAAGAACATGTCTATGTGAAGTGGGAGGGCTTTTCTCCAATAATCGTGGTGAAAAGCCATCCCCCTGTGGCCGTGTGCACTGCACGAATACAGTTCAAATACCAGTCGGATAAACCGGCCGGTATTTTTCCTGTGCCGTGTAAATAGCCCCTAATAGTCATTGTTGTCACAGTGCACACTGCGGCCGCTATCACCGACTGCGGTCATGCCTATACCTCTGCTGCAGGCCCTGTCAAGTCCCCATTATCTGTAAAACACTCTGCTCCTTGTTACTCACCTGCCCCGGCTCCTGTCTGCCCCACGGTGCTGACGGCGGTGCCCGCCGATGGCTCTCTGGCGTCCCATGCCTATTATTTTTTTGTTCATTAGCTGCAGTTTTAATAGCACGAACTCACTGCTAAACAAGATTAAGGGCCACATGTATGAAAACTGTCTAGGTCTAAAACTTGGGGTGGGTTTTAGACCTAGACAGTTTTCATACATGTGACCCTAAGTTTAGTATAGTACAAGTTTAATATATTTACGTCTCTAGAGAACAAGGTTTTCAAAACAGAACATTTATCATTATTCTAAGACTTTGTCCTTCTGAAGACTTTTACACCTATGATATCCAATATGGATACATGAATAACGCATTTGAGTAATTCATGGCAGTGTTTGGAGAGAATACAAGAAATGTAAATATAGCAGATATCTGTCTACATAATATTGGGACATTAATTTGACAGATGGTCCTTAGAGCTGTTATCAATGCTAATGATTACCTATTTATTGTAGGCTGAGGACATTTAAATGATATTTGTCATTACTGTTGAAAGGTCAAATAATCCATGACTGGTCAAAACAAATCATTCAGATTGCAAGAGAATATTATAAATTAAATGTTAAAATTACTGAGATTAAGTGATGATACAGAATCTGTGTATTCTATTGAAAAAAGCCTAATAATTACCTGTCTCCCTGCCTGTGCCACTCCGCTTCTCTTACCTTTTGGGTTCTCGTCCCAACATGCTGCACTCCAAGCCTTTCCCCTGTGCCATGAAAATAACCAATAAGTCAAGAGGAGCGGATCACCGGGGAGCTTCAAGGTGGCAGAGGCGGGGGACATCTAGGTAAGTATTAGTTTTTTTTTTTTTTTTTGGATCATCCTGACCACAATACAGTACATATTTTTATGGACAGCCCCTGTAAGATCTATAAAGATCATTTTCAAAAGAAAATGGATTGGTCATGAAACAGTTAAAATGGAATCTATGATTTTCCATTCAGATATTTACACTATCATCATGGTTTCCATTATAATGGGAAAAACAATTGCAGTGACAGATCAAGACCAACTGCTCCTGATGGTCCCCACTGACTTATAATTGGGTCTGTCAGGTTCTGTTTTGGTGTCAATCATTTTGACTGTAAGAATATTGCAGCGTTTTGCCCTAACTACTCACATCAAATCTGATAGAATTACAAATGTAGCAAAGATTAATTTGATCACCATGATATCACGGCACAGAATATAATCACCATTTTTTCAATGCTTTTAAATGGCTTTGCTTGTAATCTAAGAAAAGATAAAACAAAAAGTCATGATCTCACAGTGAAGCTAATTCTGCTGCATCCATACAAATGGATACTTACAAAAGAGCTTTTGATGGTAGTGGGTCCAGAGCCTTATTTATCTTTTGGTTTAGTGTCCATTTGAAAGGAGTATGGTATAAAATCAAGTAAGGCATATATAATAATATATAGCAGGCTTCGACTGGTCCAAAGGGGAGTAGGGGAAACCCCCAATGGGTGCCTGGGCTTGATGGGCACTTTTCAAGGAGAAAGGCAGAGGAAAAGTGGCAGCAAGTAAGAGGGAAATTGCAAAAGTCAAGTGCAGTATATTACGTCTTGTACAGTAGGATGGGCCCCAAGAATCAGATTTATTGGTGGGCCAAAGGCACCCCAGTCCAGTACTGATTCTAAGCACATTTTACAACAGAATCATTATATGTTGTTTCGTTTCTGTAGTTCTGTAAAAGTAATGAGGGATGGACTTTAAAGAGCATGTACATGGACATGATCAGGTGTTTTTGATGTATCTGCAGTCTACTCGAGCAAGCTTTGATTATGCCTTACAGCAGATTGCAAGGTGTAATGACAAGGGGAAAATTATATGTCTGATTGCAATGTTCATATTCCTCTTGAGTCTGTTCCCCAAAGTTCCCTTTATTTTTTAAATGCCTTTCATGGCAATGTCCTTTTATACAATATCTAGATACAATATTCTATGCTGTTAACATTCCCAAATGTTTTATCTTACACTGATGCATGTCTAGGCAGATGAGCCATTGATTTATCTTGCCCTTGTCAATGACTACCTTGCTACCAGCCCCTATGCACTTTGCGCTTAGTTCCCAGGATGGTTGACAACTATGACATGCTACCATTTTTGAGACATAGAAAGTAGTTTAATCAGTTGCCCTTTGTTAATACTGTAAATGATTTTAAAATATAATTTATTCGTATAGGCTTCTCCTATATGTATATGACAAAGCTATGTTGATCCTCTGTTCACACAACAGATTCTTCCATTTTCGGTCTTTGGCAGAAATCAAAGGCAATACCATAAGATGCGTGCTGAAAATTTTGACTTTACAACGGCAGATTTTGTGGGGTTATGGCCATGCATTTGCATTTAGGAGGGGTTATCTGCATTCTTTCTAGCAAAAATGGCTATAGATGTGGATTCTGCATGAAAAGAACATCATTAAGTGAAAAGTCATGTATTTTTCCCATGGCATGGATTTCATAACCGTATGAACTACTGCGGAGATTCCTATTAACACATAATGGAATGCACATTCATGTGGAATGCACATGGATTATGGCACAAGATAAATATGTGACAGTCCAACACTTAGGGTATGTTCACACGGCGTAATTGCAAGGCACATTTCAGCACGTATTTTTGCAATACACCCAAAATGTGACCCGCAATTATAGTAATTCATAACTCTCATAGACAGCTATGAATTATGTCTTTCTCCCCCGGCATACAATACACGCATATTGTACACCAGGAGAGAGAAGTGACATAGTGGATAGTGACAGTGAATGGGGCCGGCCCACCGCGCTTTAGAAGTATACGCTGACCAGCATGTACTTCTAAAACACCCGGCGTATTACGGTGTGTACAGTATGTGCCGCAATACGCTGTGTGAAAATAACCTTAAAGTAACGTATTATGTAGTTTATTCAGTTTCTATAATTTATTGTAAGTCAGTAGAATAGAAATAATGAATAAAGAACATTATCAGTATTGCACAGTATTGCTATCCTGCCTTATTTAGCCTTCAGATGCACAAAAGAGCTGTTGTGTCAATAAATTCCATATCCTGTGCTGGCTGTGTCCCATTATACTCAGCAAAGCCAGAAAGTGAGGTGCAGAAAACAGCCTGTTGGACATGCTTCAGTGGCTAGTTTGAATATTGCAAAATTTATATGCAGATAGTCACATAAAAAATAAAGCAAAAATTATTGGCCAAATAATCTATTTTATTAGCATCTTCAGACAGGATTCCACCGTTACATCCTGTGCTGATTATAGGGCTAATAATGGTTTTTGGGATCCACATATGTTAGCCATTTAAGCAGTCCCAGGTTGTCCAGCCTGCATTTAATTTTTGAATTAATGTTTGTGAGTATGGCTCCTCTAATTCAGTGCAATAAGTATTACATGGGTTTCCAGCCTTTATTCAGCATTGACTATTAAAAACACACTGCAGATTGGCCTATTTAACCTTGTTCTGAGAGAAAGACAGTTGAATACTATCGAAAAACAAGATGAACTTGAGAAATACATCATTCAAGTCCAAGTCAGTAGAAAAGAAATAATGAGTAAAGAATGTTATCAGTATTGCACAGGATTATTATTCTGCCTTATTCAGCCTCCAGACACAAAATAGAGCTGTTGTGTCATTAAATTCCCTACCCTATGCTAGCTGTGCCCCATTCTATACAGCAAAGCCAAAAAGGGAGACGTAGAAAATAGCCTCTTGGGCATGACTTGTTGGAATATTGCAAAATTTATATGTGGATAGTCACTTAAAAAATTACAAATAAAGAAAAAAGTGACCAAATAATAAATGTTATTGGCATCTTCAGACAGGAGTCCACCACTATATCTTTTCTTAACATGGGACAAATGAGAGCCACTTTAATTCACATATGTTAGCCCTTTGAGCAGTGTCTGGTTGGCCAGCCTCTTCATCTACCATAAATTGCTAATACTAAATAGAATTTACAAAAAATAAAATTTTTGTATTAGAGATTGCGTATGAAGTCCAACAATTCAGTGCAAATACTATTAAATTGGTTTTCCAGCCTTCATTTGGGCATAGGGCTATAAAGAACACTCTAAAGATTGGCTTATTTTGCCTTTTTCTGGAAGAAAGGCAGTTGAATACTATTAAAAAAACTAGATGAACTTGACAAAGCTATCATTCAAATCCAAGGTGACCTTATCTAATGTAGAAAGAAACATATGGAGCTGCAAATCCTTTGAGTGAACTTAGGAACCTCGACAACACAGAAAGGCTGAAAGATCAACCGTCACAATGAAGACTGCATATATTGCTTGTAGTAAATTACCTTGCACAGCAGAACATCAAGATAATCTGCTTTTAACCCATTTTCAGCTAAGGCTGCCTGGAAGAACTAACCACACAAATGAAGCGATGCGCAATCACTGTTTCCAAAGACAAAATGAACTGGCTTGGGAAGTCACCTAGGTCAGAACAGACCCTTGAGGCTTCTCAAGAAGATTTTGTTTCAGCAGATAATTGTAGTTTATATCCACTGTGAGGACTGAACATTTTGGTTGAATGCACAAAAGCTGTCATAATGAGACCTGACATATATAGTCATTAGGCGGAAAAGATGACATGGAGCATTTCATATAATACCCCAAACTAAGAAAATGACTCTGGCTTCAAGATAATAATACTAAAACTAAGTATATTATTAATGTTCTTGATTATCAGGGTCATAGGAAGGTGATGGAGGAGAAGCAATTGAATATCAAAAAAGATAGAAAGAGTAAAAAAAATTTTTTAAAAAGGAATAAAAAAACTTGCACTAGGGTCAAACAAGTGAAAAGAAAGCACAATTTAATAAAAACTATCGGGCTTTCCGAGTAGCACTGCTCTACAGTTTACTACATGTGATTTCCAACATTTTTAGTAGGATAAAAGGAAGTGATGACTGTTGGTCAAAAGCCAGCTAAACACATAAGATAGCTGTCATCCGAGCACTTGGCTGAATGTGCATGTTCATTTCAATGACGGGATAGATACAAACCACTGCCAGACCCCCTGGACAGTGGCTTATCTCTGGACAGAAGGAAAGGATAAGTCCATCAGCGAAAACTGAAAGGCCACCAGACTGATTAGATTGATGTGTTTGAGTCTAATGTAATGTGTATAGACAGCACCAGTAAAAACAGACAGCTAAACTCCAGAAATAAGTTCTGATTTGCAGCTTCAACATCTGCTGCATTAAAAGTATTTTTATTACTATATTTAACCAAAGGCTCCTAATCCATTATGTTGGAGGTAGGGTTTTGCAATGTCTGCTTCAATCGTTTGATTCCAGTAATTGAAGCAAGTGCCTTTAGCTTTTGTGACTTCTATATACTACGTGTAAAGAATTACAGGCTGATTTTCTGCTGCAGGTTTATGGTCTAAAGAAGCTCTCGGTGACATATTTTAGAGCAGGATGAAACTCACACATAAAAAGATTTAACTTAGGTCTCTGTCATAATTCTGCCCTTTAAGCCTTTTTGACTTTTCTCTATGGAGCAATGTAAGTTTATTTGTCACAGAGAAAAAAAAATGTTGCAACTTTCCCCGATTATTTACTGGAGCTACAATAGTACCATGAGATAAGCGTTTAGATCACCTGCTCCATTTTTCCTGTTTGCATTAAAGCAGGGTACTATAAATGGATCCATATTCCCTATTAAATTCCATTGCTTGTGTCTAGTAAGATAAAATAATTTCTTTGTAAGAAATGTGTGAGAAACGCCGCAGGTGTCTACATGGTGCTATTGAAGATGATGGGTGAAGTAGTGAAAAAGTGGTGGTGTGGTTGCACCGGCACTTAATAACAGCTGATAACACAATTTCTCCGTGAATACTTCAGGCTTTACTAACAGTAGTCTTCTTGTGGACAATACATCATAGAGGCAAGGTTCTTGTGTTTGTGGCATATCTCAGACTCCCTCACTTTGGATTCTTGACACTCCTCACAACTCCCTTCTTGTTCCGTGCCAGTCCAGCTGTTAAAGGGGCCGGTACCTGGCAACACAGGACACTCTCTGTCCACTCACTGGGACCCCTTTCTCTTCCGGCAGTCCCCCAAGATGCCCACCTTTTACTCCAAGTTGTCTGTCTCTCCTCAGTGTCCACTCTGCCTGGGTCTCTATTCCCTCTCTGTGTCTGCTCTACTTCAGGTGTTGCAGCGAGATGGACATCTCTCCTTCACCCCAATCTGCCCTGTCTATTGCTGACTTAATATACAGTCTTTCCCCTTTAACTTTCTCACAACAGGAACCACATGAACCAAAACTCAGGAAATAACTCGAACTGCTGCAGAGTTGACAGGCTCTTCCTTATAACTGTGTACATGGACTTCAGCTCCACCCCTGTCAGCTGTCCTGTTTGGCTGCACTGTCTTGCTAACAGCTCTCTCTCTCTCTCTCTCTCTCTTTCTAAACTACAGGGGACACACTAGAGCTCGATATAGATTTTCCATCTCACCAGACCACTATCTCTGTATATATATAACATAAACATGTATTCCCATCCTACACAGTATATTACAGTTATATATATTTGCCAATAATTTACATATCATTGAATTTTACATCAATAATAATACTACATAATTAAGCCTCATTTATTAAAATGGTCTGACAGTAAGACTGTCTTTGATGTACAAAGCAACCAGAGTTCAGATTTCATTTTTCCAGCGCAGCAAAAGAAATAAAAGTTGAGCTCTGATTGGTTGATTTATGAAACAATGACTGTTTTACTATTAGAAAGTTTTGATAAATAAGGCCCAATGTCTTGATTTGGAAAATGTTGTTTAGAGAATTACTGTAGTACAACTATGAAAGAGTGAGGTGGCTCATAGAACTTATTCCTGAGAAGACTATGGATAAAGGATACGGCACTATTTAGGGAAGGGGTTCCTGGACTGCCTAGTCTCGGTAGTAAGGATTGAGCTGCAGGAAAGGATAAAAAGCCCATGAGTTTTATGGGTCTGGCATCTAGGGGGACTACTTTCTCCTACCTGGGAGGGGTGTATAAGGGAGGTCTGTATCCAGGGCCATTCCTTTGGCCGGGCGAGATGGGCAGTCACCCTGGGCGCCGCTCAGCAGGGGGGCGCTGCAGTAAGATGCTCTCTCTCTCCTACCTCATTGAGCAGGCAGCGAGTCTGCAGGAAGTCAGGCTGCACATCGTCTGTTGCCAGCTTTCTCCTTTTTATAAGTGGCCTTGTAAAGGTGAGCAGCACTGTCGAAGGCACATTGCCACTAAGCTGCCAACCTGAACTGTGGAGACTGTAATAGATGCATCGCCAGCTCCTACCCTCTTAGGATATGTGTGAGAGAGCTGAGCCTCCTCGGAACTGCTGTGCAAGCTTCCTGTAGCACAGAGCACAGTCACCTTCCCCGTGTGAAGAGAAGCAGTGTCCTCCGCGCTGCCAGATCCTCTTCAGACTGGATACTGCTGCACTAGGTGAGTATGTCACACAAGATTATTGCTGAGTTCTGCCACTTCCAAGATTTATATCACAGAGGAGGCTGCACTGCACCCACACCCTTATGTTTTTCACCACTATCCTTAAAGGGGTTTTTCCACCATGTACTGTTGACGTGGGATCCTCCAAAATGGGTATTTAATCACTTTTCTAAACATATGTGATTACAAAAAGTGAAGAGGATGAGAGCTACAGCATTTCTCAATCCCCCTTAGTTACCTGAAAGCTTCCACTAGACACGACCAGAGTGACCTGAGGAGATGACAGACCGCGCTTGCGTGAAACACTTCTTATCTGATGACAGGGAAAATTAATGAGCTTTTAAGGGACAGGGACGAAAGTGCAGACTAGGGGGGGGGTTTTTTCTTCCTGTATTGAAACCCCCCTGTTGTACGTTATTTTTTTTCATTTAATTTTTGAGGGGTTTCCTTTACCCCCCCCCCCCTTGCTCACCCCCTCCCTCCTCCTCTGCAGCTTCATGACTTTTTAAAATTTCTACTCCCCGGCTTTAAGAGTAAAAACTGGTCCGCCAAATCCCCTTTAAACCCCTGTTTAATCTGAGCTTTACTTTTGCACACCAAACACCCCCATAATTTTGCTACTATAATTAGCAGGCAGCCATAGGGGGGATTAGTGCGAAAAATTAGTGCTGCGGACATGAGGGGAATCTAGTAAAGCACAGTGTGTGCTACTATACTTTATTGTGCTGCACAAAACTCCCATCCTAAAACAGCACACTTTAAAAAATAGATCACAACAGAACATGGGGGGGTTTTAAAAGGTGCAAAGTACACGGGGGGGGGACTTAATAAAGGGTCTTAGGTATCTATACTTCTGAATTCAATCCCCTCTACGCCACGTAAAACACATGCAACAAAAGGGTTTTGGGGCAGCATAGTGAAAGCTTATTTATTGTACTGCAGGACTGAAAAAGGGATACTTACCCAGACAAACAAGGTAATGCGCGCCCCATAAAAATTCGGGCCCATCCATACCTCCTTGCTGCGGGAAATTAGCGCCCTACAGTCCCCTACTTTCACTACCCCGTCTCCCCCCTGCTGCTACCAAAACTCCCAAAAAAACTGTCAACCTTCACCTACACAGACAAAGGAATTATGAGTACAGTAAAAGTTTTGAGAAATAACACACAAAATTATAAAACAAAAAATCAATTAATCATATAAAAAGTGCAATAAAAAATAAACCAATTGCTTTTTTTTTTTCCCCCCCGATAAAAGTCTAAACATTAATAAACACTTTATGATAAACACCGGAAATAAAAAAAAAAAACAATACCAAATGAAAGGTTTTTTTTTTTCACTCTTCCAAAAAAAAGGAATACAGTTTACCAAAAAGTGTATTTACCCCAAAAAAGTACAATAGTTATGGGGTCTTTTTAACGATAGCAAAATATAACAAACCATTTTAAATTGGTTTTGCCATAGTTTACTGACCCACAAATAAGTTATCAATTATGCCGTGCGCTGAAGTCCATAAAACTTAAACCCAAAAAAACAATGGCAGAGTAGCATATTTTTCTGCTTAACCCTGCCTAAAAATTTGAATTGTTTTTCAAAACATTATACATTACTAAATTGAGGTCAGTAAAACACTACTTGGCATTCAAAAGCAAGCCCTCATGTGGAGAAGAAAAGGGAAAGAGTATGACTCCAGTCAGAGAACACATCACTTGTGAATCACTGGCTGTAATCACTTATCCGTCTGAAAAGCGACAGCTTACAAGGTATCTACCACTATTTAAGCACTGTGTATTAGGAATATTGGTCTTTGTATAATGATGTTTATTAAATAACAGTATGGTGGTATTATTAACTGTGTGGTGGTGATATGTGGTTATGATGTGGTGGTATCATTCAGTCATTCTGTGGTGGTGATATGTGGTTATGGTGTTGTGGTATTATTCAGTCACTATCTGGTGGTGATATCTGGTTATAGTGTGGTGACATTTTGTTTTAGTGGGATTAATGGTAATATTAGTCTTCGGATTCTGGTTTTGTGCAGCAGTGTTATTTGGTAACTGTATAACTATTAATTAGTAATTTTATATATAGAACTTTGTGTTATATCTTTTTGGCACAACATGTTTATGGAGGGGGGGGGGGGCGCGAAATTTCTTCACCTCGCCCTCGGTGCAATTTAGGCTAGGAACGGTCCTGTCTGTAACCCTCCTCCTTCCAACATCAACAGCAAGGTCGTCCCCCCCCTTCCCCTTTTGGGTTTATGTAGTAAGTTTTGGCGCTAGGTCTGCCTCTTTTCCTCCAGCCTTAGTAGCGATCTCCTACCCTCCATCTCTATGTTTCTTATGGGTTCCATGATCGGTTATTTATTATGTATATTTTTCCATCTGTTGTAGTTGGTGCATTTCTCTCATCAAATCAAAGCTGGTGGTCAGTAGTGTGGAGAGTTGAAAGGGTAGTGTAGCGCCTCACTCACGCTTTGACGCCCTCCGGGACTGTCCTGGGGGTACTTGGCTCCTGGATCGCCGCTTTGGTAAGCGAATCGGCACTCGGACACAAGGCTTCAGTTTAACCCTAGCCTTAGCCAGCTTTATTGAGGCTCAGGAAAAAGACAAACAATAAACAAACAAAACCTCGGCCGTCTAGCCACTACCTAAACTTAAGTAGAGAACCCTCTCTAACATTAGTTGGACCTACGGTCCAGCGTACACACACACCGCACTTATATTTCACCCAGTCTCCTACTGGGTTCCGGCTCTCCCTAAGCCTCGGGGGCAGAGCCTCCTGCAAGCTCCACTGCCACTCTAAACTGCAGATGGCAGACCACGCCCCCCTGATTACCTGGAGCAGCAGGCTTTTGTAGGCCTCCAAGGCCATGCCAAAAACATGTGCTGGAACACGGGAACATGGGTACGTGGGAAAATGGGGAGTAGACACCCACCCGACACATTGTCTATTCCCAATAAGAGCCGACCCCAAGAACGGCTGAAAAGCCAAACTAACCATACATCTTTGCCAACCGCTTTTGTGGCTGACAATACATATGACCGGCTCCTATTCCACCAAGGCCACATATCCTTGGTGGCATGTCGCATATACCACTCTGGTATATCTCCATCTCCACCTAGTGGCAGAAACAGGCAACTACATGAAGCTGGTCCGCCACAGTAGTTAAATGGGAAATTGTCCACCAGTAGCCCAGTGGTCTGCATAAGGCTTCAGACCTCTCTTTTTGGTTATGCAGAGTCTAGTTACTTAAAGTAGTTAAAGGGGTTTTGCCACGATCTCATTTCATACCTCCTTATTCCAGATCTTCAGCCTTGTGAGCTCAGAAGGGCGCGCGTGTGATTTGTTTGAATTGCATATCATGTGACCCAGCAGGATGACATCACCATGCCATTCCTCTCTCTAATCAAATAAAGGTCTGGTTATGTAAAGCATTGTGAGTAGCTGGGAGGTAATGTTTTTGCTTCAACACAAAGGGTCCAGGTTCAAATCCCTGCAGGAACCAAACCTTTGATTTTTTTTTTCTATTTATTAATGCACAGAACTCACTAAGGTTTCTTTTTTATTTATTTGCACTGTTTGACTAATTACTAAGGAGTACAGAGGACAGGAGTAGAGTGACAGCACCTAGGGTTTAAATACTCAGTAGCTGCCTGAGAGGAGAGGTGATGTCTGAGCATGTCTGACCAGGACTGAGGAGCTCTCAGCCCTGGTCGTATCCCCTGGAGACAAGCTGTATACAATGGATCACTAAAGGAGCAGCCAAAACAGATTTTTTAATAATAATGAATGGTGAAAATGTTTGTTATTTCATTTGCAAGCTTCCCATGTCAATTTTACGTGGGCAAAACCCCCTTAATTTCAATTAACTGAATCATGTCCAACCAGAATTTAAAAATCTAAAAATGCAATAATCAGCAACTTGAGGCCAATAGAATAAAAAAAAACTATATACACACCTTCCTCCTTTCTTCCTTCCCAGCGTTGGCTCTCCCTGTTCTACTGCTTACCTCCTGTTCTCTGTCACCGATACAGCTACTGATTGGCTACGCTGCTCATGTACCTCTGAAGTGAACGGCTCCGATTGGTGATGTAGAGGCATGTGACTGCAGCAGCCAATCAGCGGCTTGGTTCAAAATTCCATTCAGAAGGGAATAGAAGGTAAACAGAATCCAGAAAAGAGCCAGCGCTGGAACGAAAGAGAGGAAGAAAGTGGTACAGGCATTTTTATGTTATTGGCTACAAGTTGCTCATTATTGCATTTTTAGATGAACTGGACAACTGCTTCAATAAAAGAGTATTTTACAAATTATATATGTCCTTGCTTAATTAAAAGGATAAAAATGGGTGAGCTCTGGTTGTGAAGGGAACAGTAGGGCTGTATAATTCAGGCAGTCTTATTTGCAGTCTGGAATTATTTGCATATCAGGTTCAAATTATATACTATGAACTATGGTCTCATTTGGTAGTGAATGTAGCCTGAAGCATACTATGGTTGGCAACATTTTAAAATATGCAGTATTCCAGAGACAATATACTGCTGAATGTATGCAACCTTGTAATTCACAGGCATGAATCTTTCAGAGGACCCTGGAATATTACTCTTCCTCTTCAATTAATAACTTACAACCATCAGAGAATAAGAAAAGACTCGATCTTACATGGGACTCAGTACATTTAAAGAGGACTTGCTTTGCATATAGTGCATTGAATGTTGCATGCTATACATAGCACAAAAAAAGCTTCCTACAGGAATCAGCATTTCAGCATGTTGCTTACTTTAGCTACTCTTTACTGCTACAGCAGACGGTTGGGTATGTATAAATGGGTCTAAGCTGCTGCTGCTGCAAAAAAAAAAAAATTCCACAGCAAATCTGCAACCAATCTGCAGAAACTTTAGTACAGATTTTTAAATGCTATAAAGATGGATTAATCATTGAGGATCTTCCACGCAGTTCCACCATTGTTTTTTGGGCTTCAATTTTACAGCGTTCGCCGTGCAGTGTAAATGATGTGGTAACTTTACTATGGGGGTTGGTACAATTGCAATAGTATTAAATTTATATAGTTTTTTATGTATTATTACTTTTACACAATAGAAATAGGTCTATAAAAAATGGCGTTTTTATGTTGTCCTATTAGGGAAGTCTTTACAACTTCACTTTGGTTTTTTCATTTTTTTATTAATAGGTTCTTTGTGAAGGGTTTTTTGGAACAAAATACAGCAATCCTGGTAGCGTTTTTTTATTTTTATTTTTTATAGCGGTCACTTACGTTAGATATGACATGTTTACCCTTTCTCACGGGTCGATACGATTACAGCAAATACCCAATTTTTTAATATTTTTTTTTATTTTTACTGCTTTTAAAACAATAAAAAACACTTTTATTCAAACGGGGAAAACACATTTTTTGCATGCCAAATAGTCTGAGAGCCATAACTTATTATTTTTCTGTGTATGGAGTTGTGTACGGGGCTTGTTTTTTGCAGGATGAGTTGACGTTTTTATTGGTATCATGTTTGGGGGGACAAGCCCTTTTTGATCATTTTTTAAATCCGTTTTTTGGAAGGCAGAGTGAAGAAAATACTGCAATCCTAGTAGTGTTTTTTTTTTTTATTTTTAACCCGCGCTCACTGTGCAGTATCCGAAAAGTTAGTTTAGGCTATGTTACACTGCAAACAGAGAAAAAAAGTCCCTTAAAGCGGCCGTTCTTTCTCTGATGCAGGACCGCAGCTTTTTGTCACGGGTTTGTGGGAAAATCCCGTCCCGCTTCTTGTTTCCCCCCCGCGCCCCCCATACAATAGCATTGTTGCTTACAAAAGGCTTTATCCCTGTTGTTATAATACGCGCTGGCCGAAAGACGGGCAAAAGAAAAAACGAGCTGTGTAGACAGCAACTCTCTTTTCTATTTCCGTCTATGGCACCACACTGACGATCTAAACTCCGGCGCTTTTAAAAACGAAAAAGCGGGCCGAGATACCATCGTTTAAACATGTGCAGTGTGGACATAGCCTTAAAACCCGTGGGTCGATACGATTAACGGCGATACCCAATTTAAAATGTTTTTTTTTATGTTGAAGCACTTTAAAAAAAAAAAGGGGTTTTTAGTGTGTAAAAGAATATTTATGCATCGCCCATCCTTCGAGAGCCATAACGTTTTTTTTTTTCCGTATACAGAGCTGTGTAAGGACTTTTTTTTTTGCGGGATGAATGACGTTTTAATTTGGGACAATGTTGGCCTTTATAGGGGGTTTTTTTATCACTTTTATTCCATTTTTTTGTGCTGGGGATGAACAAAAATCTTAATTTGTTATTTTTTTTTTTTTTTTTTTTTTTTACGGCGTTCACCGTACAGGTAAATTAACTGACAGATTTGTAAGGGGAGGTCGTTACGCACGCGGCATACCAAATATGGGTACTTTTTATTTTTATCTTTTTTGGGGCGATTGGCGTTTGTAAAGGGGAAAAGGGTGGTGTACGTTTTTTATTTTATTTTTCGTGTTTGTGTTTTACTTGTTTTTCACTTTTTTTACTTTTTTTTTACTTTTTTACATTTTTTTTTTACTTTTCCCCATAGGGAATTTGAATGAGAGATCTTTAGATCTCTCATTCAATAGGAATCAATGCACAGCTTGCTGCTGTGCACTGGTTCCTATGGTAACTGTCAGTTACGATGCCGGGGCACAGGGCACGGCCGGGCATCGTGACGTGACAGACAACCCGGAAGGCATTCTATGCCCTCCGTGCTGTCTGTCAGCACACAACAGCCGCACGATCGTGCGCTGCTGTCGCCGACAGAGAAGCAGGAGGAGCGATCTCCTCCTGCGTCTCTCTTAGTTATCGCGATAATTAAGGGGTTAACCCCCCCTCCCCCCCCGAGTGATCTCGGGTCGGGGCTTTAGAGTTCGCGCGATCCTCAGGACGTATGCATACGTCCAGGGGCGTGAACCCCCAAACGACCTGGACATATGCATACGTCTAAGGTCGTGAAGGGGTTAAAGAGATTGTCCAGCTCACCATTTTTAAAGGGGTTGTCTCAGGATGCGATTTTAAAGTGCCACAGCCAGCTTGAGACTCACATTTCCGTGTCAGGCTGTGGGTGGTTCTTCAGCAGAATTCATTGGCATATCAGCTCTTATATTCTTAGCTGATTCTGTTACAGTGACATGAGTGCAGGAGGATTGTAAACTGTAGTGAACAGGGCTACAAAGCTCTGAAGGGTTAGTTTGTCAGTAGGTAATGTGAACAAACTCTTAACTGCAGATAAGAAACACAGCAGGAAGTGACACCACCAGCCCAAACACTGCTACAGCCTGTAAGAGTAGAGAGAGGTGGCCGATAATTAGGAAAGCTTATCTGCAAAAGCAGGAGATAAGGTTTACATCTAACTCAGAAGAGAAGCAAAATCAGAACAGCAATATATTCGGTAACAGTCTTTATTTACCTTTGCCTACATGTTTAAAGACAATCATTGTAACGGAAATACCTCTTTAACTTTTAATATGGTGAAGAGCCTGTAAGAACATAAAAAAGCCATTCTCACCTCTGTACTGATGTTCGCTTCAGTGATGCACCTGCAGGTCCTCTCCCTGGGTCTTCTGTTGTCTTCCGGCTGCAGCCGAATGAAACATCACTGCTGCAACTGTATGAAACATTACTGCTGCAGCTGAACGAAACGTCAGTACTACAGCTGCAGATTTGCTGCAGCAGTCATGTGACATTGCCCGATGTCACAGTTCCCAGCCTTCACTTTCAAACAGTGACATTGGGCAGTGTCACATGACTACTGCAGTCAGAGGAACAAACGTCAGTATAGATGTCACTATAGTTTTTTTTTTATTTTCATACAGGCATTGCACCATATTAGAAATTAAAAAAGAAGAGCTGAATGAAGCTAAGTTCACATAGAATAGTAATGCTTCAGGTTTACGGCTATATCTTTTACATACTGTATATATATTTATTATATTCTTTTAACAACAGCATGAGGGGAACCAAAATCGAGGCAGCCATTCCCCCATACATACAATACAAAAACAAAATTGACCATTATAACGGTGGGCCTACTAAATGGCAGACCAGAGATGTGGATCCTCTGGACCACCACAAGCGGTGGTATGAGCCACGCCAGGGAGCGTAGTCTAAGAAGGTCCGGTATTCAAGCGGGATGGACTTGCTACGGCGGAACACTACCTGGTCGCTACCCCTGTCGTGATGTGCTTGCGGTGGCAGACGAGGTGCAGTGTGGTGCTTGAAGGTATGGACAGGCGGCATAGGTTCGTGGTCAAGGGACGAAGTCAAATGTTACGGTACACAGTATATGCAAAAGACACAATAGGAACGCTTCCTCTCAAGGCATAGGGTACTATCGATTCGGCAAGGGTTTTAGGAAAGGGCAGGGCTTAAATAGTCAGCGCCCGGTGTTAAAAAATCATTAGCTGCAGTGCCGAGCGCGCACCCTAGGGGGCAAGCGCGCGCCCGGCAAGCAACAGGAGCGTTGTGAGGTGAGTAGGAGACGGAGCTATGAGGGCGCTCGCAGCCTGAGGACCGAGGATGCAGCAGAGGTGCGGGTGTGCCCATGACCTGACACATGGGTTGTGGGGACACCCGTTATAACCATTTCCTCAAAAAAAATGTAAATAAATTGTGCAGGTACACATGAGATGTGAGTGTTTAGTGTAGGGTCCTGAAAAGAGTTTATTTTGTTGCTGGTGGATAGGCTCCCAATTTGGATTAAATGCACTAAGAAGATGAAGTTTACGAATATAATAGATATATTAAAGGGGTTGTCCACTAAACAAAATTACATGCAATTGGGGCCAGGGTGGGCAAAAAAAAAAAAAAAAAAAAGCTGATACTTGCCTACCTGCCTCACTGCTTCCACTCCAGAGCCCCAGACAATCTGCCTCTCATGATTTCCATGTTCTATTCCCAACACAATGGAGAGGCTTGTTGCCCTATTCACTAACAGTGGAGAACAAGCCTCTCTAACATGTCGGGACAAGAACTCAGAAGAGGAGAGCATCGCCAGTGAGCTTTCATTTTTCCAGAGCAGTATAATAAATTGAGCTCTGATTGGTTGCTACGGGCAATAAAGACTTTTACCATTAGACAGTATTGATAAATAAGGCAGTTTGCATCCAAAGCGGTCTAAAGAAAATACATTTGATGACCTTTGTTAGCAATTCATTTGTGTCTCAAAGTATCTGAAGAAAGTTCATATCTGCATACCTAGGCTGAATATCTGTAGCTCAGCAAAATCCTTATGCATAGATAGAAAAATACTGCAATGCAAGTCACTCACATAATGTCTCAAGTAGGTTTATTCTGCATTGTCAACAGATTTTATTAGATTTTATTTCTCAAGGAAGGTTAAATGTGAAGCAGACAGACATCATATTGGCTGGAAATAAATAGGAAATGGCACAGTAGTCACTCCTCTGCATCACCTAATCTGATTTCATACACGATTGTCAGCAAAAGTGGCCTTTAGAAAGTTAAGTATGGCACAGATAAACTAAACGCCCAAAAAACATCTTCAACCCTTTCAAACATCTTTAACGCATTGCTATTATGTGAGAAGACTGGTACTGCCAATAAAAGCTAGGCACAAGAGGGAACATTCTCAGGCTAGGTTCACATGGCCTCCATTTAACATACACAACAGGATACATTGAATATATGTCAGTGATGGATGCCAGATAGTCAAATGAGAAATGTCCAGAACATTCAGAGGATATGGTGCAATTAGGAAGGTCTTTTTCTTAAATGTACCAAATCAAAACATGGTTCAAATAGAGATTGCGACTTGATTGTGGATGTTTTAGTCAATCGAGACCTTAATAACGTGAATAATTATATGAATACATTTTCATATAAATTACGAGTAACAATGAATAATATATGTTGTACGTGGTAAGGTGGTACAGAACACCTTGTGATAGATTCCAAAATCAATAGGTTAGGGGTTAATGCATTTTGTGGTGATAAAAAATATCAACAAGAAAGGCACCGGGCTATGGCAGATATGTAAAAGTAGCAATACTGTTAGCGATTTTATCGACAAAGTTTTAAATCCCGGCACCCGTTTTTATGTTGATCGAAATTTTTAGATCATGCGATAATTTAGGTTTAAAATCTGTGCATCATCTATTAAGATCGCGGCATTTTCGGCGCTTCCTGTCATTTTGGCGGCCAGCAAATCAGCTTACAGAATAGAGCAGAGTGAGATGTGTGTGCGACGTCATGACTGGGATGTGTATGGTTGCGATTGGCTGGAAAAATCCCATGACCTCGTTTTACATAGAACAGCCCTGCCTGTTCAGCCTCAGTGTCTCTCAGCGTCTCATAGGAAGAGGACGTGTGCTCTGCCTGTGTCCAACCCGCTCAGCGAAATTATTATATTTCTGCACAGAGAAACCTCTACGATTAGCTGTGATCCTTACAACTTAGTTAGATCAGAGATGGGAAGATTTTATGTAGTTAGGTAGAGAATTTCAAAGGGCATCTACCGCTGTAAAAATCGCGGAGGGGAGCGGGGGGGGGGGGGGGGGGATGCCAATTTGGGCGAACACAGACAAGTCTATAAAGAATACTAGATAAAGTTCACCGAGACTTAGTGTAGACATTGCACTGCAATAGATTTATTATTAACAGTTTTTTTTGAAATCTTTTTGGATTTTGGGCCCCCCTAAAACTTATTTTGGATACACTTTTTTTCTAGAAAACTGCAGGTCTTTTTTGTTAGGGTGCAAAAACCCCCATTTTTTATTACAGTAAACATTTCAGATAGGAGTTTTTTTTTAAAATTTTGCCCATTCCAGGCTTTGTTATATGGGCCACCCTTGGGCGGGTTAAATTGGGAATCCAAAGCAATTTTTTAGTCACCAGGGGGTGAATTGAAAGGTCCCAAAAAACCCCCTTTTATTTTTCCAAAAACATTACAGATAGTTTTTTTTTTCCACTTTGGCCACTAAAGTTTGTTCATTAAGGAACCCTTCCCTTTAAAATTTGTGAAAAACAGCAATTTTTAGTCACCACAGGGTGAATTGAAAAGGTTTCCAAAAAAAACCTTTTTTTTTCCCCAATACTTTCGGGATACGTTTTTTTTTTCACTTTGGAGCAGGCCAGTTTTGGGTTGTTGTTTAATTTTTTATTTAAAATTTTGAATACAGAAAATTTTTGGGGGTAGCCCACCACGGGGGAATTAAAGGTGCCAAAAAAAAAACCTTTTATTATCCGAAAAACATTACAATACGTTTTTTTTTTTTAACTTTTGTCCGGGCCCAGTTTTTTTGTTGTTTGGGGCACCTTGCATTTAAAAATTTGAATCCGCAATTGTGTATTTTACCACAGGTGAATTGATAGGTGCCAAAAATCCCTTTATTACCGAATACATTACAGATACGTGTTTTTTGCACTTTTGCCCATCCAGATTTGTTGATATAGACCACCTTTGGCATTAAATTAGAATCCAGGAAAATTTTGTATTCCATTTTTTTGGTGCCAAAAATCCCTTTTATTATCCAAATTAAAATTAAAAGAAAAGTGTTTTTTAAATTTGGGCGACAAAAAGCTTTGTTCATTGAGGGCCCTTTTGCATTTTAAAGTGAATACAGAAAAATTTTGAGTCACCACGGGTGAATTGAAAGGTGCCAAAAAATCCTTTTTAATTATCCGAAAAACATTTCAGATAGTTTTTTTTTCATTTTGGGTTTGCAGGCCGCTTTTTTGGGATGGGATCTCCCTTTGTAGTTAAATTAAAAAAAAAGAAATTTTGTAGTACCACGGTAAATTTAAAAGGGGGGCCAAAAAATACCTTTTATTTTTCCGAAAAAACTTTACAGAAAACTTTTTTTTTTTCCTTTTCCCCCAGCCCAAAATTTGTTGTGGTTTAAGGGGGGGGGGGGGTGGGGGGGGGGCCCTTGCATTTAAAAATTTAATCCAGAAAATTGGTAGTTCCCAAACGGGTTTAAATTGATAGGTGCCAAAAAATACCTTTTTTTTACCCTTTTTACTTTTACAGATACGTGTTTTTTGCACTTTTGCCCGGCCCAAAGGATTTTTTGTTTATAGCCCCCTTGCAGTTAAATTTGAACCCAGAAAATTGTGTATTTTAAAACCCCACGGGTAAAATTGATAGGTAAAAAAAAAATCCCTTTTATTACCCGAATACATTACGGGGATACGTGTTTTTTTCATTTGGCCACTACAGCTTTTTTCATTGAGGCACCTTGCCCCTTAAATGTGAATACACAATTTTGTAGTCACCACGGGTAAATTAAAAAGGGCCCAAAAATCCCTTTTTATTACCCGGGAATCCCATTTCAAAATACGTTTTTTTTTTTCATTTTTGGCGCAGGCCGCTTTGTTGATAGTTTTACTTTGCGTTAAATTTAAAACCCAGAAATTTTTGTTTTGTTTTGGGGGGAAATTTGGAATAGCTGTGATTTGAAAAGTTTTTTTTTAATAAAGGGATTTTCCCAAAAAACTTTTTCCTTTCCTTCTCTTTTTTTTTATATTTTAAAAATGGAGCAAAATTTCAGGTGGAAAGGGCGAGCAAAAAAGGGGGGTTTTGGACAGGGAAAGGTAGAGGTAGGGAAGAAGGTGTTTTACTTCCAGTGTGGCGACAACACCAGGGCCCAGCGGATATACATTTGGGCGGGGAACCATCGGGCCCTTTTTGGGTCACGTTTGGGTAAAGGGCCCCTGTAAATTTCCCCGTAACGAACAGCGTCCCCAAATCTTTCCTTCAGTGGTTAATGAAAACCTGCATCCAGCAGTTTTTATTTTCCTCTTCCCCCCAGTCCCCGGCCACAAATGTCGTCATAAAGCATCATCACACCCCGCCCAAAACATGGGGGCACCCCAAAAAATTTTCAAATCAGGGACCCACCACTGTGGATAATCCATTTTTTTTAAGACCTTTTTGATGAAAAAAATGGGGGTTGGGGTTTCAAAAAGGCATTTTTAAAAAAATCAAGAGCCAAAAAGAGGATGATTTTTCTGCTCTGGCCCATTTTATGATGCCATCAAGGAGAGAAGGAAGCCGGTCAATCAGAAAAAATCTGGGGCGGTCAGAAAACGCCTTCCCGCCCCTCTTGCTTGTAGCCCGCAGCTCCTGGATGCAGAATGTCCAGGACACAAGCCCCTTTGTTAAAGTTTGATGATACGACTTTGGGCGGGATCCAACGTTGGTCTTTTCGGGGCAAAATTTTTGTTGCGAGGGGCTTCCACTGGAGAGGGGGAAAGGGACGAGGGGGGTAGTGTCAGTACGGGTTCCCCCTAAAAAAAGGGAGAGGGGCGGTCGCAAAGGGCCCGGGCTGATAGGGTTTTTCTCCCCACCCACGGTAAAGGGGAAAAACCCCGCTCCTCGCTTTTTTTCCCCATAAAAAAAAGGTCCAGGCCCTAAACCCGGGGGCCTTTTTTGGGCAAGCCTCTGCTTCCCCCCCGGGCGATGTAAATATGCCCCGGGTTTTGCTGAAAAACGGCCTAAGAAAGAGGCAAAAACCTTTAAAGGTGGTTAATCCCCCCCCCAAAACATATCTGTAAATGCAGCAAAAATGCAGGGATTTGGGAAAATGGGGCCATTTGGGCCCAAAAAAAGGCCAGACCGACCCCCGGGCCCCCCAACCCACTGTAAAAACCCTCTGTTTTCCCGCCCCCCCTCCCCCTCCCCCACCACCCAAGGTTTCCCTCTGTTGCCCATGTCTCCCCGAGCCCATAAACAGGGATCAGCCTTTTTCCCTTTCGCCCCCCACCGTCGCCCGGTACCACCAGCACCCCCAAGAGACCCATTTTACCCCTTCTCCTTCCCCCGGGTTTTGGGAGGGAACCTGCACCCCGTACAGGGGCCTTTCTAGCACCCCCCAGCCTTCGGTCTTCCGGGTTTTTGGGGAAAGCAAAAGAAACACTTTCCCCCCAAAACCACCCCAAAAGGGCCAAAAGCCTAAATTGTCGGCATTGCCAGGTTTTTGGGGCCCTTTTTGGAAATGTCCCTTTTCCCGTTTTGGGTGGAAAAGCCGTCCCTGCCCGGGCCCCGCCAGTGTCATCTAAAATTTCAAGCGCGTTTTCTGCACTGGGTTTGGGAAAAGTCCTTTTCTGACCACCAAACACTTTGGACTAGAAGCCCCGCCCAAAAGGGCCCGGGTAAAAAAATCTCTTGCCCGCTCCAGGGGTTTACCCGGGGTTTTGGATGTTTTGGGGGGGTGCGGGGGCTTTTCAGGCTCGGCGCTTTGGCCTTAAAAAACCGCAGGGATGGTGCGGGCTTTTTCCCCCCAAGGTCCTTTGGGGGGTTTTCACGTGCCCAGTGAAACCAGGCCGTTTTAAAATTTAAATTCTGTTTTGGGAGACCGTCCACCCGGGGGGGGGGTTTAAAAGGAGCTGTGGAGGGCCCTCCCCGGGCAACAAAACCGAGCGCTGGGGGTGCCAAGAACCTTGTGCCAGGCAAGGTTGTGCGATAAACGGGCGAAATCTGCTGGCCGCCCTTAAATGGGTGGGGCCTGGAGAAAATTTCCCTTCCCGGGCCCCAAAAGTTTGAACCTTGTCGTCCGAAATTTCTAAAGGGGCTATCTGGTCGGGTTTTCCCTCGGGAGGAAGGCTCGAAGTCTAAGTTCCATTTCCCGCCTTTTTCGCACCCTGTTCGTCCCCCCTGGCTGCGTTGCAGCTTTCGGGCTGGGCCTTTCCCCGTCAACCGTTTTCATTGTTGACGGGCAAAAATGCTGGAATTCCACCCTCCACATGCCCCAGCAAATTGTGGCAGCAGGGGGAAATTTGCCATTCGGCAGTACAAAGTGACACATGGCCTGAAAAACAGCGGGGGCGGCCCTCTGGGTGTTGAGCCCCGAGAGTGGAGGAGATGAAAGAGCTCTGCACCATCCTTGCCAGTTTTTGAAGAAGCCACAAAAGGGTTTCAGTGAAGGGACGTGCCCTTGCCCATTTGGGGCATTTGGTGTTTTTAAGTTCGGGAAGGGTCTTGGCACTCTAAAAACAACGGGTTTCCCGGGCCCCCAGGAGGGGGGAAAAGACCGGACCAGATGCGGCCCCACGGAGCCCTTCCCCTCCGTGGGAACCCACAAGGCCTGACGTTTCAAAATTTTATGGGTTCTTTAGCAGGGGTTCGGGGCCCCCGGGGCCTAGTGCAAGGTGGCGCATAAATTTTTTGGGGGTTCCCATCATCTCGGAAATTTAGGGCTTTTTTAAAACCCTGTGCCGGGGAAGTGGAGGGGGGAGGAGGAGGTTTTCCTGACACCAACGTCCCCGGGACGCCCCCTGCCTTGGGAAAGGGGAGGTTGGTCAATTTTAGGGGGAGGAGGAAGATGAAAATATCTTTTGCTAGGTTGCCCCTCGACCCGGGGTTTGGGGAAATCGGGTTTAATCTCTCAAAATTGGGAGGGGCTTGGATGCTCCTTTTTCCTCCAACATGACCCCTCACTTTAAAGGGCCCAATCAAAATGAAAAAACAGTTCCCTGGGGGCCTCCCCCCGGGGGCCCCCGGTACAAAAAAAAAACTCAGCATTTTCCCTTCCACCCCCAAATAGAAGAAAAAATGGGGGGGAAAGGGGAAGGACCTTGTGATTGATCAACTGGGGGACATCTTTTGGGCATCTGTTTCCCTTTTCCCCCAAAAAATTTGTCCCCCGGTTTGGACAAAACCTCAGCGATTTGACAGCAGTAGGGTCCCAAAAGGTACCGTGCGGCAGCAGCGGGCCCAATTTTGGCAAAAAGCCTAATGGGTGACCTCTGGCAATCTTTTTTTTTCCCCCCTTCCCCCAACGCATACCCAAGCAGGGCCCACATCCAACACAAAAGGGGACCAGTTTAAAAATCATGGTGCACGCCCCAAAATCCTGGTCTCAAAAAAACCGTTTTTTTTGTATTTTTTCCCGGGGACCCAATAGACTTCTGGGTATCCAAAAAACCAATGGCCCGACCCTTGCTTGGGGCCAAAAGCCAAAAAGAGGTTTTTGCCCCCTGCCCGGGAAACCAGCATCATATCTGAGTGGACCTTCAGCACAGCTGGAGGAGTCATTCAGACAAACGCCCCGGCTTTCCACAGAAAATGTGGATATTTGATTTCCCATCAAGTTTGATCGGGCAGGGATTCTGATGGTTGTGGCCCATTTGCCGGGTCACCGCTTAGTTCCCGGGTCTACTTCACTTCCCTTCCAAACAGAAAGGGTCCTCTTGAAAACTTTTTTTAAAATGAAAAATTTTTTACTGAATTTTTATTTTTTTTCCCCCAACAGTTATTTTGCGGGTTTTTGGGTGGGGGAACTGTAAAAGACAGAAAGGGTTTTCATGATAACACCGTATTCCATTTACCATTTTATTTTTAAAGCTTTCACATTGTAAAGGGTTTTGAGGTCTGTTGTGTGAGATACAGCTAAATTTATGGTCCTTTGGAACAAAATTTTTGTTTTTAAGTGGCATTTCCCCCTTACAATTTTTAATAGTGGCTGAGAAGTCTTTTTATAATTTTTTGGGGTCATGTACTTGAGAACAGCATTTTTCATGGTCCTTTGGAACAGAAAATGTGGCTTTTTTAAATGGCATTTCTCCCTAAAAATTTTTTAAAGTGGGGTGGAAAATCATTTTTAAATTTTTTTGGGTCATGCGCTTTTAATGCAGAATATAAGGTCCCTTTTTAAAAAAAATTTTTTTAACTGAATTTGTTTCTTCACAAATTTTCCCCCAAATGGCTCAAGGGTCATGCTTTTAATTTTTGGGGGGGATTTCGCGTGCGCAGCTTAACTCGGTTCTTTATAAAAAAATTTTTGTTTCTAACAGACTTTGTTCTTTACAATTGTAAAATGGCTCATGGGTCATTTTTGAATTTTTGGGGGCATTTTGCGTGACATGAGCTAATACAGGGCCCTTTTTAAAAAAAAATGTTGTTTCTAAAAGACATTTGTTCTCACATTGTCAAGAGTGGGTCAAGGGTGATGGTGCGTCAAAAAAGGAATAGTAGGGGCACGTTTAAAGGAACATTTGCAAAAAGACTTGTTTTTGCAAGATTTTAAATAGCTATCCAAACCCTGTATTTAGACAACCCATTTTTAAAACAATTAAAAAAGAGAAACAAAGACATGGTGGGATTCCATCCTATTTTAAAAATGGTTTTCTTAATTAAACTACTAAAAAACTTGCATGTACAAATACTGGTAAAAAAATTCTCTGAATTGTACAAGGGGGTACAGGAAAATTGACCAGATGTGGTTATTCAGAGAACTGGAGTATGGAGCATGGGCAGAGAACAAAGTACAGGACAATTTTCCTCCAGCACGTTGAGTAAAAAGAGAAAAAGAATGCCCAAAAAAAAAGGGCACCTGGGTGGAACAGGAGCTTAACCCCAGTTTCCAAGTGAAGCTCAAATTGGGCCGCACTCATACGGGGGCAACGCTACCCAGGGGT
>JAODAL010001361.1:0-235242 GCA_025379985.1 Phyllomedusa bahiana | reverse complement strand
GTAAATTTTTCGGGCCTTTGAAACCCTCTGTCCCCCTTAACGGGCCCCCTTCCGTGTTTGAGAATTGGTGTTGGATGAAAACCACACAACCCTTGCTCTCTAGAATACGATCTTTTAAATTTAGATCGAGGTCGTCGTCTAGACTATCTTTTCAAAAAGCATGGGAGAGGGATCTTGCCCGGAGTCTTTCTGATGAGGATTGGGACGAAATCTTCGCCCGTGCCCGCGGGACTTCAATTTCGATTAAAATCCAAGAACTCAATTATAAGATCCTTACTCGGTGGTACCGTGTCCCTATGGTGTTACATATTATTCATCCCTCGGTTTCCAAGTTGTGCTGGAGATGTCAAAAAGAGGAGGGCACTATGTTACACATCTGGTGGAAATGTCCACTACTGCAGCCTTTCTGGTTGAAAGTGATCCAGGTTATAGAACTAATCTCTGGTGAGAAACTGGATAATGATCCTGCAGTTCTGCTTCTACAGGCCGTCCGGGGTTCTGTTCGCACTCTGAAAAATCGACTAATTACCACCTTGTTGAATGTTGCCAAATTGGTGATCCCCAGACTATGGCGTTCCACAGTTTGTCCTTCAACCACAAGTTGGTTTGAGGAAATCCATAAGATCTGCAGATGGGAGGAGTTACGAAGCGACTCTAGGGGAGAGAGTATTAATTTCCACAAGATCTGGGATGACTGGTTTACTTTTTGTGAGTCAGATCACTACACCTCGTTCACTTAGCCTGTGTTTTGCACATTTATGATGCTCGCTTTCGGACATTGTGAACTGCGTTGGGCTCGTAACTCCGACTGTGACCCTACCTTTCCCTTCCCCACTACCCCTTGTTTAGGCTATGTTGCCTTTCATTGTGTCACTATCTTGTGTAGAGGATATGTCTACGTGTCCCACTCCCTTCGAGACTGCCTGCTACGGGCCACAACGGCTAGGTCACTTTCCTGCTGATATATTGTTGCATGGTACTCTACATCTGGAGTGGTATCTTAATGCATCGTACCACATCCCAGTGTGACCATCATCTAACATGCAGGAGTCACAGAGAACATGATGGCTTCCTAGGCCCGCCAAGCTCTTCTTCTCTCCTTAAGCCCTCTCTCTAACCTCTTGAAGCTAACATATATGCTTATGCTTGATTTATAGTCTTGTGCTCATTATTTGGGCTTTAGTACCAATATTACATAATGTTGCAGCATGTCGACTTCTTCATATGGGGTTTCTTTTTCCCCTTTTTCCCCTTTTTTTTTTTTTTTTTTACTTTGTTGTTTTGTTTGTTTTTGTTCTTTTTCTTTTTTATCTGATGTTTGAAGATTGGCTTTATACATCCTAGCAGTCATGTTTTTCGCATGTGTGATACTATTTGCCTCACAGTTTTGATATACCTTACTTTGATTATAATCATTGTCACTTGTTTACTGGATTGTAATGTAAAAATTTATTATTCTGACGTCTTTCACAATAAAGCTTTTTAATTAAAAAAAAAAAAAGAAAAAGTGTGGTAGAAAAAGGTGCACAAGCAACAGGGATGGTTGCAGCCTTGAAAGGATTGTGAATAAAAGAGCCACCACACATGGATGTATCCAGGACATGGGCTACAACTGTCACATTCCTTGTGTCAATGAATACAGGTAAAAGCTTGCCTCCCTATGAAGTGCAGGTTCTATGTGCGTTTTATTATTTTATTAAATAAATTAGCGGTGCTTTTTAACCATAATCCTTTTGGATGTGGGGATTTCCTCTAATCTACTGGAAAGTAAGCACCGGTACAAGTTTTTACCTGTATCCAATGTCTTCTTCCGAATCTTCGTTCTGAAGCTTGGAGCCTAAGCCAACGGCAGCCGAAGTAGGTTCCCAGTTCTAAATGTTCCTATGAGAGTTGTCTCTCCACCTTTTGCAGAACCGGTCAAGGTTAGCACCTGATTTATTTGTATGTGGATATTGTATCATTTTTAATATACTACACAAGGATAGCACCACTTTCTGTTTTTTTTTTCTCCTGTATATATTCCTTGTGTAAATGTCAAAGGACTCGATTTGCTTGCGTTGTGGTCCAAAGTCTTTTTTTTCGGTTTAAAAGAAAAATTTTTGAAATTTTTTTTTTGGAAAGTCTGGGGGGAAAAGGATGGAGAAGTCCACAACCCAATTTTTCCCTCAGTCAGTGTTGGGGGGGGGAGAAGGTCATCTGCTGGTGTTGTTACTGGTTAAAATCAAGCCCAAGGGGGAAAAATTTTTTAAGTACTTCATGCTTCCCCTGTTGCCAAGTTTCTAGGGGAGATCCCAATTTTATGTTTAAAACGGGCCCTGGAAACCTGCCCCACACTGCCAATAAATTATATCTGGAAAATTTTTGCCCTGGGCCAAAAAACCCCCATGGGAAAATGTGAATGGGGTATTTTTAAGGGGAAAAAAAGAGAAAACCCCAGATCCAATAATGCAGCAGACCCTGAAGGGGCAATCAAGGAAAACCCTGGATTTTCTACAACACGTCAGCAGTGCCAGGGGTGATTTCCCCTCCATGTCACCCCACATTCATGTTGAAATTCATGCAAAAGGAGCTCGGGAAAAAGTTTTGGTGCTTTTAAATTTTTAAATATTTTTTCAGCGGGCCCAAAAAGTTTCTGAAATTAAAATTTTATTTCTTCGGGTTGGTTTTATACCTATTCTAAAATTTTTTTGTTTATACTGTTTTGGGGGGTTTTTCCCCTTAGTGTAACCCTTTAAAGGTCACCCAACTTTAAAAAGAAATAAACACTTGAAATACGGGCAGCCCCGACTTAAAGTCTGTCCCCTGTTACGAATGGGGGAGGAAGGGAAGCAAAGCCATGGACAGCCGGAAGCTTTGGGGCGTTTGCTTTTTTCGGGGGGGCTGCCCGCGTTCTTCGCAGCTATTTTTGGGGATTGGGAGCGCATAAGCGGGATTTCCCCGGGTTTCGCTTTCCGGGCACTGCCAGGGGCCCAGGCCCCGGGTTGGGGTTTGGGCTTCGGGTACACGACCCCTCCCGGAGGCTTTACAGGGGAAGCCCTTTTTATTGCGGAGCAGAGAGCGTGGACCTCCTGCCCCGAAATTTTAGAATGGGGAAGGCCGCAAGCAGAATGCGACTTTTTAGGTCTCCGGCACAGGCAGCTTTGGAGTCATTAGGGCCCTGCCCCCGGGGGCCTAGGAAAAATTAAAAAAACCCTGAGCCAGAAAAACCGGGGGGCCCAAAGGAAAACCCCCCCCCTGGGGGAGCAGCGGGGGGGGCGAGGTGGGGTTTTTGTATTTGTTATTTTTTAAAAAGGCCCTATTTTTTGAGGGCAGGGCTCCCTGTAATTTTCTATGAGGGACATGCCGGGCCTATCCCTATCTAGGGGGGGGACATACCTCCCTTTACCTTTCTAGGGGGGACATACCGGGCCTTACCTCCCTAGGGGGGGACATATACCTGCCTGGGGGGGCTTTCCCTCTTATACCTGCAAAGGGGGGACATTTAGTTTGCCTAGGGGGGAAAGAAAAACCTTTTTGTTTAAATTACTTTTTTTATTGGGGGACATATACCTCCCTTTAGGGGGGAAACCTTTTCCCTCCCTAGGGGGAAACCTATCCCTGCCTATCCCTGTTTGGGGGGATCTATACGGGCCTTTATTTTGCTATGGGGGAAAATTTAAAACCTGCTAGGGGGGGACATAACTCCCTACCCCCGTTTGGGGGGCTTATACCGGGCCTAAAATTACAAACCAAAAATATACCCCCTTTTACATATAACCATACATTTTTACAAAATTATTTTGGTTCCGACTTACATACAAATTTTTTAACTTAAAAAACAAACCCCTAAATTTCCCAAAACTCGTATGTAACCCCGGGGACTGCCTGTATATTGCTCCATTTTTTAAAGGGGTTTTCAATTTGTTTTTCCCTTAAAATTTAATTTAAAAATTCTGACTGGGTTTAAACCCCTTTTTGATTTTTTAAAGCACTTGTTATTTTAAGGACCCCCCCTGATGAATTTTACCCTGACAGGGTAGGGGGGGAAATTTGAAGCGCATACTCTAAAACACAAGATTTATTGCGGCTTGCACAGTACCAACCCATATACGTGTGTGAACTTACCCTAACAGAAAAAAAGAGACAAAAAAAATTTTTCCCCCCTTATTTACTAAATAGATTAGGAATTGATAAAAGACACAATTTCCTATAAAAATAACAATGTTGATCCAAAAGCTGCAAAAAACCCTATAAATTTATTGAAAAATTTGTCTGTGTAAGGGAAGAATATTTTTTTTCCAAACTAAAATTATTTTTCCCAAAAAAGAATTAGGGTTGGGTGTTGTTGAATTTTTTTTTGGCCTTAAAATAAAGGACGCCCCCTTTCATGGTTTAAAGGTTCTAAGTTAAAAGGGATTTTAAATTTCATTTCACCCTTTGGGCCTTCCTTTTTTTCAAAATTTAAAAAAAACCCAAAGTTACTCCCAGTCCAGCCATTTCCTGATTACTTCAGTTACATCCTCTGTCCCCCACTACAAAAGGTACATAGTTAAGCTGTGACTATACAAAGAAATTGTGTGTTAGGAAAACCCTTTTGACTTTTTTGTAAATGGGGCTTGTTATGCCCCCTTTTGATGGGCCTTGAAAACCCAAGTGCCGGGAAAATAGAAAATTATATTTAAAAATTTGTACCCTGGAGTTTTCCTTTCATTTGATTTTTTATTTAAAAAATCAGGGGGAAATTTTTTTCCAAATGTATAAATCGGGGGGGTAAAATGTTATTTTTTCGCTTTTGTTTTGACATTTTTTGCCAATTCTTTAAAATTTTTTAAGCTGCTTGACGTATTTGAAGAAAAAATAAAAGGACAATATGGGAAAACCAAAATTATACGCCCGGAAAAGGGGTATATTTGGGCTTTTCCCCAGTCGGGGGCCCAATTTCCCATGCTGTTTAGCAGGGTCAAATCTGGGAATAAAAGGCAGCCCTCGAACCAAGTCCCCCCAAATTTTTGGTATTGCATAAAATAGCACGAAATAAACTTTTTTTGTTGTAGTTTTTAAAAAATTTTTCTGTTTTTTTTTTTTTTGTTCCATATTACTTTAAATATTTTACGGGTGCCAATGGTGTTGTGCCCCCCCTTTGTTAAGTACCAGTTGGGTTTATTGTTAGGAGTTTGGGCAAGTCATACATGTGGTAAAATTCGCGCCTTTTTATTTGAGAAACAGAAACCAGAAATGGGTTTTGGGTTTCCATCCTGAAAGAAGGAAAGGTATGTTAGAAGCTGGCAATGCACATTGAGATTTGCAGGGGGATGAAGTTTTGCCCTTAAAAGTTTTTGGAAAAGTGTTTTTTTTAGTGGGAATGAGGGGGTGTCCATAAAAAGGGGTGTTTTGGGATCTTCTCAGTATTGTTGTAATCGATTTTCCGGGGGCCCTGGGCAAAAAGTGAGATTTCTTGAATGATAATAGGCCCGAGTTTAGCCCCAGAGATTGAGGGGGGAAATAAAAAATGTTTGTAGGTTTCTGTTAAAATTTGTGTTTTTAAAAAAGGCGTGTTGAATCTGTGGAAGATTGTAATGTGCCCGCCGTGGCTGTTATTAAAAATAAAAAGTATAAGTTCAGAAAATAAGTTTAGCCCTAATGGGGACTTGTTGCCGGGCGGGGGTTGGGTCAACCTTGGGAGGACTGAATTTTGGAAAATATAGATGTTATAAAAAATGTAAGCTTTTAGAACAAATAAAATTGTGTTTATTAAACGGGAAAACCCTTTTTTTAGAAAGATGCAGGTTTAGTTTGTTGAGCTTTGTTGCACAAAGTTCAGAATTGGTGGTATCTTACAGAAGTTTAAATCCCCTTTAAAAAGGGTTGGATTTGCCTATTCTGGTCAAGGACCACTTTTCTGGGTTCAAGTAGTGGGGCAGTTTTCACATTTGTTTGGGTTTAGCAGCCCGGTGGTAGGTAAGGAGGTAAATTCCCGACCCAAAAGGGTTGTTGTCTTTCTTGGTTTTTTAAGGCCAATGGAAGCACCATGTGAGAATAGAAACTAGTGGTGCAGCCCCCTAAGGGAAAGCTTAGGCAGAGTTGGATTTTTGGGGGGGGTTTAACCCCCCAGGGACCCCCCAGCGTTACTGTTGGTTTTGGACTTGCCATCAGCCTTCTTGGGTGTAGTGATCTAGTGTTTTGGGTTTGGGGAAAAAGTCCTTTTGGGGGCCCGTTAAGAAACAGTTATGCCCAAAATGAGTTAAGGTTTTGCCGAAAAAATTGAAAATTTCCTTTTTTTTCCTTTTAGCCCCAGAAACTTGGAGATATTTTTATTTCTCTGCGGGGATGTTTTCCCAAATGCTGGAAAAAAATTTACTGTCTGCATTTAAAAAGCCAAAAATTGAAAAAGATTGGGGTGTGGGTGGTTTGTCGGTGGGGATGGGTTTTCCCGGGGGTTTTGCTTCCTTTTTGTTTTCCTTTTCAGTGTAGATCTACCCCCTGTGTCAACTGGGTTTTTCATTTTTTTCCACAAAAAGTTTAATAAAAATTGTATATCGAATCCCAAAAAAAATTAGAATGGACTTTATTCGCATTAAAAAGTGGAATTTTTGCATTGACCAAAAAATAAAGTCATAGACTGTATCTGACAAAAAAAAACAAAAAGGTAGATTTTGATGACCCCTAAAAACCCCCAACCCGTTTCAAAACTTTTAGCTTTGGATTCCCTGGGCCATAACATTCCCCTAAATTTTTGAAGCATAAAAAAAGGTTTTTTTTTTTTATTATTGATGGGGTATATTTTTGGTAATAAATCATGGGGCCCCCTACTGTATGGGAGACTAGTATACCGCATTACATTGAAATTCATATTGCTCAATCAAAATTGCCAGTTTTCAGTTTTTCCCTTACATTGTAGGGCACAGTGCCCCAAATTTTGTTATTAGTCAAAGGACCAAGTCCCAAAAATACAAATTTTTTTTTTCTGAGTTTTATTGCATTCGAAGCTTTTTCTTGGGTGCTTAAACAGCAAAATTTTTGCAAGCTTTTTTAAAGGGAAAAAGGAAAAATAATTTTCCCAAAAAATAGAGGCAATTCTCAAAAAAAATCAGCCCAAAAGGGAAAACAATTTTTTCAATGGAAAAAAAAGGAAAATAAAAGTGTTTTTTACCCTTTGGTTTAAACTGATAGGACCTTTTCTGCAAAAATGTCTACACTTTTTTTTAAGCATTAGTTACTTTTTTTTTTACATTAAATGTAATTAAGAGGTTTTTCCCCCTTCTTAAAAAAAAAAAAACTGTTGCAAAAAGCTCCTTTAGGCCCCAGTAAAATAAAAAAACCAAAATATGTCGCTTCCCCCGGTTCGGAAAACCGGGATCCCTTTAGTTTTTTGAACAAGGAGTCACCGCTGCGTGAGGGTTTGGGAATTTGTGGTTTTAGTGCCCCCAACTTACGTCCCATTCAGAGTGTTCAGTTCCAAAAAGATGTTGTTTGTTAAAGGGCCCTGTGACCACTGCAGCCAAACCCGCGGCTACAACGATAGGTGACTTCTCCGATCAGAATTGATGGCATTTTCAAAAAAGAAAAAAGAGAGACATGCTTGGAAAAAAGGGAAACCCGAGAAAGATGAGTATTTTCGTTTTTAAAAATTTTTAATTGGGTGCCCTTTGGGGCTTTTTTTTAAAATTTTTTTTTTAATGAGGTGGTCAACCCTTTTTTTAAAATTTTTTTTGTAGAAAATTTTTTTTTTTCAAATTACACGTTTGGCCTTGTTTACTTTGTTTTTAAAAAAACAGTAAGCCAAAAAAACTTGGGTAAACAAACCCAAAACCTAGGTCCTTTTTTCAGTGGGAAAAAACACACCCCAGGATAGTTATTTACGTGTAACCCTACAAAGGGGTTTTCAAAAGTATTCTTTCCCCCTTAAAAAAATTATTAAATTTTTTAAAAAATTACAGCCCCAAGCTTAAAATGTTTTTATTTGATATTTTATGTGTAGGTAACACTAAGTAGTTTTAAGTATTTAAAACGGGGCTTTTCCAAATTTTTGCAAGTCTCCGTTTTTTTTAAATGAAAGCAGGGCCCCCCTGAGTCAGTACCCTTTGAAGGAACATCATTGCTGCAATGACAGATACATGTCTGTTGGATATGTCTTACCGCTTAACACATCTGAGGTTGAAAAATTTTGGCCCCTTCTTGTTTGCAAAAAAAAAACCCGTTTGCTCAACAGATTGGTTGGGAAGTTTGTGAACAGCAATTTTGAAGTCCCGCTTTTTGGTTTTCAAGGAATTTAGGGTGAAAGGGGGAATTTTTAACACGTGGAAGATGAACCTATGCCCCCAGTTTTAAGTTTTTGTAGTTTCTTAACAGGTTTTCCCCCAGAATTGCCGTGTATTTGCTCCAACCATCTTCCCCCCAAACAAAACTTTCCCTTTACTTTTGGGGGATGGTGTGTTCAGGGGGATGTGCAGTGTTGGGTTTCCCCCCACTAGATTTGGGAATTTTTGGCCAAAAAAAATTAAATTTTTGGGCTCCTATAAACCCGAGCAACCTTCTTTCCCCATTCTTGCTGTGTTTCTTCTCCCTCCGGGTTTTTTTAAAACTGCAAAAAAGGGTTTTTATGGTTTATTTAAAAAAAAAAAAAGGCCTTTCTTTTTGCCACTCTTTCATAAAGTGGCCGTTTTTCAGAGTTTTAGACCCAGGGTATGTTCCCACGGCTTTTTTTTTTTTTTATTTTAAACGCGTGCATTTATCGCGTATTGGGGCTTTATACGGGGCGGGAAATTTTGTGCTGCAAATTTCGGTAAAAGCATAGCTTTTTCCCAGAGAAAATATGAATTACGTTTTCCTCTCCCCCGGGGGTACAGTACGATCGTTTCGTTTTCGTCCCGGGAGGAAGTGACTGTAAAATTTTCAGGCCGCTGGGCAATGCATGTCAAAGGGGCGGCTGAGGGGGTGGGCCCCACCCCCTGATTTTTGGGAAAAATTTATTAGGCGTGCTTACAAAACACCCGACGTATTGCGGTGCATACAGTACCCGCCCCAATACACCGTGTGAACATATCCTAATAGTTGTCCTGTTTTTTGGCAGTTTTTCCCACCTGAGCTGTGGATTTTTCCCAGAGTGACCCCGGGTCTTTTTTGGCGGCTTTCTAATTTTTTACTCTCCCTTTTCTGGGCTGTCAGAGTTTTGGGGGATTTTGGGGATGTCTTGGTAGTTTTGCAGTTTTTTGCCATTTCCTTCCCCTTTTGGAGGTTTTGTTTGTGGGGTATATGTAAGTACAGTTGAAACAAAAAGTTTACATTTCACTATTTTAAAAACACATATGGCATGGTTTTTTTTTCACTATTTGACATGGAATCGAATAAAAAGTTACCCATTTTTTGGTCAATTAGGTTACCAAAAAAATTTTTTATTTTTCCCAATGCCAGAATAATGAGAGAGGGAAAAATTTTTTAAGGCAATTGTTTTTACTTTCTGCAAAAATCAAAAAATTTATATACACTAGGGTTTAATTTTGCCCTTTTTTCAATTTTGGACCCGCCCAAAATGGTTTATGTCATGCTTGGGAAACTTCTGAGGTTTATTGGAAAATCTGAGTTATTTGAGGACCACCTGTGGATATATTTTTTTCACATGGAAAAAAAACGGGATTGGGTTTTGTAGCTCAAGGGGAAGTTAAAGAAATCAGCCCAAAATATCCGACAGAGAAATGTGGACTTGAACAAGTGTGGTTTCATCGTTGGGTGCTTTTTCCCAGATACCTAATCCCTTTCTCTATTTAACTATTTACGAAGTACAAACAAGAGGGAATGCCCCAGCCATCTTACCGCTAGGAAGGAGGGGGGTTCTGTGACCAGGGGATCAATGTTTTTTGGTTGAATTGCAAATAAAAATGAAGAACAAAAGCAAAAACCCCTTTAAAGGTTGCTGGCGGAAGCGAAAAAATTTTGGTGTCATTTCCCACAGGAAAAAAAGTCCGTATCGATGTGGGTGAAAGGCCACTTCCCGGGAAAGAAGCCTTTACTCCAAAAAGATTATTAAAAAATTAAAATTTAAAAAAAAACCAATTTAATTTTTTGCAAATGACCAAGGAACAAAAACCTACTTTTTTGGGAAACATGTCCTGGGTTTGAAAAAATAAAAAGAATGTTTGGCCATAAGGCACCCTTTTTGGAAAAAGGGAGAAGCTTGAACCTAAAAAACACTAAAACGTGAAAACGGAGGTGGCTTCATGTTTTAGGTTTTTTTTTGCTGTAGGGGGAAATGGTGTTTCACAAAAATTTAATGGCACCCCATGGAGGAAAAGAAGATTTGTGGCTATACTGAACAACATCTAAAGACATCGTTAGGAGTTAAAATTTTGGGGGGAAAGCGTCTTCCAAAGGGACAAGACCCAAATACAGCCAAACTGGTTACGAAGTGGCTTAAGGATAACCAAGTCAGTGTTTTGGAGTGGCCATCACAAAGCCCTGATCTCAGTCCTATTGAAAATGTATGGGCAAAGCTGAAAAGGCGGGTGCAAGCAAGGTGACCTACAAACATGGCTCAGTTACACCAGTTCTGTCAGGAGGAATGGGCCAAAATTCCTCCCACCTATTGAGAGAATCTTGTGGAAGGATATCCAAAACGTTTGACCCAAGTCATACAGTTTAAGGGCAATGCTGCCAAGTACTAATTGAATGTATGTACACTTTTGACCTTGCAGAAAGTAATAAAAATGCCTTAAAAATGATCTCTCTCTCGTTATTCTGGCATTTGACAAATCTAAATAATTTTGGTAATCCTAATTGACCTAAAACAGGTAAGGTTTATTCTGATTTCATGTCAGGTAGCGAGAAAAACATGCATATGTGTCTTTATGTAGTATGTGTAAACTTCTGGCCCGCCACTTTGCAGTAAAGATCTCCAGTGTGTTGGCTGCATCTGTGTCCACCAAAGTCCATCTCACTACAGACACATACATTAGTAAGCACGGTTAAGGGCGTTACATCTCACTGACTGCTCATTGGGTGAGTTTGGTGAATGACAGTGCCTCTGGTGATGGGTCTCGGCCGACACTCTTCAACACTGCTGGGATGGTGCAGAGTCAAGATCCAAATTGTATTCTACTGCTGCCAACAACTAGATTTACAAATTTTATTTTGAAATATACACCTGTATGACTTTGATGTGCACTGCATGCACCTCTTGCTCCTCCTCCTTGTAGCCCTCCAAATCTTTATTTTTTAAATGCCACCTGTATTACCACCAAATGTACTAAGTCCTGCTATCCTGAACCCCGATGTTTCCCATTGGCATGTTCTTGCTGCCAGCAATGGTACTGTTGCCTAATCTTGTCCAACCGGAACCTCCATGTTCCACATTGGCATGTTCTTGCTGCTACCAATGGCACTGCCGTCGAATCTAGTCCAGTATGCAGAGGCGTAAGTTCTATTAACTGTTTCAGGGCGCATACAGCACACTCAAATGGGTCCCCCACCCATTATTAGCCCCTTTTTGATTAGAGCCCCTGCCAGGAGTACTGCCTGTACTTCCCTATTGGCACCCCTGCCAGTTATCATGTGCCATTTTCAAAACCGGTGTCTTCTTATGTGTCAAAGGGGCTTTTGGGCCTCCTCAAGATGGAGGGGCCCGTAGCGGCTGCTACCGCAGCACCCCTTATAACTATGCCCCTGCCAGCTGAACCTCCATGTTCCCCGATGGGATGTTCTTGCCGCCACCACATATATCACATGTACAAAGCTTGCAAGCAGAGGTGTAACTTGAAGTTCTTGGGCCCTGGTGCAAAGGTGAAATGGGGCTCCTGCCAGTTATCATGTGCCATTTCCAATACTGGTGTATTCTTATGTGTCAAAGAGGCTTTTAGGCCCCTTAAGGATGCAGGGCTCTGTAGGAGCTGCTACCGCTGCACCTCCTATAGCTACACCCCTGCTGTCCCCATCTTTTCAGTTAGCCATTGAAAGGAATGAAGTATTTTAGTCTCTTAATTTTTTTCTGTCACTCTTAGAGCCAAATTTTGTTCACTAAGTTGTTCCACGTATCCAGTTTACTGTTATTCATGGTAATTACAGCTTCTCCTAACTTGTATAGGTATAAAAATTAACCTGAACATCTTCTCCCATTGACTTTAATGGGGTTCGAGTTCAAATCACACCACTACTGTTCGAAGTTCGACTTCAACATTTTGCTGTTCGCTCATCTATCTATCTATCTATCTATCTATCTATCTATCTATCTATCTATCTATCTATCTATCTATCTATCTATCTATCTATCTATCTATCTATCTATCTATCTACAGTGGAAATCAAGGCAGGAAGCTAAATTACCAGACTACCATAGCAGGAGTGAGGCATGTGAGAAAAGCTGATATATCTTTAACATCTGCTGAAGGGGAAGGAAAACCAAACTCGTAGTATTAATTTTTAATCTAAATGTTCTTCAACCTTGTTTTTCTTACTAATTTTAGATCCATATGTAAAAATTCACCTCATGCAGAATGGGAAGCGACTCAAAAAGAAGAAAACTACAGTAAAGAAGAAGACTCTGAACCCATACTTTAATGAGTCCTTTAGTTTTGAGATTCCATTTGAACAAATCCAGGTAATTGCATACAAATGTAATATAAATATCTGTTTTGAAGGAAAGCATGATACAATTTGTTTTTTAGAATAGAAACTGCTGTTCACAGTGAAAGTATCACACTCATCTTTTCTATCCATCTAGGAATGAGGAATTATTAGTCAGCCCTACTAGGTATCATTTTTAGCACAGTTTGTTCACTGTTCAACCTGGTCTTAACCTAAAGCCTTAAAAACTGGGCATACTCAAGCTCTAGTTTATACAGAGCCATAAAACAGCTTTCATTATAGTGAAACTGGCCTTTATTATACATACATATGGCTCCAATTTCATAATGCTGCAATTTTTTTTGCTTGATTAGGCCCTATTAATATCACGTTTTTGTCTCAAGTGCTGGTATCTGTCAGGATACCATGAGAAATTAATCCCTACAGATACTGTGGTGGCCATGACAAGGCTATAAAGACCTATAAGGCAAACCCAGCATAAATAAGACTATGTTTGGCCTATTTACCGAACATATACACCTTCTGCATCCAACATAAAAGTGTGATAGACTTGTGTATCATCTGTTGGGATACATTTTTCATGGTATACTGATATATACCTTGATCAGGGATGAAAAATTTTATGTTAATGGTGCTTTACAGAGGCACACCCAAAGCTGCTTAACAAACGAGCGCACAGAGGTCATACAGTGATTTTTGTTGTATCTGTTAATTTTTGTGAAAGAATATTCTAATACAGCATATACAGTTGAATCAGAAGTTTACATACACTATATAAAAAGGCAGGTATGCATCTTTTTCTGACTATCTGACATGCAATGACAATAAACCTTACCAGTTTTAGGTCAATTAAGATTACCAAACTTATTTATATTTGACAAATGCCAGAATAATAAGAGAGTTTTTAATGCATTTTTATTACTTTCTGTAAATTCAAAAATTAAACATACATTTCATTAGTATTTGGTAGCATTGCCCTTAAACTGTATGACTTGGGTCAAACGTTTTGAATATCCTTCCACAAGCTTTTCACAATAGTTGGTAGGAATTCTGGCCCATTCCTCCTGACAGAACTGGTGTAACCGAGTGATGTTTGTAGTTCACCTTGCCTGCACCTACCTTTTCAGCTTTGATCATAAATTTTCAATAGGGTTGAGATCAGGGCTTTGTGAAGGCCATTCCGAAACATTGTCTTGTTATTCTTAACTCCTTAACGACCTTGGACGTATGCATACGTCCATGTCGTTTATGGGTTAATGCACCTGGACGTATGCATTCATCCTGGACATCGTGCAAACTCTAAAACAGAGTTAGCAAAATCGCTGCTGTATATTATAGCTGACATCCCGCAGCATCGGCCCCGAACGGAGATCACTCCGGTGGGGCCCATTAACCCCTTAATTATCGCGATCGATAGGTCGCAATAACTAAGGGAGATGCTGGAGGAGCGATCTCCTGCGTCTCTGTTGGCGCTGCATGATCGTGCGGCTGCTGTCTGCTAACAGACAACACAGAAGGTACAGAATCCTTCTGTGTTGTCTGTGACGTCACCATGCCCGACTGTGCACTGTAAGCTGTGTAAGCTGTGTATTGAAATCTATTACAAAAATGATTTTCCCTATGGGGAAAAGTAAAATAAAAGGTGAAAAAGTAAAAAAAAAAATGTGAAAAAGTAAAGGTTAAAAACAGTAAAACACAAACACGAAAAATAAAATAAAAACACATATCGCCTTTTTCCCCTTTACAAACGCCAATCGCCCCAAAAACTATCAAAAATAAATAAAGTACCCATATTTGGTATCGCCATGTGCGTAACCTGCCCTATAAATCTGTCATGTTAATTAACCTACACGGTGAACATTGTAAAAAAAAAAAAGATAAATAAAAGTCACAGAATTGCGATTTTTGTTCATCCTGCAGCACATAAAATGGAATAAAAAGTGATCAAAAGCTCATATAAGCACCAAAAGGGTGCCAATTAAAACGGCGGTCCATCCCGCAAAAAAAGTCATTACACAGCTCTGTATATGGAAAAATAAAAAAGTTATGGCTCTCAGAAGATAGCGATGAGTAAACATTGTTTTACACAATAAAAACACTACTTTTGTTTTTTTTTTATAGCACCTCAGCATAAAAAAAACTATATAAACTGGGTATCACCGTAATCATATCGACCCACATAATAAAACTAAATTTTCACGGATACTGCACGATGAGCGCTGTTAAAAATAAAAAAACACTACTAGGGTTGCAGGATTTTCTTCAACCTGCCTTCCAAAAAATGGATGTAAAAGCAATTAAAAAGCCTTGCCCCACCAAAAATTATACCAATAAAAATGTCGACACACCCCGCAAAAAACAAGCCCCTACACAGCTCCGTGCACAGAAATATAAAAAAGTTATGGCTTTCAGACTATGGCGATACAAAAACGTGTTTTCCTATTTGAATAAAAGTGTTTTTATTGTGTAAAAGCAGTAAAACATAAAAAAAAAATTATGAATTGGGTATCGCTGTAATCGTATGAACCTACTGAGTAAAGCTAGCTTGTCATTTATACCGCATGGTGACCGCTGTAAAAAATAAAAATAAAAAACATTACCAGGATTGCTGTATTTTGTTAAAAATTCTTCACATAAACCTTAATAAGAATTCATCAAAGAGCCATATGAACCCCATAATGGCACCAATAAAAACGTCAACTCATCCCGCAAAAATCAAGCTCCTACACAGCAAAATAAAAAAAGTTATGGCTCTCAGACTGTAACGACATAAAAGCGCAGTTTTTTATAAACACATTTCTATTGTGTAATAAAACAAAAAAAACGATATAAAATTGATATCATTGTAATTATACCGACCCCCATAGTAAAGTTATGATGTAATTTATACCATTCGGCAAAGGCTGTAAAATTAAAGCCCAAAAAACAATGAGAGAACTACATTCCCCTCCCCCCCCCCCATTTTCATGGCCCAATGCTAAAAAAACTATGGAACACCCATGCACACAAAATGCACAATACACCCGTAGATGAGATCCTTGAGGGTGTTGAATCCAAAATGGGGCGACTTCTGGATGGTTTCACTTGTTCTGGTACTTTGGGGGCTTTGTAAATTAGACATGACACCTACCAAAATCTGCATTCCAAAAGACAAATAGCGCTCCCTCCCTTGTACGTCCTGCCATGCACCCAAACAGCAATTTACACCCACATGTAGGGTATTGCTGAATTAAGAAAAAAATGTGTAACAAAATTTGGGGGGTTTTGTTTCCAGGATTCCTTGTAAAAATGAAACATTTTAAGCTAAAATTGCAGATTGCTGGAAAAAAAGAGATTTTTAATTTTCATAGCCTTATGCTAAAAAAAATTTGTGAAATACTTGTGGGGTCGAAATACTCACTGCACCCCTGGATATATTCGTTAGGGGTGTTTCCAATATGAGGTCTTTTAGGGGAGTTTATTAAGTTTTAGCACCTTAGGATGTCCGCAAACCTTTAATGGCGCCTAAATAAAATCGTAATGAAAATGAGGCCCCAATGTCCAGTAAGTGCTCCTCCTACTCTGAGGCTTGCGGTTGAGCCAAATAGCACATATGGGATGTCTCTGTAAACGGCAGAATCTGTGGAATCAATATTAAGCTGCATTTCCATGGTCACATCTACCGTGCTCCAGTGAATAACGGATAAAAATTGAAAATCTGCATAAAAAAAATTAATTTTGAAGTTTCACCTCTACTTTGCTTTAATTTCTGTGAAATATCTAAAGGGTTAACAAACTTCCTAAACACTGTTGTTAATACTTAAGAGGTCTATTTATGATTAAGTCATTAACGGGGGTATCTACCATACAGGCCCCTCAAAGTCACATCAGAACTGGACTGGTCCCCCAAAAAATTTATATTGCAAATTTTCTTGAAAATGTGAGAAATGACTACTACATTTCTAAGCCCGTTAATGTCGTAAAAAAATAAAAAGACATTTAAAAAATGATGCCAACCTAAAGTAGACAGTATTTTGTGGTGAATAATTATCTGACAAAATGACAAATTTTTCCAACTTTTCATGAAATTTTGATATTTTTCACAAACAAACAAGGATTATATGGACCAAAATTTCTTACTAACTTAAACACAATGTGTCACGATAAAAACATCTCTGAATCACATGGATAGGTAAAAGTGTCAAAAAGTTATTCTCACATAAAGTGACACATGTCAGAGTTCAAAAATAGGGCAGTGTCAGGAAGGCCAAAACTGGCTGGGTCCTTAAGGGTTTAAAGGAGTTGTCTCACTACATTGATTCATCTTACCTCAGTCCTGTTTTCTTGGTTTCACTTTGAATTCAGGGGCATATTTACTGGCTTCCACTAGGCTGCAGTAGAAGCCAGGTCTGTAGCTATAGCAACCAGTCCCTGCAGCCTTCAGTATAGATCAAACAGGTCTGTAGCTATATCGATCTGAGGAGCTAATGCAACCCATACAAGAGGGGATATCACAGAATAGGTAGGATACTGTTAATGGACATATACTGCAAAGTGACTTATTTTTGCAAGATCTATAACTTAAAAAGCAATCCTTGTAGTGAGACAACCCATTTAACCTCTTACCAACGGAGCCAGTTTTGGCCTCTCTGACAGAGCCCATTTTTGAAATTTGGCATGTGTCACTTTATGTGAGAATAACTATTTGACACTTTAACCTATCCATACGATTCAGAGACTGTTTTCTCGTGACACATTGGGCCACATATATGAATCCCGCCGGATTGAGGCGCCGTTTTGCGGCGGAATCTGTGCCTGATTTATGTCGCGGCCGGGCGGCGCTCATACATATCATGTAAAGTCCGCCGCGCCTCGCCACCCGGTATGAGGCGAAGTGGGGGACATGGCGCTGTGCGGCGCTGCGCCTATGCTTCGCCGTCCGAAGAAGTGCACTCATACATGCGGGTAAAAGTCCCCCTTGCGCCCCGCCAGTGTGTGGGTGCCAGTGCGGGATTTTGGGTTTCCGTGCGGGAACTGCGCCGAGAATCTGTTCCGATGCGAGACAGGCGGGAGCGGCGAGAAATCATTCCAATGTCGGTCGGAGTATAAAAGCAAAAATCGCCTTTATAAAGGCGTTCTACATTTTTTGGGTCAAAAATCCTCCGCCCCGAGAGGAAGTGAAGCAGGTTTGGAACATGCGAGGAAGCGGATCGAAGATCGCGACAGAAGTCTCGGCGCTCCGCTCCGTGCACAGGAGTGTGATTCCCAAAAAAATCGCCTTTTAAAGGGGGAAAAACAGTGTCAGAAAGGAGCTGAATGTACAAAAAAACACTTCTTAAAAAATAAAATCACTTTCCCAAAACTCGGAAAAACGGCACAATATCAAGAAATATGATATTGGAAATTGCCGGGAAATACAGTAATTCAAATCCTGAAATCTATTCTCATTGGTCGCATAAACCGGCCAATCAGAATAGGAGCGACAAAGCCCCATTCTAGCCAAATGGAGGAGTTTTGGACCAATCAGAATGGGAGCAAACAAAGCCCCATTCTAGCCTATGGAGGAGTTTGGACCAATCAAATAGGAGCGACAAAGCCCCATTCTAGCCTATGGAGGAGTTTGGACCAATCAGAATCCACGGCGAAAACAGTTCAAAATACTTTTTTTAAAAAGGCTGCAAAGAGCTGATTGGCTGAGCTAGCGGGGCTCGCCTAGCTCGGCCAATCAGAATAGAAGCGCAAAGTCCCATTCTAGCCTATGGAAAGTTTTAGACCAAATCAGAATAGGAGCGACAAAGCCCCATTCTACCTATGGAGGGTTTGGACCAATCAAAATCCACGGCGGCCCAGTTCAAAATACTGTAAAAAGGGCTCCCAAAGAGCTGATTGGCTGAGCTAGCGGGAGCTTGCTATCCCACCCAATCAGAGGCGAGCTACTTCTCCCTTATAGTCTATGGGGGAGTTTGGGCGCACTGAAATCTGGGCGCTCAGCGCTGTGCGGCATGAAGTATTAATAAAAAAAAATATTTTTATTAAGGTGAAAATACATGATCAGATAAAAGAGAACAATTGTATAAAAATAAAGCAGTTAAAAACCCGAAAAAACCCGCGTTTGTCGCCGAGACCGGCGCTACATAGGGAATTGCCATAGAGAGAATTGCCGGGAAATACAGTAATTCAAATTGTTTAAGCTATTCTCATTGGTCGGCATAAACCAGCCAATCAGAATAGGAGCGACAATGTCCCATTCTATCCTATGGAGGAGGAATTGACCAATCAGAAATAGGAGCGACAAAGCCCCATTCTAGCCTAGGAGAAAAATGGACCAATCATATTCAAAGGGGGGACAGTCAAAATACAGTAAAAAGGCAGAAACGAGCTGATTGGTTGAAGCAGCGGGGGCTCTTTTAGCTTAGCCAATCAGAGCGCGAGCTTTCTTTCTCATAGAGTTCTATGGGGAAAAGGAAATCTTAAACGCGCTCTGTGATTGGCTTAATTTCAAAGAGCCCGCCGTTAATTTTTGGACCAATGGAGAGCGAGCGACGCTCCTATGGGTTTTTGTAATGCAATCTGAAATCAAACTGTATAAAGGCCGAAATCACATTATAACACACACAATTGTCACGATGTGTATATAAAAGGAATCCTAATATGTGGCTAACGAAAAAAAAAAATTAAATTCCCTAAAAAACTGTTTATTTCTTTATTTTCGTTAGCCCAAAGGGTCAATAGGGATGGGTGCATCGAAAATAATTCTCCTCTATGGCAATTCCCTATGTAGCGCCGGTCTCGGCGACAAAAAGCGTTTGTTCGGGTTTTAACCCGCTTTATTTTATACAATTGTTCTGCTCTTTATCTGAAACATGTATTACACTTAATAAAAATATTTTTTTTATTAATACTTCATGCCGTCTCTCCATAGACCCATAATGGGAGAATAGCCGCGCTCTGATTGTGCTGGGATAGCCAAGCTCCCGCTAGCTCAGCCAATCAGCTCTTTGCAGCCTTTTTACAGTATTTTGAACTGTCCCGCCGTGATTCGATTGGTCCAAACTCCCCCCATAGGGTAGAATGGGGCTTTGTCGCTCCTATTCTGATTGGTCTAAACTTCTCCATTAGCTAGATGGGACTTTGTCGCTCCTATTCTGATTGGCCGAGCTAGGCGAGCCCCCGCTAGCTCAGCCAATCAGCTCTTTGCAGCCCTTTTACTGTATTTTGAACTGTCCCGCCGTGGATTCTGATTGGTCCAAACTCCCTCCATAGGCTAAATGGGCTTTGTCGCTCCTATTCTGATTGGTCTAAACTTCTCCATTAGGGTAGAATGGGACTTTGTCGCTCCTATTCTGATTGGCTGGTTTATGCCGACCAATGAGAATAGGTTTTCAGAATTTGAATTTCTTATTTCCTGGCAATTTCCAATATTCATATTTCTTGATATTGTGCCGTTCTAGAGTTTGGGAAAATGTTTTTTTTTTTTATTGTGTATTTTGTACATTCAGCTCTTTTCTGACACGGTTTTCCCCCCTTTATAAAGGCGATTTTTTTGGGAATCACACTCCGCTGCACGGGGCGGGGCGCCGAGACTTCTGTCCGATCTTTTGATCCGCTTCCTCGCATTGTTTTCCCATCCTGCTTCACTTCGCCTCGGCCGGGGGATTTAGACCAAAAAAAAACAGGGCTGCCTGTCGGAGCTGCCGAGCGTCCGCGATTTGGCGAGCCGCGATGGAACATGCCCCGGGCTATACGAGCGCCGCCCGTCCCCCCCGAAAACGGCCTACACCCGCCCCCAAACCGCGCCCCACTGCCCCCCACTGCCCGCCCCTTCATGCGGGCCGCAGCCGAAAGTGCGAACGCTGCGTCCGACACGGGATTCGGGCTGGGAGGGGCAAGGGGTACGCCAGAAAACTGGCGAAAGCCCCTTCATACATGTCGCCCATTGTGCTTTAAGATGGTAAGAAATTTTGGTCCAAAAAGTCGATGTTTATTTGTGAAAAATATCAGTATCGTGAAAAATGTACCATTTTCAAACTTCAAAAATTTTTTGCGTGTAAGACAGATAGTTATTCCACTCAAAGTAGTTTATAACTAGCATCTACCATATGTCTACTGTAGGTTGGCATAATGTTTTTAAATGTCTTTTTTTTATGACATTAGGGGGCTTAGAAATTTAGTAGTAATTTTCAAATTTTCAAGAAAATTTGCTATATACATTTTTGTAGGGACCAGTCCAGCTCTGACGTGACTTTGATTGGCCTGTATGTTAGGTACCCCATAAATGACTCCATCTAAGAAGCTACACCCCTTAAAGTATTTAAAACAGCATTTGGGAAGTTTATTAACCCATTAGGTGTTTCACAGAATTAAAGCAAAATGGATTGTAATTCAAAATTTCACTTTTTTTGCAGATTTTTAATTTTTATCCCCTTATCACAAGAACACAGTAGATGTGATCAGGAAATGCAATCTAATTTTGATTCTCCAGATTCCTGCAGTTTTTCAGAGATATCCAAATATATACCTAGTGAGCTATTTGGCTCAACCACAAGGCCAGATAGGAGGAGCACCTACCGGACTTTGGGGGTCTCATTTTCAGGACGATTTTATTTAGGTTTGCGGACACCCTAAGGCGCTAAAACTTAATAAAGACCCCATATTGGAAACTACACACCTTAAGGAATATATGCAGGGGTGTAGTGCGCATATAGACCTCACAGGTGTTCACAAGTTTTTAGCGTTAGCAGTGTGAAAAGAAAAATTTAGTTTTTTCAAAACAATCTGCAATTTTATTTTAACATTTTTAATTTTTGGTTTAACTTTGTTTTTATTGTTATAAAAATATTTTTTTTTTTTTTTTTTAAACAGGAACATTTACAATGCTTCAATTATATCTTTGGTTACAGTGAGAAGCTGTACATAATAACAATAATATTTTTTACTATGCACTCCTGAGGTGAATAGATATTTAAGGTTTCTGAAACATCTTTTTGGCCGATGTATTATATATCCACATTCTAGGAGTATTCAATGAATTTTTTACATAAAAAACTACACAAATTATGTGAACAATGGGAAGGTATTTTATTTACAAATCTAAACACACGTGACTATGACAGACACGGATTAAGGGTGGGGGAGGGGGGGGGGGGGGTGGTATTGTTGCTGTTACAGTGGAGGATCTGTGACTCAAGAACTTCTAGTGGGTATATGCGGTCTTTTATCTTTGGTGGTCCATTATCCACGGGTGTAGAATTTCAATCCCATTTGAGATCTCATATCTCCTCTAAATCTATCCTGAGTGTTATTTAGAGAGGCTGTAACTGTGTACATCACCATTCACTTCACTTAATGTCTGTAGAGTAGTCTCCAACACAGGTGCATTTTTCCATTTCCCTCAAAAAAACAGAGTTCTACGCATCATGCTGCACGTGTGAATATGTAAAATTATATGCACTGTGGTTCCGAGCTGGGGGGAAATGGATGTTCATTAAAATAGCATAAGGGCAGTATAGGCAAACGGATTACCACGTGATATTGTCAACCTACATTCTAACCTGTCTCCATTAACTCTTTATCAGGGGGCACTCCCAAAAAACGTGAAAAACGTTTGCGTCGCGAGCCTGCAACTCCAACACTGCTCCGGGATGTTCTGGTTCATTTTGTGTAGTAAGGAGGTGTGTGATAACCATAACATGTTGATTCTTTTACTGATTTTATTGTTATTGAGTGCATTGCGGACGTTGAACCTGCTTCTTCCAAATCAAATCTCCACTCCTCCCCGAAAAGCTGTACTCCCAGGGTATCCCTCCCATCTCACCCCATGTAAGGGATGTTTAGGATGAGCTCCTCAGGATTTGGAAGGGATACGCATGGAGTTAAATTTGGGAAATCAAATCCCCTTGTCGAGGTTTCATGAGCTTACATGTCAATTCAAATCTTGTAGGTCGAGTAACTATGTTTCCCCCCTACCACTAATATAGGGAGAAGGTGAGTGATCTGTAGATAGGAATAGTGGCTACTATCTGTAAGGGAATTGCTCCTCGTAATGGTTTTTTAAAAGCGGATAATTTGTAGGGTATTTATAGTATACTATATCTGCTATCTGAGAGTTGCCGGTCATACCAGGGCTTCATGTATTAGCCTCCCATTCCACTTGGGAACATGGGATTTAATAAGAAAAGAGGTCATTGCACTGAGATGGGGAGCAAAGCCCAAACTCTTTGCTGCACCGGTTCCACTACACATCTCTCGTCAGTCTGATGGTCCCAATAGAGGTCCGTTCTCTGTATTGGGATGTTGCCCACAAACAGGGAGTAGGGATGATCGGAGCCATCCACAATTTCTCTATTCTGCCATTTAGATATATGCATTAAAAGTGTGGACCTACGCTGGTATCCGTCTGAGCTGTGCGGCCAGTATTATTTTTTGAGGTCTGGTACTCCAGGTCCCCATTATCCTTTCCCGTCTGCATTTACATTCCATTCTATTCTTATGCCGGCGGCTCCCCTAATTAAAAAAGCAAGACCAGCGCTTGAATAGCTTTCAAATGAGCCTCAATGGCACAGGGATACAGGAGGCATGCAAAACGATACAGTAGTTTAGGTAAGAATGGTCATTTTGACCGCGCAATTTTGCCAATAAGGATGAGATTGGCAGGGTCATGCCACTTCATGTATTAACAATACGTATCTCCTGAATACATTTGAGGGAAATTGTTATTTTTTAATGAAGGATAAGAGGTTGTCAGGTTTACCCCCAAATATTTCAAAGAGTAAGATCTCCATTTGTATCGGTTATTACTTTCCAGTTAATTCTTGTTGCATGTGGGGGATGTATAATGGGCAGGGCTTCCGTTTTCCGTAGTTTTAATTTTGTACCCTGAGAGGATTTTATATTTTGGGTTAGTAGTGTGAGTAGATTCGGCAGAGAGACATGCGGGGACGTCTGAGTCTACAGTATGTCATCAGCAATAAAGTGATCATTTAAATTTCACTACCTCCTATAGGAAAACACCCATGTTGTCTGGGTGGGAGACGGACGGCGGACGCACGAGCGGTTCAACACAAAGGTCAACAAAACAGAGGCGACAACGGACATCCCTGTCGAGTCCCATTGGAGATCCGTATTAATGGTGACATATTATGTGGGAGTTTGATAGTTGCTGTAGGAGCCGAGTAAGCGCACGTTAGGCGGTTAGGAAAGACCGAAATGCCAATTATGTTCCAAGTCCTAAACATTGTAGGACCAGTTAAGCGGTCAAAGGCCTTTTCCGCATCTAACTGAGGAGCAGGGCCGGGTTACTTTAATTGTTCATTGCATCTATCAAATTATTGCCCGTCCGTGTGATCCCATCCATGGCGATTGAGCTGAAACCAACTTGGTCTTTGTGGACCAATGAGGCAACCATTTCGCCAATCTGTTAGCTAAGATTTTGGTAAAAAATTTTTAAGTCTGATTAGCAAGGCAATTGGTCTGTTAATTACTGACTTTAGAAGGGTTTTTATCTGGCCTTCGGAATCAGGAGAGATGTAGGAGTGCAGAAAAGTAGATGGCTATTCGTTCCCTTCCAATCAGTGAGTTTTTAATTGCGTTTTGAATGGAGAGAGTAATGAGCTATTAGGTCTTATTGTATAATTATGTAAGACCATCTGGTCCCGGTGTCTTCCCGTTAGGTTGTAATTTCAGATCCTTCACCCAGCTTTCAGAGGTAATAGGTGAGTTAAGGGAGGACCTCGCTTCCGAGGACAATGAAGTGGAGGTTACTGTAAGTTGAGAAAGTCCTTCTAATATACACAATTTCTCGCATCGGGATCTACTTAGGGTGAGTGTCCGAAGTGAGTAGAGTCTTGAGAAATAAAATCATGAAACCAGGCCGGAATATCTTATCTGGATCATATGTACCTTACCAGAAGCAATCTGTTAGAGCATGGTGTGTCCGGCTCGCTGTGGTCTTCTAGAAATTGTTAGCAAGAACGTGTGCGATTTATTGCACAGACTCATAATATTTGTGTCTAGAATAATATGAGGAGCTTTTCCGTTCTATAATACTCAGAGATCGACAACTGGGTTAGTAAGGCTACTACTTTTTCTCAGGGTAGGTCGAGATGGGTGTCACCCAGTATTACTTACAGTTACATGTGACTGTGATTTCAGACCCTACTCTCCGCATACCAGATCTACTCTTTAAGCCTACCTGCTATTGCAATGCAACCATCTCTATTGACCGCCGGGTGGCGCTTCCTTAGTATGGGGGGTCGACGTAACTGACCCACTCGTTGGCTTCAAAATAATTAAATAATATGCTGTGCAGTTTCCTTCGCGTCCGGGAAATGTTTATTCAGCTTCTCTTCGTAAGCGCCAAGTGGGCATCGGCGCCAGTGGGGTTCAGTTGCCTAACCTTGGTTAATGTGTCTCGGGGGACTTGGGCTGGAATGGGGTGCTGTCACTTGAGGCACGACAAGGCAGCCCCTTCCGAATCTAGCCTTTGTTTTTGCCTTATATGTAGTTTGCTTGTAGTGTATGGCGTAGTGATGTAGTGGGGCGCGAAACGATAGAGATAGATATAATTTGTTCTTTCCTGTGGATTGGGCTATTCTACTGAGGTCAAATTGTAACCCATATTTTCGAATAGTTTTTGAGGACAAGCTCTAGAGAGTGAGGGACTGAGGGATAAACCTGCACTTTTTATCACAAAATTTAATCTTTAATTACCTGTGTGTCAAGAATAAAGTTAATATTATCGTCGCACTGCTCCTTCTATTAAGTAGGTTGGGAAGAATTCGCTGTAATGTACGTTTGGCAGCGTATCTCGGTTGCTAGAAAAATGATATGGGCGCTTGTATATTAGGGGATGATTTATGTCAAAGTCTCCCGCCCCACTGCGTGAACAGATCTACCCAGATAGGTAACCATGCTCTAAGTAATAACCATTATCCTCCCCCGCTGGTGCCCCCAAAACCGATCCAAACTCCTGGTATGCGGCAAGGTTTCGTAAATAGACCATCGGTTTGCAGGACTCCGGCTTCTTTTTTTCCATAGATTGCTATTTTATTATGAAGGGTTAATGGTCACTTGGCCCAAAAAGCAATGTATCACATGACCTCTTTGTCGGAACAATGTGTTTCTTGAAAGAATGCTCTATGTCAGCTTTTGTGTGTTTTTATTTCTGAATCTGTTGGCGCCTACTTGAAGATACTGAATTAAGACCTGTGGCAGTTAATAGATTTTTAAACTTAGCCATAGCTATGCTTCAGCTGAGAGAGGTATTTCATTATGTCGTGTGATTCTGTTGCCCATTTTATTCACAATGCGGCTTTGACGATTTTAGGGGTACACTCGGACACGTTTGCGCCTTGGGGGAGGACAAAGACATATAATACTACCATACACATTGATACATATCATATTTCTTCTTTCTGTTTATACATTTTAATGTGAATCGATATAGTATCGGACCGAGTTTAATAAAACCCATTGGCATATAGCTGGAATGGTTTAGTGGCCGTTGTCAAGGGTAGTATATAGAGTCCTGTAGGTGAATCGTGTTCTTGCATCGGTCAATTACATCGTGTTTCAAAATTTGAGGATGATAACGTCATGTAGAATATTTGGAGGGAGGATTACATAGTTCCGGGCATTTTAACGATTGTGGGGGGTGAGGTGTGGGGGATAGAGATAGCCCTTGTTAACCTCATAGAAGTATGGTAAATCATGCAGTGCCGTGAGGGATATATAAAGAGGATATGGTAATCAGTTGCGGGATGGTAAATTAAAAGAGATGATGAACAAGATAAAAAACCGGAGAAAATAATAAAATAAGGCGAAATAATATTTGCTCCACATTGAGTAAGCGGTACCGAAGTCTTGTACAGTAGTTGTATGTATAGAAAGGGATTGTTAAGGAAGGCGATGCAAGGGAAACTAGGGATCGGGATAGGGGGGTTTGTAGGGAACGGAAAATAGTTAGAAACATAGGTTCGGAGAGTTCACAGGCTAACAAAGTGGAATATAGGGGGACTTCGAGCCATTATTGTTTTTTCGACTTTGCGCCTTGGTAATGGGACTCCTCTATAGTGGTTCAATGGTCGTTAGACAGGGAATAAACCACCTCGGTTTTTATGACCCGAAAGGAATATAAAGTCTAACTATCATATATAGTAGTAGCCTTATTACTCAAGTCTTTGACTGTAAGAGATTGAAGGTGTCGGTGAAGATCCATCCTGTTCACCGGATGGTTCCCGGTAATTAGTCCGTCCGTTGTATTTTGCTTTGTTGCTGACTGCCTAATATTGGTTGGGCGAGGCACAGATGGTGAGTGAGTTCCCAGTCATGTTTGTCCGGTGGTGGGGATTTGTAACGGAAGAGCGAATTGTTTTAAGAACTACCTAATCGTGCCTGAGCTCGGAATGTCTTGCCATTCTTCTCGTCGCAATAAACATGTATCCGGGAAATCCCCATTTGTTGGTTTTTTTTCAGTTTCTTATGCTCTGTTTATTCTTGGTCGCTTGGCTCATCTTCTCTCTGTGCTTATGTCTTCAACAAGGCATTGATTCGGGAAAAAGTTGACACTCTAAACGATTCTTCTGTATGTAGGGATTTTTTGTTTTCTAGCCATTGTTTTTTATAGTGGCGCTCTTTTTTTTATGGTTCATGATGGAGCCATTCTAGTTCTCTAGCGTGTGCCTGTCACGGTTTTTGGTGTTTTATAGCTACTATAGAGCTCGCGTCACGTAACATGTTGTGTGTCGGATGCTCACTCTTAGATTTTACGTTGATAATATTGTTGAGTTAGTTTCTTACCGTACATCCGCATGACTTGGATTCCGCTTATCCCACTCTGATCTATCTAATTTGTATATTGCCTGCATGCAGGTTTTCCAGGGTCATTCTGGCGGTTTAATCTGTCAGATCATATGCAGTTGAGCTTGAGATGTACCTCTGTCGGCTGGAGGTCTAGAATGTTTGAATTCTCTTCGTCTCGGCGACTTACATCCTGTTACCTCTTCTTTCCTTGTTGCTATTGCTTCTATAGGTCAAGTACGTTTTGTAAGCTATTTCTGTAATTACAGGGCTTCTTTACTTCTGCGACAATAGCCCTGAATGTCAATCGTCCGTGTGGGGTAAGGTCGGCTGTGTTTTTTCTTCCATTACTGAGAGTGGACCGGTATTGAGCCGGTATCTGTTTTCTATTGCTCTGCGTAGTTGAGTCAGAGGCCATGGCCGTGCCAGTCAGACGACCCTCGCGCTCCATTTGATCGCGATTTTGGTGATTACCAATCTAGATATCTTCTGTTTGGATCGAACCATTCTTGGAGGGACCGGCAGGTTCTGGTTGGGACCATGCGACTTCTTGGACTGTGACCAGGGTTTTCGGATGTCTCAGGTGTTGATGTCGGTCCAAAGTGGTTTGTTGTAGGCGCATAGGGTCTCTATGTTTTAGTGCTTTTTGTGAGTGAGGATTTTGTCTTTGCTATTAATGCTTGGGTTGATTTTTGCAATATAAATGTTTAATAGTATGTATCCGTGACCAACTGATGTCTATTTTTGGTTTGTATTTGGGTCGAATTATTAGACCTTTTTAGTTTTCTGCTGGATCGGGGGGTTTTGTTGAGATATAGTTCACAAGTGTACTAGCGATCGAAGGTCATTAAACATTTAAAGTCCACCACAAACTATTCGTATGTATATTCTGTTTTTGCACATTGTATTCACGTTTTGGCTTATTTGACGTGCTGCATTATCTCCCTTTAGTGACACTTGTAGGCTCATTTTCTCCCAGTGAAATTAGACAGGTGGTGGGAAGAGTAATTGATAGTTGGTGCTAGGGTTTTCAGAGTATAGGATTGTTCAGTGACGTTCTACTTTTCCACAGACATGGGATTTTAAGGTAATACGTCAAAGTTCCCATTCCTTTGCTTTATTCTCCATAGAAATTAAGCTAGTAAATGTCCTTGGTGGTTTTTTCACTTACTCTGCAAGTTTGCAATTATGGGTCACTGCACTATATGGACGTAATAGCACAATGTCTCCACCTATTAGTGGACGTTATATTGACTTTGGACCTATGCATAGTTAAATGTGCAGTGCTGGGAGTACGACCGAGTGGAAGTACTGTTGACTGGGCGCTCTGTTTATTCTAGTGCGAGGGAATTTTCCGGGGCTTTTTAGAATGGCTAGAATTTTAAGTGAATGTGGCTACTAAACTATATCCATATATCCTTAAAGGGAAACCAGCCACAATACGCACCCCTCGGTCTCCCCACGTGCGCGCATCAAACTGGTCATTGTAGGTTTGGGGAGAGTTATAACAAGGCAGCAGTGTCACTGCTATTGCTGGTGGCATTACAGAGTATTTCACCCAGCTCTTAGGGGGGGGAGGGGGCCGCTCCTCAGTAGGGAGTTATTCCGTCAGTCCCATGGTTTAAGAGCCCGTGCTGGTGTTATAGCAGGACGGAGCCGTCTTCATAGGTGTGACGTGCGAGCTGACAAGCAGCGCGATCCTCTAAACTCAAGCCTCTCTCTTTACCTCTGCGAGAGCTGTCACTTGGAGCGTCTCGACCGCTCTCCGCTCGTGCCTCCGTTCTGGGAACTTGTGGCGCCAAAGCGTTTGCAGGTATGTGGCCTGTGTGCTTGTCGATGGAGCCCAGCGTTCGGTGCTGCGCGCCGTAAGAGCGAGCGCGAAGTGGGAGATCACGCGGCTCTCATGTCAGGCCTCAGAGTCGCCCGTATTCTTCTAACGTTTCGGGGCACGCTTCTGGGTCGGACGGTTTCACACCGGCACACTCAGGATCGCGCTCAGACTTTCACTCACCCATATATTATGCACGCCCCGATCCAGTTACCTAAGGAGTTTTGCCAATCTAGCCACTAAATCTGCATTAGGTCTCAGCGAGAGAGTCGTTTATGCGGCCACTAGAGCGCGGTGCCAGGCCAACGCCCTGAACTTTTTTTAATTTTTGACATGGAATATCCTGGAATAAATAGACCCACATTTGTCACACAATTTCTTTCCAGTTCGGCAATACCTACGTGTGGGTGTAAAACTGTGTTTGGCTTGCATGCAGGGGTGTATATAGGGAGGGAGTGTATTTGCTTTGGAAACGCAGATTTTGGTGGGTGCCATGTCACATTTGCAAAGCCAAAAAAGTACCCGAACAGGTGAAACCTTACAGAAGTTACCCTATTTTGGATTCAACACCCCTCAGGGATCTTATCTAGGGGTGTATTGTACATTTTGGGTGCACAGGTGTTCCAAAGTTTTTTTTAGGCATTGAGCCCATGAAAAATGGGGGGGACAAGAACTCGCAGTTTTTTTGGGCTTTATTTTTACAGTAGTTCGCTGTATCTGGTTAATTGACTGGATTTTATGTTTTATTTCTTTTACCACAATGAAATAGGTCTATAAAAATTGGTTTTTATGTTGTTCCCTATTCTGTCAATGCCATAACTTTTTCATTTTTCTGTATAGAGAGCTGTGTAAGGACTTTTTTTTTGCGGGATGAACTGACATTTTAATTGGCACCACTTTGGTGTTTATATGAATTTTTGATCGCTTTTTATTCCATTTTATGTTACGCAGGATGAACAAAAATTGCAATTCTGTGACTATTTTTTTGTTACGGCGTTCAACGTACAGGTTTATTGCAGTGACATATTTATAGGGCAGGTCGTTATGCACGTGGCGATACCAAATATAGGTACTTTATTTCTTTTTGATCTTTTTTGGGGCGAATTGCGTTTGTAAATGGAAAAAAAGGCAGTGTACGTGTTTTTTATTTTTATTTTTTGTGTTTGTGTTTTACTTTTTTAATTTTTGAGGACTTTTTTAACATTTTTTCATTTTCCCTAGCGTTTATATTTTAACCGCAATCTTCAGACTGCTGTTTCAATAGTAGACCAGTATACAGTCATAGTCTGCTGTTACTGGTTGCCATGTGAGACTGTCATCACATTATATAATTATACATAAATCTACCTTTACTTCTTTATCTTTACCATTACCTTCTCATATCTCTTTATCAATTCCTAACTCATATTATTATCACATCACCTCTTTCATCTAACAATGAACTCTTTACCATTATTTCCCTTCTATTCTCATTCCCCATATATAATTTTCTTCACTTTTAAAATCCCACAAATTAACCATTATTCATACATCAACTTTTTAAAATTACCAAAATATTACCCATTAATAAACCTACCACTGAAACAAACCATATAATACAATATCATATTTACAATAAAATTCACCAAAAACATACACAATAACCATCTAATAAATTTATTTAGTATGCTACCATACTGCACTTCATCCAAACACCCCCCACAACCATAATCTTCCCCCCCTTATTTGTACATCCTAAGTCAAGTTATTACAAATGGTACTGTGGTTTTTCTCGCTATAGTGCTTGACAACAGAAAAAGCTCGCCGTCCTCAATGATAAGTTTGTGAGACACATTCTGTGTGTGAGTGACTAAGTTGAGACTATGTAGTTTGATGTGATTTATTTATAGATCTTCTAAGTTAGGATGTTCGATTGTAAGATATGTGTGTGAGCGTGGATAGTGTACTATAGCATCTGTGTGTTGCTCGCAAATAGTGGATGTATGTATGGCTATCACGATAGATGTTATTATTTATTTTTTTATAAGTGGTTAACTTTTTTTTATATTTAATTTTAGTGTGGAGACACTAGAGAGTTAACTATGCGACACTCTCCCCGCCATCCTCACCAAGTAGTATTGTTTCTATATTGCTGATTATGGTTTATAAATTCGTTGTTTTAAGGTGGGTGGGAATACTCCTACTTATAGGTTCTCTGCTATATAGTTCAAAGTCCAACTATATGTCTGTAGTGAGTAGTGTATATACTGAGGGTGTGGTTAATGTGAGGATTCGTGTAGATGGAGTGATAGAGTGAATTTTGGTGGTATTTGGGATGTGGCATGAGAGAGAGAGGAGTGTTTTAGTGGTAGTGAGACGGGCGTCTCGCGGAGCTGTGGGTGGGGTGGGGTTACGATGTAGTGTCGCGGCACATTGAAGAATGGATGGCGGTGGAGGAGCGCTCGGCGTGTTGTTAATGTCGTTAGGAATTGGTGGGGAGGAATGTTCGTTAGTGGAGAGATGCACGTGAGGAGATGTGAGTTTGGAGAATGTGAGGAGGGGGGTGGGGTTGGGTTGCGGGTTGGGCGTCGCGTGAGGTGGGGGGGAGTAGGGGCATGTAGGATAGAAAGAGGAATATTTGCTGCTTTATTTCTTGTACGATTAGCAGTGAGAGAGAACGGCCTACGGGTTTGTAGGTGGGTTGCTCTGTAGTATATATGGAGTTTCTTTTGCTCACTGTGACCGCTTGTGAACATCTCTCTCACGCGCTGCTCTCGTACTGCGGTGTAGGTTTTGATAAGTGCTAGTGACGCTAGGTTACCTCCCCCGCATGTGTCACTCAATTTAAAGTCTCTCACTCGCTCTCTTGCGTCTAGAAAGAACACGCTATACCAGTTAATCTGTCTTCCCTGTGGGTGTGTATGAGTGTGTGGCTCATCGAGGCGAGCGCGCGCTCGTGTGGTGTTTGAGATAGTAGTGGATGTTTGAGACGTCTTTGTGGGTGGTGTTCTAAGTGGTTTGATGTTTCAGTGGGACCGTGTTTGGTTGTGCACGCGCTCGCACGCATAGAAGCTACGCTCTCTCTGTTTATTTTCAATTAAGAGCGCTCGCGAGTAGTGTGTGTGCTAAAATTAACCCTTTTGGGGGTTGTCGCAAGGGCAATAAATCGCAAAGCCTCCCCTTAATCTACCTGCCTTTTCCAGTCTCCTCCATCTCTGGGTTTTCATTACCCCTTTCATATAGGAAGGCAGCACCATGTTTTCCATATTGCTTAATGCTGCTCTATAAAGTGTTTAGCCACTCCCGAATAGGTGTTATTTCCCTTACTTATGTGCAATATATCTCTGAAATTTGTTTTGAATTTTCTAATGCTGGCTGCACTATGTAGCTTTTGTCACATGTTAATACATAGTATATCTAGATCAATATGCATCTGTATCCACAACTCAAAAAGTTTCTTATTTCATTACTGTGCTTGTTTTCCAAACCTTTCCCTTTTCCTTACATAATTTACAAGAACCACAACGTTTTTTCCAACAGTTGAAAAACCCCTTTTGGGTAAGCCAAGTACCTGATTGTTTATGATACCTAAATCATGGATCGTTATTTGTTTCCTTTTGTTCTATTCCGTTTTGGCCAACAACTTTCACACCGTTCATCTATTATACGGCCAAGTATTGAATCTTTCCTAAGGATGTTTACACATTTTTGTATAATAGTTTTTTTTATTTCCTCCAAATTCAACACTATACGGTGTGGAAAAAAAACTATTCTTTTAATTCTTATCCATCATTATTTTTGGTGCCAATAAATTCTCTTGAGTTTTATTTCTTATTTTATTTTTGGCTTCTATTAAAGTTCTTTTTTTATACCCCTATTTTCCGTAAGTATTTTGTCTATTATTGCATCTTGTTTGCGGTTATTACTTGTATTTCTGTACAGGTCCTTCTTGGCTCAGCTGTATTCGCCACTTATGGTTTTAGTTTAATTGTATGTCTGGGGTGACGCTGTCTGCTCGTTGGACTGTATTTCCTCTGTTTAGGTTTTCTATATAACGTAGTTTCCTACTTTACTTCTACAAGTTATGCTTATTGTATGTCAGAAAGGACACAGTTATGTTCGTTAGTTGTTGCATGTAATTGCAAATAAAAATTACCCAAAACTGCATTGTTGTTGACATATGCTACAAAGTATAGTATGGGCGCCACATTTCGGTCCCATACGACCAGGCAGGTCATCTATGTAGCGCCCATACCAGAACAATGGCCTATGAGAAGAGGATTATCAAGTTGTATATGGCGTGGTGTTCCCACCATGCACATGGAAAAGGTTGGCCCAGGGAGGGCGAGGCCGTGGCCCCATGGGGACTCCACATAGAGGCATGGTAAAATTCTTGGTTGAATCTGAAGTAATTATTGTAAATTAAGAAGTCAATGCTTTCTATAAGAATAACTTTCCATTCTCTTTTTGTGCTTTACTTTTTATTCAAATGAATACTCCACTTGCTGTTGACTAATTTCCAGTGGGATTTTGGATTAAAGACTAACTACATCCAGACTCAACCAAACAATTCTTTTGCCACCTAACTGGGGAAAGATCTTCAATACAGCAAGTGCTTCCTTGAGTTGATGGGCTTTTTTTGGACCATTGGCTGAAGTTGTGTTCCTACCCATTTGCTTAAACCAGCGGTTATGCTATTCATACTTGAAATATGGTCGAAGATGGGTGGAAATGTCCCTTTATGGACCTTCGGTACTCCATTAAAATGTAGGTGTTTTGGGATTAGATATTAATAATTGCATTTTTGGTTTTCTTGGTTAACTACTCAATTAATACACCCTCTCTAATAATTTTTCAATTTCCTCCGCATTACGTTTGTGGGGTTTCTTTCAGTTTCCGATACGTTTTTTTATATTCTAGCGTTTCCATTATTTGTTTTTAAATATAGCCTGTGTCCATAACTTACTGTGCTGACCCCTTTATCTGCCTTTTTAATGGTGAGTTTTTTGTCCTCACTGATTTATTTAAGTGCTTTATATTCCTGCTTGCTCAGATGGAATTTTTTGTTTTCTTTTTGATTCGCTCTCTAGTTTTTTATGATCTATCTCCATGAGTTTTGAAAATATATCATGGTCTTCTACTCTGGCTGTTTTTTGGGTAAAACATAGGATTAACCATAGCTGCCCTGATTTTTCCTCCAGTTCTTCTACCTGTTCTTCTACATAACTGTAATGCGTTGAGGGTTAACAGACTTGTTGTTCTGAAATGTGAGATTCTTTATTCATTTTCATATTTATTTTCTAACTCTGCTCTCTTTTTTTTGGTCTGTTTAACCTTCCACATTCTAAAATTACCGTCTTTACTGGTGATTTTTCGAACAAAACCGATTTTTTTTATATCTAAAAGTGGTGTCAAAAAGTTGAAATTTTCTAGTAGGTGAAAAATTTTTCTTTGTTTAGGAGTGGGGGGGGGGGGGGTCTTTCAGTTGATCCTTATGTGGAGAATCCTTGGTGTTATATACGATAATACTATTGTATTCTCCTCCGTTGTATATTCTATTTCTTTCTGTTACACTCTTTGTAACTTTTTTCACGATGCTTCTTCCTCCTAGCTTTGTCCGTTTTTGCAACTCATTTTTTTCTTTTCTCCTTCCTTTTGAGGCTTGTTCTTGATTCCTATTAATGGTTTCTTTCACTGAAGAATTGTTATGAGTATGAAGTACCTGTATCGCATAATCAGTGTTGAGAACGCTTACTTCTTTTATGGCTCTCAGTGTATATATAAATTTGTTCTCAGTATCGATTCTTGGTTTTTTTCTTGTCTCCAATTATAACACTTTGTCCAGTTCATAGTCTTGATTGTCCCACTTTGATATTTCGTTTTTTTAATTTCATAATTGTTTTTTTTTGCTTTGTAACAACTTTTTTTTATTCTTTCAATCATATATATTAAATTATTTTATGTTTTATTCTTTTTCCAATTCTAATTTTTTGGTTTGCACTTGTTCTTGTATTTCCGGTAACTTTTTGGTTTCATAACATATATCTATCAAAACTAATCAATTTAATTTGAACAGGTCAGTGGAGTGTGTTGGTCCCATTGTTTTGGAAAATCTTCTGTGTAAACAATGATGGTAATTTTTTTATCTTAGTCCTCTAGGTAATTATATTTTTTTCAAGGTAGATGTTCAAGGAGTTTCGATCCCACCATAGCTTTGTTTCCTGTAGTAAAGCCTTTTCCAGTCTTGTGAAAACAATGTTGCATTTCTTCTTTCTTTTCCTATATGTTCTGTAGTAGTCCCAAATATCTCGCCAATTTAGCCTCTCATGTCCATAGTTATAGTATAAATGAACTAAATGGTAAGGTTCTGTGAAATATCTACAGCCTTGCTGCGTACAATACGGATAATTTGCAAAAGGTGTGCTTTGTATTATTGCGGTGTGCTTTTGAATGCTTTCTTACGCCGGCATGGCAAACAACAAAAACAAAAGTAGCAAACAAGCTATATGTACAAGAAATAAAGCAGCAAATTTTACTTGCATCCACGCTGGCCCTCATCTTTTTCTTGTTGCTGAACTATTGGAGGCTCTGTGCCGGGAGCCAGAGGATCGGGCGTTACGGAGGTGCTAGCTGCATCTTACCAGGAAGGAACAGGTGCGAATCCAAAGATCATTAGGTGGTGAGTGCTTTTCCTAGCTTGTTTGCTACTTTTGTTTTTGTTGTTTACCCTTAAGGAATGTAGAGAGTATATCGACCGAACAGGTGTTTCACAAATCTTTTTAGCATTATGCTATGAAAATGAAAAATCCTTGAAAAAAAGCACCCTAAAATGTGTTTCTCAATTTCTTCCAAGTTCGGCAATACTCTATATGTTGGTTTAAACTGCTGTTTAGGCGCAAGGCAGGGCATACAGCAGAGGTAGTGCATTTGGAAGGCACATTTTGGTGGGGGCCATGTTGCATTTACAAAGCCCCCAAAGTAACAGAACAGGTGAAACCTTGCAGAAGTCATCTTGGATTCAACACTCCTCAGGGAAGTCATCTAGGGGTGTATTGTGCATTTTGGGAGCACAGGTGTTCCACATTTTTTTAGCTTTGGGCCATGAAATTAGGGGGAAAAAAATCAGTTCCGCCACGGTTTTTTGTGCTTCATTTTTATAGCGTTCGCCGTGCGGTATAAATGACAGGATAACTTTACTACTTTACAACAATATCAGGTTAAAGCATTTTTTTATGTTTTCTTACTTCTACACAATAGAAATACTTTTGTAAAAAATTTAGTTTTTGTATTGTCATAGTCTGACCGCCCTAACTTTTTTAATTTTTTTTGTAGATGTAGCTGATATTTTTTAAAGCTTATACACAATAAAAACACTTTTATTTTAAAAAAGAAAACACGTTTTTGCATCGCTATAGTCTGAGAGCTATAATCTTTTTATTTTTTTTGTGTGTCTGGAGCTTTGTAAGGTATTATTTTTTGCGAGATGAGTTGACAATTTTATTGGTACCATTTTTTGGGTGGGCAAGACTTCTTGATCGCTTTTAAATCCGTTTTTTTGGAAGGCTGGCTGAATAAAATACAGCAATCTTGTATTTATTTTTAACCGCTCTCACTGTACAGTATAAGTGACATATTATTTTTACTCTGTGGGTTGGTATGATTACTGGGATATCTAATTTATGTAGTTTTTTTATGTTGTAGCAAAGTGTATTTTTATTGTGTTAAACAATATTTATGCATCACTATGTAAGGGCTTTGTTTTGCTGGATGAACTGACTTTTTCATTGGTACCACTTTGGCATTTACAGTGGGTACGGAAAGTATTCAGACCCCTTTACATTTTTCACTCTTTGTTTCATTGCAGCCAGTTGGTTAGATCAAAAAACTTCATTTTTTTTGCTTATGTACACTCTACACCTCATCTTGAAAGAAAAAATAAAACAGAAATGTAGATATTTTTTCAAATGTATTAAACAAGAAAAACTGTAATATCACATGGTCTTAAGTATGCAGACTCTTTGCTCAGTATTGAGTAGAAGCACCGTTTTCAGCTAGTACAGCCATGAGTTTTTCACACCTGGATTTGGGGATCCTCTGCCATTCTTCCTTGCAGATCCTCTCCAGTTACCTCAGGTTGGATGGTGAATGTTGGTGGACAGCCATTTTCAAGTCTCTCCAGAGATGCTGAATTGGGTTTAGGTTAGGGATTGGGATTGTATTGGGCAGGTGATGAGCAGTGCCTGGTTTTCTCCACACATACCACTTAGAGTTAACACCAAATAGTTCAATCTTCGTATCATCAGACCAGAGAATCTTATTTCTCGTAGTCTGGGAGTCTTTCACGATGTGTTTTTTTGCAAACTGTATGTGGCTTTCCTATGTCTTGTACTGAGTAGAGGCTTCTGTCGGCACACTCTGCCATAAAGACCCGACTGGTGGAGGGCTGCAGTGATAGCTGACTTTGTGGAACTTTCTCCTATCGCCCTAAAGCATCTCTGGAGCTCAGTGATCTTGGGGTTCTTCTTTTCCTCTCTCACCAAGGCTCTTCTCCCACGATTGCTTAGTTTGGCTAGATGGCCAGGTCGAGGAAGAGTTGTAGTCGTCCCAAACGTCTTCCATTTAAGGATTATGGAGGAACCTTGAGTGCTGCAGAAATTATTTTGCAACCTTGGCCAGAACTGTGCCTTGCCACAATTCTGTCTCTGAGCTCCTTGGGCAGTACCTTAGATCTCATGATTCTCATGTGCTCTGATATGCACTGTGAGCTGTGAGGTCTTATATAGACAGGTGTGTACATTTCTTTATCAAGTCCAATCAGTTTAAAGGGGTTATATCATTTCATTAAGTGGTCTTCAGAATAAGGGGACAGTGAAAACAAGTAGCTTTGCAATTAGATGTCATTAGCAAAGCTGTCTTGCATTCACAGCTTTCCTTATCTTCTGTTTCTGTTTACACTGATATCCAGTGCTGGTCGGATCCCTCCTCCTTGCATTTCACTAGCTGAGAGCTCATTTCCATTCTGTTCAGCCCCCGGTCGGCTGTATTCATGGAGCTTGCATTCCTGCCTTTCACTCAAAGTAAGGGACCAGCACATTTTCACTCTGCACAGCCAGAAGAAACAGAATTACACTGCAGGGCTTCTTTAATCAGAAAACAGCACAATTGTGTGTCGATCCATGCCTCTCCTGCATAGAAGGGAGGTCCGTGCCATTCATAGAAAGCTGGATTCAACTGTAACAAATCTCCAGCTGGGGAGGAGAAGAGATCAGTGCTCAGTCTAGATTGAATGCAGCCTGTGGTATGTATACAGCTCTTACAAAATAAGACTGATAGGGAGAGACACAGTGACATGTGGACTCAGAGATGGGGAGGGGGGAGTCTCGGGAGCCAGCATGAACAGTGAAGGGGGGATGTCACACAGCTGGGAGAGGAAGAAACGCCCCTGCATTTCTAGAGTTGAGAAACTGAGAGCAGTATGAATCAGCCGAACTAAAGAAGCGATACATCCCCTTTAGTTAAACACAGTTGCACTGCAATGAAGGAGTAGAACCATCTCAAAGAGGATCAGAACGAAATGGACAGCATGTTAAATATGAGTGTCACAGCAAAGGGTCCAAATACTTATGACCATGTGATATTTCAGTTTTTCTTGTTTAATAAATTTGCTAAAATATCTACATTTCTGTTTTTTTCTTTCAAGATAGGGTACAGAGTGTACATTAATGAGCAAAAAAATTAACTTTTTTGATGTTATTATTTGATCTTTTTTATTCCATATTATGTGTTGCAGGATAAAAGAAAATCGCAATTCTGTTTAACTTTTTCAAAAATGTTTATGGCGTTTATCATGCAGATTAAATAGCATAACAAATTTATATACTAGTTTGTTACATATGTGGTGATACCATATATGCATACTTTTATTTATTTTTGATTTTTTGGGGGAATAGACCTTTGTAGAGGGGAAAGGGGTTGTGCCTGTTTTTATTTTTTTATGTGTTCTACTTTTTTTTCAAATTTCTTTTTAGTTGTCTTCATAGAGGACTTGTATCAGTTATCTTCAGATCACAGTAGCAATGCGCAGCAGTATTGCTATGCATTGTAACTGCCAATCACAATGCCCGGCCTTGCCCTAAGGGCGTAATGACTTCACAGACAGCTCGGAAGACTTTGTTAGGTATACATGTTGCTAGGGAGAGCATCGGCAGCCGCAATCGCATCGCGACAGTGCCGATGCAGACAGAGGGAGCTCCCTCCCTCTGTCTTTCCCTTAGCTGCTGTGATCGCGATGGATTGCGGCATCTAAGAGGTTAATTACCCACAACCAGAGTGGGGGCTCCAATCATTGGCGACACAGCATGGGGCCAGCTGCAGTACACAGCTGCTTCAACTATCCATTTTAACACATGAAGTTTTTTATATAAACCATTTTTTTTTAAAAATCTTTTTATTTATTTTAAAAATTAAATACGCGTGAAGGTAAAATCATGTTGTCGCAATAGGAATGGTTACAGATGCACAATACAAATTTAAATAAAATGGTAACGTAGCTTGACGGAGTCCGTTATTGCAAACTAGGATTTCACATACCAGTGAAGCCCAGAAGGCCCCAAAAGATTAACCCCGGACCAAAATTTTAGATTTCCTAGGCAAGCTGGGCAAGGCAGATAAACCACTCATTCCCACTATGACTGCAATAAATGACAGAGCCAATAAGCAGTATAAACCATTTTATTGTAACTTTGGCTTTATGTTTAGGGTTGTTGTCCTGCTGGAAAGTGAACCTTTGCCCTAGTCTCAAGTCTTTTGCAGGTTTTTACAGGTTTTTTCTCCAGAATTGCCCTGTAGTTATCTCCATCCATCTTCCCATCAACTCTGACTGCTTCCCAGTCCTTGCTGAAGCAAACCATCCCTACAGCACGATGCTGCCACCACCAGGTTTCATGGTGGGGATTGTGTGTTCAGGCTAAGGTGAAGTGTTGACTTTCTTCCACACATATCGTTCGGCATTTAGGTCAAAAAGTCCAGTTTTATTTAATCTGACCAGAGCACCTCCTTCCACTTGCTTGCCGTGTCACCTAAGTAACTGTTAGCAGACTTCAAAGTGGACTCTTTATGGTTTGCTTTAAAAAATGAGACACTCTCCTGTAAAGGCCAGACTTGTGGAGCACATGACTAAGTGGTCCTGTGGACAGATGATCCCACCTATGATGCTGTGAATCTCTGAAGCTCCACTAGTGTGACCCCAGGCCTCTTGGCTGCTTCTCTACTTAGTGCTCTCCTTGTCTAGGCTCTCAGTTTATGTGGATGGCCATGTCTTGGTAGTTCCTTGGTTTTCATGATGGTGCTTGTTCACTTATGTTCTCTAACAAACCTCTGAGGCCTTCACAAAACAGTTATAGTTATACTAAGAATAAGTTAAATACAGATGCACTCTATTTACTGATTAGGTGACTTCTAAAGGTAATTGGTTACACTCAATTTTATTTACTGGTGTCAGAGTACAGAGGGCTGAATACATATGCTTACCATATTTTTTATATATTTATCCTGCATGGTGAACGCGATAAAAAGCCAGAATTCTGTTTTCTTGATCACCTTGTATTAAAATTACAACTCATTTTGCAAAATTTGATTTGTGGTGTGGATTTTAAATTTGAAGCACATTAACTTGATGCTACAGATATGCTTGGATTTACTGTGGAATTTCCCCATAGAGTTCAGTGGGGAAGTCAAAATCTGCAATGTTGTGGATTTTGCATTAATATACTGCAGATGCGCTGCAAAATATGCAACAATAAAGCAGTAATTGATGTGACTTGTTAGTGTTACAAGGTCTTAGGTGTGAATAGGGGGCAGGTGTGTTAAATATGGTATCGTGCTCATTCTTTCTCATACTTGTCATTGGCTCAACATAGCACCTCATGACAAAAAAAGAATTGTTGCTCTACATAAAGAGGGTCTAGGATATAAGAAGATTGTGCTGCAGCTCAATTTCAGGGTGTTGTCAGTCACCAAGACCTTACAGTGGTTAAACAAGAAAGGTTCCACTCGGAACATGCCTTGCCATTGTCGACCAAAGAAGTTGTTTGCATGTGCTCAGCATCTTATCCAGAGATTATCTTTTCAAAATAGACATATGAGTGCTGCCAGCATTGCTGAAGAGGTTACAGGAGTGGGAGGTCAGCCTGGTAGTGCTCAGGCCATAACCCGAACACTGCATCATATTGTTATTCATGGCTGTCGTCCAGGAAGTAAGCCTCTTCTAAAGATAATGCACCAAAAAGCCCGCAAACAGTTTACTGAAGACGAGCAGACTAAGAATATGGATTACTGCAACCATGTCCTGTGGTCTGATGAGACCAAGATAAACTTATTTGGTTCAGATGGTGTCAAGCGTGTGTGGCAGCAACCAGATGAAGGGTACAGAGACAAGTGTCCTGTCTACAGTCAAGCATGCTGATGGGAGTGTCATGGTTTGGGGCTGCATGAGTGTTGCCGACTATGGGGAGCTACAGTTCATTGAGAGAACAATGAATGGCAACATTTACTGTGACATACTGGAGCAGAGCATGATCTTCTCCCTTGGGAAACTGGGTTGCATGGCAGTGTTCCAACATGGTAACCAACTAAAACACATCTCCAAGATGACCACTGCGTTGCTAAAGAAAATATGGGTAAAGGTGCTGGACTGACCGATCAAGTCTCCAGACCTAAACCCTATTGAGCATCTTTACTTCCTCAAACTGGCATCCTCAAATGGAATGATGTCATCATGGAGAAGTGGAAGAGGAATCCAGTTGCAACCTGTGAAGCTCCAGCGAACTCCATGCCCAAGAGTGCTGGGAATCAATAGTGGCAACACAAGATATTGATACTTTGTGCACAATTTGTCCATTTTTACTTAGAGGTCTACTTCCTTTTGTTGCCAGCGGTTTGTTAAGCTATTTTGAGGGCACACCAAATTTACACTATTATACAAGCTGTACACTGACTACTTTACATTGTATCAAAGTGTAATACAGTATCTTCAGTGCTGTCCCATGAAAACATATAATACAATATTTACTAAAATATGAGGAGTGTACTCACTTTTGTGAGATACTGTATATTTGGCAAGTAAAAATTTATTTTGTCTCTTTAATGGCTGCTCAAAATTGTTTTTAGTCTGGAGCACTGCATTATAATGATCATTATTTAATTATATAATCTTTACAGTCAATACATGAAAGCCATTTTTATGGACAGGAATGTGGGCCATACATTTTTTCCTAAAAAGGACCCTACCATACTGGTGTTTAATGAGGTATAGCAGCAGTGTTCTCAATGTATCTACAGCGGGTGAAATAAGTATTGAACACTTCACCAGTTTTCTAGTTAAATATATTTCTAAATGTGCTATTGACATAAAATTCTCAATAGATGTCAGTAATAACCCAACCAATCACCTCAGGCAAAGGAATCAAACCATATATGTCCATAAATTAAGTTATGTGTAATAATGAGAAATAAGACAGTGAAAAAGTATTGAACACATGAAGAAAGAAGGGTAGAAAAAGCCGTAGAAAGTTATGACACCAACTGAGATCTAGCAATAATTAGAAAGCAATCCTGCCAATCAGTGAAAAATATCAGCTGGCCTATAAAAAGGTGTCTGATTACCAAGGTTCCAACAAGAAACATCTTATGATGGGTAAAACCAGTGAGCTGTGGCAAGGCATTCGCAACCTTATTGTTTCAAAACATACTAATGGCATTTGTTACAGAAGAATTTTTTAAACTACTGAAGGCTCCAGTGAGCACTGTTGGGATCATAATTGGGAGGAGTAAAGAACATAATTTTACAATTAACCGGCCACGATCAGATGCTCCTCACAACATTTCAGATAGAGGAGTGAAAAGAATTAACAGAAGAGTTTTCCAAGAGCCGAGGACTATCTGTGGTGAGCTACAGAAAGACCTGGAATCAGCAGGTACAATTCTTTCAAAGAAAACAATAAATAATGCACTCAACCTCTATGGCTTGTATACACGGTTACCACGCAAAACGCCATTGAGCAAACTTTAAACACGCTTGAACATGCTTTTTGTTCAGCAACCCCATTTAGACAAGCCTGTGAAATACTGGGAGAATATAGTCTGGTCAGATGAGACCAAACCTGAACTCTTTGGATGCCATAATACACCCTATGTTTGGAGACCACCCCAAAAATACCATACCAAGTTTGGAGGTGGGAACATTATTGTGTGTGTTGTTTCATAGCATATGGCACTGGCAAGCTTCATATAATTAAAGGAAGGATGAATGGACAAAGAGAGAGACATTCTTGATGAAGATCTACTGCAGTCTACCAGGATGATGAAAATGTAACAAGCGTGGATATTTCAGCAAGACAATGATCCCAAACACACAGCCAAGGAAACTCTCAACTGGTTTCGGAGAAAGAAAATAAAGCTGATAGAGTGGCCCAACCAATCACTTAACCTGAATCCAACAGAAAATCTGTGGAAGGAACTAAAGCTCAGTAATCAAATCCAGAGAAAAAACAGCTCACCTCATTCAGCGTCCAGCAGTATGTAATCCACCGGTATGATACAAACGTGGAGTTATCAGCACGGTTCCGGGCGCCACCACCGTAGATTTGTAGTGCAAACAAGAAATGAACCAGCTTGGCACTCTCCAAGTCAGACCATAGCAGCGGGCTTCTTTAAAAAATAATTCTTCTTTATTAGACGATAAGTATAAAACAATGCATGGCAAGCAAAGTATCCATTCAATGAACCACCGAGAGACACACAGAGCGAGCTAGGTCCTGCAAGTAGTTAGACCGACGTGTTTCGGGTCACGTGACCCTTACTCATGGTACAGCTGATACCTAATGGGATTGCTTAAATAGACCTGCTAATAGCATAGCTCGTAACATGTAAGTATTGAAAATACTACTATTAGACACTGTGAACATATGCAAATACAAATAAAAAACTTATCTAAAAAGAAAAGAAAACAAAACAAAAAACTTGCAAGATACCTAATAATGATACTGAATGTCTTGTCTCGTGTTGAGACCTGACGGGACCCTTGTTTCAAGGTGAAAGATCCACCACGCCTCTCTCGCTAAAAGTTTTCTCACAATATCTCCTCCCCGTGGTGAAGCTATCACCATCTCTATCCCTATTACAGAGAAGGAGCGCAAATCACCGCCATGCACTTCGGAGAAGTGCTTTGAAACAGCAGAACATTTAAATAAATCAGGTTTGTTGGTATCTGATAAAAGCCTACGAATACGAATTTTCAAATGACCCGTAGTGCACCCAACATATTGTACTTTACATATTTTGCAACTGACAAGGTACACGACATGTTTAGTGTTACAATTTATGTAGGTTTTAATATGAAAAGTTTTGTTGTTGCTATATGATGTGAAAGATGTTGCTTTTTCTACATAATTGCACAGCGTGCAAATTTTATGTCCACAACCAAAAAAAACAGTAGTGCTGAGCCAAGTGGGTGGGATAGAGTGAGAATTAGACAAAAATAGACTAGGTGAGATATGGGATCCTATACTCGGGACCTTACGTGACACAAACCTCACTTTTTTCAAGATGTCCTTAATAAATTGATTAACATACAGAATAGGTAGGTGTGTTTTAATAATATCTACGATCTTATTGAACTGTTTGAGGGGATGGCATTGTCAGAGGAGCTTAATTTCCTATGTTTTTTTTCAAGAATAGGGCAGACCTATCAATCCCATTTACCCTCCTGGTGGCATAATTTAATTGTTTAAATTAATATCTTTTCACTAATTTGTGACAAACTACCTGTTCTTGAGATTTATATTCATTTTGCATAGTGCTATGGCGCTTCATCCTTATAAGCTCCCCTACTGGGATATTATTTATGACATGTGGGGGGGTGGCATGAGTCGGCTCTTAAGATGGTATTCCTGTGCATGGGCTTGGTAAAAGGTTTTACTACTATTTTGTTATCTTGATCCACTGATAAGGTAACATCCAAATAATTTGACATCCAATTTATGCTCATAAGTGAAAACCAAACCCATGCTATTGTCATTAAGATACTGTACAAAATGCTGTACAGAATCATGGCTGCCCGTCCAAATGAGGACCAAGTCATCGATATATCTTGTATACCATTTGATACTGTGTGCAAATGGGTGATCCATATTGAGGAGATATTTTTCCTCCCAGGCAGCCATATAGATATTAGCCAGGGATGGCGAAAAACACGCCCCCATAGCAGCACCAGTTACCTGTCTAAAGAATCGTTTATTGAACATAAAGAAATTGTGAGAGAGTAAATACTCTACTGCCAGAAGAATAAAATGTTGTTTTTCATTAGAGAAAGAACTGTATCTACATAGAAAGTCCTGTAGGACCGAGAAGGCCTGGCCATGTGGGATGCATGGGTATAACCCAACTACATCGCAGGATAGCCAGGACCCCCCGGTCGGCCAGGACACCCTCTCCAATGTATAAACAAGCTGTTTTGTGTCTCTTAAAAAACCGGGCAATTTAACAACCAGGGGCTGTAGCTGCACATCGACCCATTGTCCCAGAGGCTCATTTAAAGAGCCTATACCTGAGACGATGGCTCGAAAGGCAGGTGGAAAGAACCCTTTGTGAATTTTAGGCAAAGCATGTATGATGGGCATAATCGGTTTTTCGATATTAAGTTGGCAAAAGTTTTAGACAAAACACCTGTGACAATGCCATAATTTAGTACAGTTGTTAAATCCTTCCTGCTCTCATTTGTAGGGTCCCTCTGTAGTTTTATGTAACTGCTGGAGTTCCGCAACATAGATAAAATTTCTCGTTCATAGAGATCCCTATCAAGCAGAACCATAGCACCTCCCTTGTCTGCCTGGCGGACAATTAATCTCTCATTTTCTTGAAGATCTAATAAAGCTTTATGTTCTTGTGGGCTTAAATTGGCATTGCGGGAGCAACCTGGAGATACAACTTCCTGATTATATAGGTCTGTTAAAGCTTTCTCCACTCTGTCCTGAAAAATACCCATAGTAGGTAATCGTGAGCTGATGGGATAAAAATATTCATTACGTGTGAACTGTTCTATATCACATGAAAACTTTTCTATATTATGACATGTAGATTCACTTTGAAGTTGACGCAACTGCACTATCCCTGTTAAATCTTGAAATTCAGGTATATAATCTTCATATATGTCACCTGGCTGAGTATGATCTATAAATGCCTGAACATTAGTCTCATCCTGGCCCTCTAAACATTTCCTATCTGAAGACATAAAGTGGTTTTTGAGTGTGATTTGACGAACAAAACAATTTATATCTAATAAAGTTTGATAGACTTGGAAATTACGAGTCGGTGACAAACTCAGTCCCTTTGATAAAGCTGAAATAGCATGTTTGTTTTGTTTTCTTTTCTTTTAAGATAAGTTTTTTATTTGTATTTGCATATGTTTACAGTGTCCAATAGTAGTATTTTCAATACTTACATGTTACGAGCTATGCTATTAGCAGGTCTATTTAAGCAATCCCATTAGGTATCAGCTGTACCATGAGTAAGGGTCACATGACCCGAAACGCGTCGGTCTAACAACTTGCAGGACCTAGCTCGCTCTGTGTGTCTCTCGTTGGTCCATTGAATGGACACTTTGCTTGCCATGCATTGTTTTATATCTATCGTTTAATAAAGAAGAATCCTTTTTAAAAAAGCCCGCTGCCATGGTCTGACTTGAGGAGAGTGCCAAGCTGGTTAATTTCTTGTTTGAACTAAACCTCACAGTTCATAGAAGGAGACCGCTAAAAATTCAGAATTTGAAGAGTGCTTGTGTGTAAGAACGGGCTAAAATTCTACCTGAGCATTGCATGCAACTGGTTTCTCCATACAGGAAGCTGTTATCACCAACAAAGACTTTTGTACAAAGTATTAAATACATTTAGGTAATTGTGTTCAATACTTTTTCCCTGGGTTATTTCTCATTATTACACATAATTCAATCTGTGGACATCTATGGTTTGATTTCTTTGTTTGTGTGGATTGAAGGGGTTGTAACATCTGGTGACAATTTTAGGTGAATATCACCTATATTTACTTAGAAAATTGGTGACGTGTCCAGTACTTATTCACCCGCTGTATATTAGAAAAGTATATGGATGCAGTGAAAGAAATAATTATTTGTTCCCTTGCTGATTGTGTAAGCTTGTCCACTGACAAAGACATGAACAGTCTATAATGTTTTGAGAGTAGGTTAATTTTAACATTGGGAGAATATCCAAAATAAAATCCAGAAAAATCGCATTGTATAAATTATATAAATTTATTTGTATTTTGCTGAGAGAAATAAGTATTTGATCCCCTACCAACCATTAAGAGTTCTGGCTCCTACAGACCAGTTAGATGCTTCTAATCAACTTGTTAGCTACATTAAAGACAGCTGTCTTTAATAGTCACCTTTATAAAAGACTCCTGTCCACAGACTCAATCAGTCAAACTCTAACCTCTACAACATGGGTAAGACCAAAGAGCTTTCTAAGTATTTCAGGGACAAGATCAGAGACCTGCACAAAGCTGGAATTGGCTACAAAACCATAAATAAGATGCTGGGTGAGAAGGAGACAACCAATTTAACCCCTTAGCGTTCCATGACATACCGGTATGGGAGTAGGGAGCGGGCTCACTTGCTAAGCCCTCTCTATAAGTGGCGGGTGCTGGCTGTTAGATACAGCTGACACTCCCCAGTGACAGCTGAGATTGGAGCTGGCTCTGATCTCAGCTGTTTAACCATTTAGATCGAGGCCATGCGGCCTAAATAAATGAGGAACAGAGCTGTGCACTGTTGCTGTCCTAGATCACAGGGTGCCAAGTGGTTGCTATGGCAACCACTTGGCAACCTGTGGTTTTTATGGCTGCCATCTTGCTGCTCCCAAAATGGCATCACTTAAAAACTACACTTCAGCCCACAAGAAATGCAACCTCACTCAAGTCCACAAGTGGAAAAACAAAGAACATTTGCGGGGACTTGTATGAACAGGGCTGTGCCAGAAGTCTTGCGTCTGTTCAGCCCGAGATATAGCGCAGCCCCGTTCACCATATATTTTTCAAATGGCCGCACTCCAATATTAGGCGCATTACAGAGCACCCAGGCACTTTGTAATGTGCTTGAGTTTGGAGGGTGTGCCACACTACAACCATACGAAACTACACGTTTATAGCTTCAGTACGGCAAATCCAGGAACATTACTGTTGGAACACATAAACCACTTTAAAAGTGCTTTACCTGAGCCAGAGTTGTCGTTTCTGCGCTAGAATGCGCCGGATTTATGACCCACTGTAGAGCGGGTTCGTAGATTCAGGCACATTATACCCTATTATTATGCGCATAAAAATTGGCGTCTAAGCGTCAAAAATCATACATGTCGCCTTTGGTATCACTTTAGTCATACTGACCTGCAGAATACAGATACACATAAACACATAATTTACAAAACAAAAAAACAAGCCCTCATATGGCTATCTAGATGTAAAAATAAAAAAAGTTCTTGGAAGGCGGGGAAGAAAAAACTATCGTGACAGGGATAAAAAACACCTGGCCCTTAAGGGGTTGAGGAAGTTTTTGAAACACATAATACAAACAAATAATAAAGAGAATCCAGATTGCTAGAAAAAAAGAATATTTATAAGGTAAGTTTATTATTATTGTCATTATTGGTGATACAATGGGTTGCAAAGGTATTCATACCCCTTGAACTGTAATGCATTTTATTGCTTTAGACACTTAGCGAACAACCAAAAAACAGGAGTGATTTTACAAGAGATTTGTGTGGCTTGTCAGGAAAGGGGTGTGACATTGTGCTCCAAAATTACTCAAGAATTGCACCAAATTTGTGGCGCAGAATTGTATCAAGTGTGCCAGCTAAAAGTTGGTTTAAAGAGCTTAATAAGACTAAACATGAGGCAATTTTATCAAACAGCATGAGCCATTGTGTCCAATCTGATGCATTTTTAAAAGGCCTATTAATGTTTGTTGTCTAAATCTTGGATGGCAAACGCAAGTGTGCCCAAGTGTGTCCACTTTTAATATATTAAATGTCAATATTTCATTATTTTATATAATGTAAAATGTAATTTAACTGTAATACATATTTTTTCTTTCTTTGTGTAATTCTTTTTTTTTATATTTCCCACAGAAAGTGCAAGTTGTAATTACTGTTTTGGACTATGATAAGCTAGGTAAGAATGAGGCAATCGGCAAGATCTTTGTTGGATGCAGTGCCTCAGGTACTGAGCTCCGTCACTGGTCTGACATGCTGGCAAATCCACGACGTCCCATTGCTCAGTGGCACCCGCTTAAGCCAGAAGAGGAGGTGGACCTTGCTTTGAACCCCAAGAAGTAGTGCGCCCTTTCTACACATCTTTCCCCCTTACCCATTCCTTTTGACCCTCACACTCTGCTATGCAGACAACAAGCACCTTCTGCTAACCCCACAAGCTCTCCCTACAACACAGCAGCCAAGACTTATTGAACACATAAAGAAGTGTCATCAATAAACAAAGCAGTTTCAGTGTAAATGGTTTTGAAGTTTCTTTGGGTCAACTTCAAAAGCATATTTGGGCTATGCCTCACTTTTTTATGTGTTCTAGGCAATTTTATATTGTTCTCTTAAGTTAGATGAAGGAAAACTGTGTGATGTATTAGTCTTCCAAAAATGTGTGTTTAAAATCTATAATATATACAATCATTTTGACACTGACATAGTAAATAGTCTAAATGAAATATCCATCTGCATTAAATAAATATTTAAAGAATATATTTCATACCTTTTTGTAAGAATTTAGTAAGGATTGGGAAACAGTTCATATGCTTCTAGCCTGAAAGATGACATTTTTTATGCTAAATATAAGAAGTGATATTCATATTTCTTTTAAAAGTTCCTGTTGTATGTGTACATATTATGCATTGCGATTAAGAGGTCACTACAACAAGATTAACCCTAAATGGTTATTCTAGATTTTGCTGTATTTCAATGAGAGAGCAAATGAGCATGCTATCTTCACTGAATTGTCTTCCATATTTTCTAAAAGAAACCTATTCTCGAAGATGTACAGTGCATACTCACCTACATAATATTGCTTAAGATGATCATCAGTATTATATATGAAGATCTGGTAGAAATAGTGAAATAGCTATTATAATATTGGTGGTGTTAACATAACTTAATATTTATCATGCAACAGAAAATATTACTATTTAGAATACTGTGGGTTGTTGTAAATAGACATGACAAAAGTAGAGAAGACAGAAAAGGAAAAAATTGACAATATTACACAAGTTACGAGAGTTGTGTTATCAGAAGTACAAATAAAAACTTATTCTGACTTAGTGCATGAGACTATGTTTCCAATCGACTGAGCATTTGACAGGGAAAAGGTGACGATTGAAAGCATTGGTATGAAAGGAAAAGAAAAGGTAGAAATAACTTGAAAATGTAGTTTGTTGTATTTTTATTTAAATAAATATATTTTTTCTACCGCATGGGTAATATTGCAGTTCAAGGACAAATTCTGTGGTAAGTTAAGAAAAATAATTTAGTCTCCTAAATGGGCTAGAATTTGCAGTAATACAGCTGTACAGGCTTATAATTAATATTTTCATGCATATCATATAGCCAAGTAATTACTTAACAGAGTGTATGCATTTTATCTTCCATAAATACACTAAAAGTTTAGAAACAATGAGTTTATAATTTACTTAACTTTTTGTATGCTAAATATTTTATAAGTAAATTATTTTTAGCTCCAAACCGAATATCTTATCTCCACAAACACTGTTCAGTTTGTGTAAGGGAATTATTAAAGAGTTTATTGGATATATGAAAGAACTCAATATTATAAGAAATAAGTTTCAAGTAGCTCTTATTACTAATTTCTAAGGCACTTGCTCAGGAAGGGAGAGCTGTAGATATTATTTTTCCTCAGTATTGCTGCTGTTTTTCTTGTTTTGCCACATAGACTGTTTAAAAGCACCTAATAATAAGAAAAAACTAAAATGTTTTGGTGTCTCAAAAGCATGCCTCCAATTACAAATACATTTTAAAATTTTACAGCTGATAGGATTTTAAGAATTTTTTCAACATAATTCTGGATGTGGATGTGGATAAGGATGTGGCACTTTTTTGTTATCACTTCCCTAGTCTAGGCAATTGATGCCATTAAATGTGGCTGCTTCATGTACAGTATAGCTTACATCACCCACATACAAGGATTGACAGTTTGCTCTGTACACACACTAATACAGGGAAGGCTGTAAATCACCGTATGTGGGCAAGGTAATCAGGATGTCTACTGTCAGTATTTTCTGCATCAGTATTTTTACTTAGGAATCTTAATCTTACTCCAAATCATATAAAAGCCTTTATGTTGCATGTCAGCTTCTCTTACTTTATGACATCCTGCTCTCAGAGAGGGTAGCATAAACCACCTGATGGGTACCCGTTGCATACAGTGTAGGGAAAACAACTAGGACGGTGTGCCACCTAGTGGCTGTCGCATGCCGCCAGTCTGACTATGCTACATCCAGTAAATAGCACAGAGTCCTATCTCTTTTCCGTTGAGCTTTTTTGAATATATATAAATTTAATTTGAGCAACCATGGTGTAGAACTCTCCACATGTCTACATGGTGCCGCTCCCTAAAAGGGACCGTTGCCCCCTTTGAGCAGTGCAATTGGAACATAAACAGAGAAAAAATATAGAATGAAAACATCTGAATTTCAGTGAAAGTGAGATAAGCTGTGTTTCAGGAAACCGCCAGGTGAAAATATATGTATTAACATGCATTTTGCTGCAGAATTCTAACTTAACATTCTGTAATCCTCAGCATATACTGAAATCCATCTGGATTCTTTTGTAGTTCACCTGAACTGAACTTGATATCAATAAGGTCAATTTCAGTTCACTCATATTATGACTGTATGTATGTTTAGGTAACATTAATATTTCACGTTTTTTGAAAAAAAAATTGAAAGAAATTTATTTTTGTAGCCTATTCAAACTAATAGAATTTGTCAAACTAATGTAAAATCATAAAGGATTCAGTTAGGATTTTTTTTTCCCATGTTCCAAAAACAACCAGAGTATACCATGACCTAAATCTTAGAAATACGAAAGGGTTAAAAAACTAGAAAAAAATTAAGTAGACTGACATGATTTTGTTTTTCTACTGACTATCAGTTTTAATAAACATTCATTAGCAATACAAATTATAGTGTGTAACACTACACTAGTTTTTCACCATTTTTTTGTTGGATTTACAGCAGTACACTAGGTTGTATGCATAGAAATTGGTCCTACAAAAAGTAAGTGTTGCTCTTGCTATAAAACAGAATAATTATTAAAAAAGTCACTTACACTTGTTAATTTCCATTTCTGCTCTGGCCTTCAGATCAACAATGCTTCAACAAAAACCAAAATATAACCAGTTATTACAATATACAAAAAGAACAATACTGCAGTAAAATGTAATATAATTTTTAACAATGATACTTAAGACACATAATGATGTAAGATTTTATTGCTGTCATATGGTATTGGTATTTTGCTTCTAGACAAAAAGAAACCTGAAATGATTAGTGTTATTATCATTGTTACACTTGTTAATATCAATTCATTAAAATTAAAGAATTTAAGGGTGCGTCCACACGGCAAAGTTTATTAGTTGTTTTTTTGCAGGCGGTTTCCGGATTTCAAAACTGTTTGAAAACCGACTGTCAACAATCTCCATAGACTTTGATAGAAAATCTAAGCTGTATGTAGTCTACACAGTTCGGATTTTCTGACGGTCGGATATCAAATCCAAAAACCGCCCAAAACACTTTGAACATGTACATTCTTCCACCCGATTTTCGCGCAGAACATATACTGTTCAGTGGTTAAAGGGGTCGGCTGAATCTTCAAAACGCGGACAAAAGCATTCCCTAAAACTGTAAAAAAAAGATAAATTATCGGTCGGATTCTTAATGTGAATCCGCCCAGTATTTTGTCAGTGCCGTGTGGCCGGGCCCTTAGAGACAGCTTGATAAATGCCTTATTTTCTTCTTAGAACAGTTAACATAAAAAAAGATTGGCGTGGCAAGTGGCTAAAGGAACCATGTAGCCACTTTACTCAAGAGCTGTGGAACACAGCATGGTCTTCTTTAAGTCAAAGGTATTTTCACGTTTAGCATAAATCCACACAACATGGAAGCTGTATACTGGACAGATAAATGCAAAATTATTTGCGTATGTCTTTAGTGGAAAATGTTAAATTCAGAATTAGGTATCTTTGGTATTCACCAGTGATTACATAGTTGGTTGAACTTAATGGCCATTTGTGTTTTATTAACCATACTAAGGGTGATGAGAAAATCTGGGTGAAAGGGAGGGGTATATATAATTTTATAACTTTGTTACAATACATTTACATAAGTATTGGTATTTTTTAAATAGTATTAGTAAATGTCTAAGCCTTTATTTAAACTTCCAGTTTTTCTTTATGTGACCAACTCTTAAGGCAGGCTATTACAGAAACTCAGTTTTCATGGTGAAGAAAACTTCTCTTTTTTTGGGTGCATAGTTGGCCACTAAAAGCAAAAAAGACCAATTTGCATGTCTGTCCAGATTAATTAACTTATTGTGTGGATATATGCTAGAACTGATTATGTAAAATACTTTGTGTTGTGTTATGAAAGAAGGCCACTGTATTTGGGGCTTTACATGGAATGCAAGAGGGAAGTATCAGCTACAATTGACCAACTTGGCTATTCTTCAAGATAGACGTTTCAGGCTTCTGTCTTGGCCTCTTTATCCTGGCCAAACTAGAGTGGCATGTTGGCTCCCACTTAGGGCCTGCAGAAAACACTCCATTGTTTCCATTCCTCCTCTGGCTCTTGCCTTCAGATTAACAATGCGTCAACAAAAACCAAAATATAACCAAATATTACAATATACAAAAAGAACAATACTGCAGTAAAATGTAATGTAATTTTTAACAATAATACTTAAGACACATAATGATGTAAGATTTTATTGCTGTCATATGGTATTGGTATTTTGCTTCTAGACAAAAAGGAACCTGAAATGTTTAGTGTTATTAGCATATATACTGCTGTTTGCCAACAGTACTGATGTCTAGTCATTGTTCTCACAGTTTCAAACCATACAGTAATTTTTACATTAGCAACAAAACCTAGTATGACATGTTGGGATGTATTGCTCTATTTCCATATGATTGTCATATCCCAAAGATTTTAGCACTCTTTATTTTATGTAGGCAAACTAAGTTAATTAACTTTTAAACGACATTTCAAGCCATAAAAAATTCAGAAAATTTGAACTGAAGATTTCATAAATTATGAGTTAAAATGTGATTGATTATGAAAGAACTAAGTGCACATAATAATACTGAAAACAGGAATGCGGTTTATTTTTTAGCTTAAAATGGATAAAACATGCTATATGGACAAGGCAAAATAATTGTACATAAAGTAAAAATGGGTTGAGTATTACAGGGTACACAGAATGAAGATAAAGGAAAGTAGCTATATTATGCATGCTGAGCACTATGGCACATACTTCACATCCTGTATGATCAGATGTGTGTGGGTGGTCAGACGTTGGATGTATGTTTGATATATTGTATATAGTATGCATGTAACACTTTATACATAACAGCATGGGGCATAAATGTGTGCTGCACATATTTAGTGAGACCAAAAAATTACTCTTCTTTTAACCTGTTTACAGCCATGATAGATTTAGTGATCTCAAACATCATGGGAAATGTTAGGACAAAGAACATTAACCTATAGTATGTACTGATCACTTACGGACTGGCATTGGTTTTGTCGTGGTGTACACAGGTTAATAAAAAGGCTAGGTACACATAAATGGTTTAATGTGCCTGTTTTAATGAAAAAATAACAGATTCACAAAACCATTCCCTTTAAAACAAAGCAGTAGCCAGATTTCACCCTGTGCAAATGTATCTGCCCAGACAACCTCCAGCTATACCTCTGCATTAAATGCATTCCACTTGCATCTGTTATTATCCTTCCCTCCACTTTGGTGCCAGTTTTTTGTTAAACAGAGCTACTGTTGACTAATGTGTACATAGCCTTTGGCTCCAAAAAAGAAAGAGTTTAATAAATACAGGCAATATAAAGGTTCTGAAAACTATTTTTTTTGGATACATCTGATTTTATCTTTTTTATTTATATTTTTGAACGTATGCATGCTAAGAAGAAATTTAAATAGTTGTGTGTATGTGTGTATATATATATCTATATATATATATATATATATATATATATATATATATATATATACACACACACACATATGTGTATGTATTTACAAACATATAGGAAAATATAGATACATGTTGAAAAATGGGCGGGTCAGTGTTTAATCAATTTTTTCAACTTGTGTATGTCTGAGTGGTGTCTTGTGAACTGCTAAATGTCAATGGACCTTTATCCATGCAATAGATTATGGCCTTTACCCTGGCAAAAGGACAAATCCATATTGTGTCTTGTGCTGTCTGTATAATAATTTCTGCTAAGATATAAAAGCCATAATTTCCAAGAGAAGTGTATCTTGGAAGGTACATTCAGACTAAATATGCATGTTAACTGTCTTTGTCTAAGTGTTTTCTGAAAATGTATGAGGTGAGATTTTTGGAAAGTATCTTGTGGGATATTCTTTCCTTCTATCCTCAAAATGTTTAATGTTTGTGTGAAAATATTGTTTTGTCTTTGTTATTTTGTAAGATGTCTCCTTAATAAAGAAATGTTTAAACAAATGTAGTACATATTTATTTACGTTTGTGTTGACAGAGCTAGCTTTACATTGGATGATACCAGTTGCAGATTTCTTTTTCCCTCTTTAGGTTGTCTCTGATGTCTAATGATATACAGTTGAAACCAGAAGTTTACATACACTATATAAAACTACACATATGCATGTTTTTCTCACTATCTGACATGAAATCATAATAAATCTTACCCGTTTTAGGTCAATTAAGATTATCAAAATTATTTATATTTGCCAAATGCCAGAATAATGAGCGAGAGAGAATTTTTAAGGTATTTTTATACCTTCATTACACTTCTAGTATTTGGTAGAATTGCCCATAACCCCTTCCTTACGGACAGTCATAATAATATGGCTCAATTTTTATTTTCACACCTTCTGAAAGCCATTACTGTTTTATTTTTCCACCTACATAGACGTATGAGGGCTTTTATTTTGTGGGACAAGATATACTTTCTAATGGTGTTATTCACATTACCATAGAATATATTGGAAACTGCAAAAATATTCTGGGGCAAAATGTGAAAAAATGTACTTGCACCATGTTTGCAGATGTTTTTCCTAATTCTAAATTTGCGTCGCAGCGCCATTTTGTGCGACCAATAACTTTTTTGTACTAACTTCTATAGATGTGAGTGAGGGTGCTTTTTTTGTGAGCTAAAGTGTACTTTTTATTGCTAGCAGTTTGGAATGCATGCGACTTCTTTGATCAATTTTATTCCAATTTTTATGGGAAGTGAAATGGCCAAAAAAAAGAAATTTTGGCATTTGGAATTTTGGAATATGTTTTAATAAATCGGACTTTTTCGGCCAGGGCAATCCCAAGTCTTTGTAACTTTTTTATTTTATTTTTTTTTCTTTGTAAAATGGTGAAAGGGGGTTGATTTGAACTTTTAATACTTTTTCAAAATTTTCTTACAATTTAAAACTTTTATTTTTTTTACTTTCACTTTGAGTCCCCCTAGGGTGCACGATTGTTTCTACAACCTAATGCAATTAGGATGTACCAAGATGGCGGTTTCCCCACTTACTGCCTGGGCACGTGAAATGGGGTAATTGAAAACATGGCAGCGATGGAAGCCTTCACAAGGTTTCCAGCTGCCATGTTCAACGATCAGGACACAGCAATCTCATCCCTTATGTCCCGATCGCAGTCCCAATCCCGCTTCAAAGCCCCTTGCTGGCATGAGGACGTATCCATATGACTTGGATCAAACGTTTTGGATATCCTTCCACAACTACCCCAAAAATGTTGGTAGGATTTTTGGGCCCCCATTTTTTCCCACTGGTTGATCGAATCGTTCGAGAAAAGTTAAGTTTGAGCCGAACTCCTTGATTTTCTCGAAACGACCAAACATTTAACGGTTAGAGTTCGAGTTTGACATGCGCTTTCCACACGCGAGTTTTAGTTTTTTTTTACCCTTTTCCGCAGTTTTGGGGGCCATTTAATCAGGCAGGCCGGGAAAAGTGTCAAAAACGAAATCATTTTTTTGGTAGGGCTTCCTGGTGCTACAATCACATGAAATGTTATATGTATTTCCCCTTTTATTGCCTGTGTGAAGCCTTTTCCAGCTCACCCTCGAAATGTACAACTGCTTCTGTCTGTGCTTGTTTCGTCACAATATTTTTTCTTTTAAAATTTTTTTGAAGGAAAAGCTGCTATTTAAAATTTGTTAGGTAGTTAGTTAAGGGGGGTTTTACGCAAGCTTAGGAATCAAGACAGCAATAGTTAGGGATTTTGAATTGTGGCTGCATCTTTTTCCCCCGAAAAGCTGTTTTTTTTGACAACATTTGCAGGCTCACACAACCTAACTTCCCTTATCATCTATTTCCTATAATCATACTCAATCCCAAAAGTTCATTTTTGCAGTTTTGGGGTTTTTGTTATTGCTAACACCCGTTACCAAATCTTTAGCTTTTTAAATTTTTGCTTTTGAACTTAAGGAACTGTTTTCGGACGTGGTAGTGGATCCCCGGACCCCACAAGCGTGCTAAAACCCGCCAGGGGCGGAATCTAAAGGTCCGGTTTTCCCAGAGCCCGCCGCAAAACGGGGGACTTGCTGCGGCGGGTTGCTACCAGGGTCGCTACCCTGAGAACTTGCTTGCGGTGGCAGCCGAGGGTTGGCGGCAAAAACGTGAAACAGGCTCGTAGTCGGGGACAGGGGAGAGGTCAGGAAGGCGGCAATGGTTTGTGGTCAAGGGACGGGGGGCAGAAGTACGGGCAAAAAATGGGAAAAAGCCTTTTGGAAGCTTCCTCTCCAGGACGGGCCTATCGATTCGGCAAAGGTCTGGGGAAGAGCAGGGCTTAAATAGGGTCCGTGCCCGGTGGACCAATCACCAGCGCACGGGCCCCTTTTTAAAATTCCCGGCAGTGCCGCGCGCCCCCACACTAAAGGGCGCTTTGCACCCAGCCGGCACAGGGGGGCCCCGGCGCCAGGAGGGGAAACCAAGGAGGTGGAGGGTTTAAGTGCGCCCCAGATGCCGGGGTGTCCGCGGCCCGAGCGTCGATTGCGGCCCCGGGCCGCAGCAGGAGGGCGGGGCCCTTTTGGGGGGTTTGGCCTGCGCCCCCAACGCAAAGGGTCGCAGGGACCCCCTTTAACAGTACCCCCCCCTTAGGCCCCCCCCTCTTTCTGGCCCGCATAAACTTAGACAAAGCCCCCTTTACCCCAGGATGTTTTCCCCCGGCTCCCAGGGCCCTTTTCCCTCGGGCCCCCAAACCCATTCCGGGCCCACCAAAAAAAATCTTTCCCCCCCAAAACCGTTTTTTAGGGGGCCAAAATTCTTTGACAGCAAAAAACTTTGGGGGAATCAGCTAGGGAGAGGGGGGGCACCACGGACCGAGAGGGGGGTTTTTATGGGTAAACCCGTTTCCATTTGGGGGAGACATAAAGGGGGTTTGGGGGTTTAAAACATGGTCGGGGGGGAGCCGGAGCTTTTTAGGCCACGGGAAATTAATGCCCTCAGACTTCAAAGGGACCTAAAAAAGGGGGGCCCCAAGCTTGTAGCTGGGGATTTTAAAAGGGAAATATATTTGGCGGGACAGCCATCCCTTAAACCCCCCGGGGAAAAGGGAAGGGGGGGTCTTCTTTTTTTGTCCGCTTGGGTTTTCATACGGGCCGAGGCCTGAAGCAGGGATTTGGCGCGTCCCCCTCCAGACAGCGGATAGGTCACGGACCAACTGCCCAAAACCGCGGGAATGGGAGGGGCGACCCCCAGGGGAAAGGGGTGGGGCGGGGATGCCGACCAAAGACGATGGAGAAGGGGATGCCCCACGGAATCAGAGCCCGGGGAAATTTAAATATAAAAAATTTTTGCCCAAGGTAGTGGGACGGCAAGTCATCTTGCTTGGAAAGAAGTGAAGTGGGGGAGATAATACCCTAGGACCTAAATTAAACCCCTCCACTTGCCCATTGGATTGGGGGTGGTACGCAAGGGAAAAGGGTCCATTTCCCACGCAAAAGGGCCGAGCGGGGGCCTTTCCGCTAAAATTTTCGAGACAAAATGGACCCCCCGGGTCTGAGACTATATGAAAGGGGGAAAGTCCATGCAGACGGAAGAGGTGTTTAAAAAAAAATTTTTGGCGAGCCGAGGCGCAAAAGGAAGGCCCGGCAAGGGAAAAAAATGACCCTTTTGGGAAAAAAGGGTTCAGTGACCACCCAAATGACCGTATTAACTTCAGGGGCGGTAAGTCAGTTATAAAAGTCCATGGAAAATTTGGCCCCAAGGAAACTAGGCACAGGCAGAGGTTGGAGAAAGTCCCCGGGTTTTTGGGGGGGTGACTTATTGGGGGCAAGGGGGTGCAGGCCCCACAAACTCCTTTAAAACTTTAAAAGAGACCAGGCCACCATTTAAAACCCGGGGAAATAAAAGAACAAGCCTTTTCGAACCCCGGGGGTGTCCGGTTTTATCCCGGGAACATTTGACCCCATTTCGGGGCCCCCTTTAACCGGAGGAAAGGGCGCACTTTAGGGTCTTCCCGGGGGGTCCCCCCTTGGGGGTTATTTGGGAGCCACAGAATCAACTTTCCGGGGGTCCCAATATGTTGTGGAGCCACCTTTTCCCTTCCCCACTAAAAAATTGCAGGCAGGAAAGAGCATGGGCCCCTTGGGGGGTTTTTTTTGGGGCCGGTGGGAAAAGGGGAATGATTATTTGGGAAAACGGCAAAGAACAGGGGACCATCCCCTTGACGAGGATTAAGACGTTGTGTGTCTGGGATAGGGACATTTTTGTGGTCAGTGAAAAATATTCACGGGGAAACGAAAACCCTCCAGGAGGTGGCCCCATTCTTCAAGGGCAATTTAAGGGCCTTAAAATTTTCCCGACCCCCGGGGTATAGTTCTTCTCGCTGGTGAGAAGTCCGGGAAAAAAGAAACCGGGCAGGTCCAGCCCTTCCCCTTTTGGGCCCCTTTTGGGGTAAACAGCGCTCCAGCCCCTAAAAGGGAGGCGCCCACTTCCAAAAAAAGGGGGTTTCTCGGTTCTGGCCGGGAAAACCCCAAAGTGCGGAGGCGAATGCTGCCTTAAAATTTGGAAAAGGCTTCTTCGGGGGCCCGGGAAGGCCAAACCGTTTTGGGTTGGCAGGGTTTTTTTGGGAAAAGGGCCAAAATTTGGGTGCTTCCCAAAACGTTGAATAGTGCGGGATAAATTCCCGGTAGTAATTTGCAAAACCCAGGAAACGTGGTATAGCCCCGGGCCAAACGGGCCCGGGGCCCCTGTGGGACGGCAGAGAGTTTGGGGGGGGGCCCATCCGCAGACCCTTTTCAGAATTAATTTACCCAAAGGGGAAAGGGGGGCTGGTGGGGGTAAATAGGCATTTTTTTTCCATTTTAAAGCGTATAGAGGGTTTTCGCGCAGACGTTTCGGGACCGGGCCGCACATGTAAACTGGTGGGATCCCAGACGGGAGATACCCGGATGTCATCCAAATTTGACCACTACACAGACATATAGGGGTTCTGGGAAAAAGTCATTGACAAATTCCCGGAAGCGGCCAAAACGTTGCATAAGCCGAAGGGATTACCAGTTTCTCCCAAATTCCCATCACATTTTTGAAGGCCGTCTTACCACTCGTCGCCTTCCCCCGATCCGGAGAATTATATGCCCCCGCAAGTCCAATTGGGGGAAAAACCTTGGCCCCCGGGGGACGGTTTAAAGAGTTGGATTAAAGGGAGAGGGGGAAAGGGTTTTTGTTTGGGGATCTTTTTAACCCCCGGTGGGCAATTTCACGGTCTCAGGGGTCCCCTCTTTCTTCTCCACCCAAAAAAAAAATCCCCCCACCCGCCGGGGAAGTTGGTTTGCGGTGAAACCCTTTGTAGATTTTTTTTCACGGGAGGGCCCACACCCCTGAGTTTCGGGGGTACGGGGAGCGGGTAACCCTACCCCGGGGGGGACTTGTCCCGGGTAGCAGGTCTATGGGGGAAATTTATATGGGTGATGAGGAGGGGGAATTGGGCTCCCCGCCGCTTCTCGGAAAAAACGTCTTGGAAGTTCCCGATAAGGGTTTCGGGTTTAAAACCCGGTAGTGGCTTGGGGGGGAGGACTTTGGAACTGGGGTGCACCCGGCGGGGTGCCGAAAACAACGAGACTGGCAGCCGGGGCCCCAGCGCAAAACTTTTACCCGTCCTTCCAAACCAGCATAGGGGGGGGGTGAACCCGTAGCCAAGGGGCCCCAGTTTGAACCGCCCAGGGAACGGGGGTAAAAAAGAAGAACTGATCCTTTCCCTGTTCCGGGCCCTAATTTTTAGGACCAATGGTTCATTCCCGGTAGTGGGAAAGGAGTCGCTTAATATTCACCACTGGAAGGAGGAGAAGACCAAGGGTTGGTCTAGGCGGACCCCCGAGGACGAATTTGGGTCCCCAAGAAGCAACCATAAAAACCCCACCCATCCGGAATCCAGGAAGGCCGACATCGGAACGAGATTCCGGAATTGGACCCTTTACCAGAGCTGGCAGCAAGAGCCCCTGGAGAGGGGTAACTCAAAACCTAGGGACCCTCTCCCCCCGAATCCCAGGGGCGTTGGTGTTTTTCCCGGGCGTTGCCGAGAAGGGGGGCAACCCCTTAAAGAAAATGTTCCGGGGGCTGCCCCAGTAGAGACACAGCTTCTCCTCACGCCGTCGGGGAAGCTTTTTGCGGGGGAACCCGGCGGGGTTTTCTGTCCACTTTTCCTGGGGCCCTTCCAAGGCTGGCTGGGGGGGGAGCAGTGGGGGACCCTGAAAAACTGGTGAAACGGGGGGGAGCCGACGGTTTTAACTTTGGGTTTGCGTTCCCGGCGGAGCCCTTTCCCCTCTCTCCGAGAAACGGGGGTCTATCGGTTTGCCAGGTGGATGAGCTCACTTAACGACGTTGGAGGTCCCGGGGGGGGGAGGGCAATTTCCCTTAATCTGGGGCCGGGGAGGGCCCTTTTTGAACGTGGGGGGCACAATGCAGCCCTGATTTCCCCCCAATTCAGAGGGCCCAAGGTGCGAAATTGCACGGCCCTAGTCGCCAACGGGGAGTTCCCCTGCTGTAGGTTTATCAAAACGCTTTCAGCAGACGAGGCGCGGGCAGGCTCCTCGAAGTCTCCGCGGAACCCCGAAGAATGTCGCCAGAAACAGCTTTGATAGGAACGCCTCGGGGGCCCCAAAATGGGTTTGCCCAGGCCAGGGCTTTCCCGGGGAAAGGGGGACTGGGCCACAAAAGGGCCCCCTTGGGCCCTTTTGGACGGGAAATGACCCGCCCTAAGTTTTCCCCGGGAGGCACACCGGGTGATGAACCCCCTGCAGGGCCCTTTGAGTCCCCCTCAAACTTCGTCGGCGGACAAGCCGAGTTTAGGGCCGGCGGATGTCCCGGACGAATGCTGCTGCTTGAGCCACGGCAGCCCATTTTTGCTGCTGAGTTTCCAGGGGCGCCCGCATCAAGTAGTCAGTTGTTTCAGCTGTTTAAAGCTTGCTGCCCCGATCTGCTTAGATTGATGAGCCACGATGGTATTTAAGGTCGGAGACGCTCGGGAGAGGCACCTTGGCGGGATCCCCCGGCCCCAATCGAACTGTTTTCGGACCCTGGGAGTGGATCCTCTTTGGGCCACCACCAAAGGGTACGGGAACCCCCGCCAGGGGGCGGGAAACTAAGTAGGGCCGGTTTTCACCCCCGAGCCCGCCGAAAGGCCCGGGATGGACTTGCTGCGTCGGATTACTACCAGGTCGCTACCCCTGACGTGACTTGCTTGCGGTGGCAGCCGAGGTGTTGCGCGGTACAAAATCGTGAAGCAGGCTCGTAGTCGGGGACAGGCAGAAGGTCAGGACAGGCGGCAATGGTTCGTGGTCAAGGGACGGAGGCAGAATGTACGGTACACAGTAAACGGAACAAGACACTTTTGGAACGCTTTCTCTCCAGGCACAGGGCACTATCGATTCGGCAAAGAGGCAGGACTTAAATAGGGTCCGTGACCGGTGAGACCAATCACCGGCCCACTGTCCCTTTAAATCTCCCGGCAGTGCCGCGCACGCGCATTAGAGGGCGCGCGTGCACCCGGCCGGCAGCAGGAGCGCGCGCCAGGATGGAACCAGGAGCGTGGACGGGTTAGTGCGCCCCAGACGTGCCGGGGTGTCCGCGGCCAGAGCGTCGGGCTGCGGCACCGGCCGCAGCAGGAGGTGCTGCGGCGTTGCGGGTGTGCCTGCGACCCGACACGAGGGTCACAGAGACACCCGTAACAAGAACTAGAGGTGGTAAGTCAGCAAGGAGGGGCATAGAACGTGGAGCTAGAGGTATGAGACAAGAGACTTCTTCCAGTGCTCCAGACAATACACAAGCGAGCAGCGACTATGGGAGGGGAAAGACAACCACAAGTCTGTGTCAGTTGCACATCTCTACCTCAATCAGCGTTCTGTATCTGCTGCTCTATAGAAGTCCTTATAAAACAAACTGCTTTTATCAGCGACTGGGGCCAAAGAGTTTCACAAGTGATTCAGTTGCACACATTTAACGCTACCAGTGTTATCATTTTGTTTTAGTTTGTGGGGTATTCTCCCTAAAGTCCACGGTGGATGTAATTCTGCCCCATATAGGCCTAAATTTAATCTGATCATTTCTGTAGGGTATTTAATATCCGAGGGTTAATTTAGCCTGTTAGTGGGTTCATTTGGCGAAAAATACAGGGTGTGTATTTATCATATACAGACATCTTCATTAAACAGAGTGTAAATTTTTGCTCAAACAGTATGTCAGACAACGAGGTGGCAGACTATTCACATTGGAGTGGCAGTGGCACAAACATTCCTAAAGCAGGCACAGGTCGCAGCACAGTAAGGGGACGTCGCAGCAGGGGTGACTCGTGAGGCCAGAACTACCGGTGTCATCTAGTGGCCGTGTGTTGACCACCAACCCAAGGATTCTTTATTGGTTGACTAGGTCATCAACTTCATCCCAGATGACATCTGACAACCCCAGCCAAGAGTTAATGAGTTCTTCAGACTCAACCTTTAGATGGCATGGCCCGGGAACAGCTCAGCGGCCCTCACCTGTCCTCAACCCGCCTCTTTCCTGTTCGGTTCCCTCAGCCAGAGAACTACTATGTGGTCTGGGCTCAGCACCGCTATACAACGAGGACGAACAATTTGAGGACAGTCAGCAGCTACTTGGCAGTGAAGAGGTGGGGCAGACATCTTCTGCTTCTTGCAGTAGGCGGTAAAGTATTGATGTGGAGAGTGGCACGGGAGGTTATATTGTGAGAGGTCAGCCTCTGCATACCAAGATCGTTGAGGAGGACAGCAGTGACGATCAAACACTAATCATTGATGATGTAGCCGATCGCACTTGGGAGCCGGGTGAAGCAAGGGCATCATCATCATCGTCGTCGGGAGAAGAGGTCGGCAGCTTGCATGTCAGGCAGTGGCGCAGCCAGCAAATCGGTAGTGTGGCCGGGAGTCAGCAGGGTGGCAGCAGTGCAAGGTCGGGAGTCAAAAGGCCACGGGGTAGACTACCAACTTCGTAGGTCCAAGAAAGTAGCGGCACAGGGGCTCATTGAGGCAGCGGCGGTAGTAGTCACTCAGTGCGGAGCGTTGGCGGTAAAATCACCTACTCGGTGGTGTGGCGGTTTTTTGCTAAGACACCGGAGGAGCCGAACATTTGTATATGTAGAATCTGTGGGCAGAAAGTGAAGCGTGGCCAAGGAGCTAACGTTGGTACCACGGCCCTGCGTCAACACATGCAGCATCACCATCCAGTGGCCTGGGAGAAAGGTGTCTCAGATGTGGTGGTCCTTCCTGCTGCAACAGTAGCAGCAGCATCCAGTGGCACGTATGGCATTTCAGCTCCACCTCCTCTGCAGAAGGGAGCTGATTGTCTTTCCCATCATCTCCCGGTCCAGATGCTCCTGCTGCTCGCCACTCATGGCGCCAGCAGTCGTTCAACAAAGTGATTGCCAAGAGACAACAGTATGCGTCCAACCATCCTAAGGTGCAGAAGCTGACTGTGCTCCTGTCCAAGTTGTTCGTACTGCAGTCTCTCCCTTTCCAAATGGTGGACTCTGCACCATTCAGAGAACTAATGGCTTGTGCTGAACCGAGGTGGAGAGTCCTAAGCCGTAATTTCTTTTTCAAAAAGGCAGTACCAGCCCTTCACAAATATGTAGAACAGAAGGTGGGCCAGTCCTTGAGCCTATCGGTTTCTTCCAAGGTGCACGGCAGTGCGGATGTGTGGAGCTGTAACTACGGTCAGGGACAGTACATGTCCTTTATGGCCCACTGGGTGAATGTGCTTCCTGCCCAGCCACACCAACAACTTGGACAGGAGACGCCGCTTTCTCCTCCACGTTGTCAAACTGCTGTTCCTGCGCCAATGTCCGCCTCCTCCTCCACCACCACCTCAGCCTCAACAAGTCTAAGTGCTGCTCCATCATACCACATGTGCAGGGCACAGTGGTGTCACGCAGTTCTAAACCTGGTTTGCCTGGGCGAACGAAGTCACACAGGGGAGGAATTGCTCCGCGTCATGCAACAAGAAATCAATGTGTGGCTTACTCCGTGACAACTGCAAATCGGAACCATGGTGACAGACAATGGAAGGAACATGGGGCGACATGTTTGATCGGGAGTTGCGCCTGTTTTCTGGCGAAAACTGCGGCTCACCGATCCGAATCCCCTGTCGGACGCAGGGATGCGATGTTAGGCGCAGCCTTCGCCACCTTCGGCTGCGCCTAACATGAAGGGGCGTGTAATGGGCGCGGTGTGGGCGTTCTGGGGCGGGACGCGGCTCATTTGAATACTCCGAGGCATGTATGATCGCGGGTCGGCAAAGTGAGGCACATTGCAGCGCTCGCCAGCTCCGACAGGCAGACCTAGTTGATTCTGGTCTAAATGAGCCGGCGGAGGTGTAACATGAGAGGAAACATATAGAGGATCGCAAAAGAAATCTCAGTTCCGTGCGGCATGGAGTATGATTCCCAAAAAATCGCTTTTATTACGTGTAAAACATTATCAGAAAAAAATAAATTAAAAAAATCACTTTCCAGAAATCTAGAACGGCGCAACATCAGGAATTAGGATCTTGGAAATTGCCGGGAAATACAGTAATTAATTTTTATTTCTTTGTTTTCGTTAGCCAATGAACAATTATATGGGTGTAACGAAAATAAAGAAATAAAAATTAATTCATTGAATTCATATTTATTTCTTTATTTTCGTTACCCCCATATTATTGATCATTTTATATACACATCGTTACAACTTAATGAGTGTTATCATTTGATTTCGGCCATGTACAGTTTTATTATAGATTGCATTAGAAAACCCATAAGAGCGTCGCTCGCTCTCCCATTGGCTCAAATAACCGCGCCTCTTTTAACTTGGCCAATCAGAAACAGAGCTCGCTCTGCATTTCTTTTCCCCATAGAACTCTATGAGAAGGTAGCTCAGCCGCTGATTGGCTAAGCAGGACGAGCCCCTCTTCCCCCTAACCAATCACAGTACTAGAATATTTCCCATAGACAGTCATAACTTTTAGGGCACCCGTCTATCACGCTCTTCTTTCTCCACTCAAAATAGACGCACTACATATGATTGGTGGATTCATATCTGCTGCCTGGGCTCAAACAATCAGCTCTTTTCTGGCTTTTTTACTGTATTTTGAACTGTCCCGCCTTTGAATTTGATTGGTCCATACTTCTCCATAGCTTATAATGGGTCACTGTCGCTCCTATTCTGATTGGTTGGTTTCTGCCAACCAATGAGAAGCATTTACAGAATTTGAATTACTGTATTTCCCGGCAATTTACATTATCCCAATTCCTGATGTAGCGCCGGTCTCGGCGACAAATGTGTTGTTAGTGATTTGATTGATTTATGTTTATAGAAGGTTTCAGCTCTTTTTCAGATAATATTTGACACCTAATAAAAATGATTTTTTTAATCATACTCCATGCCGCACGGCGCTGAGAGCCGAGATTTCATTGCCCCGATCTGGCCATAGACTACAATGGGAGAAAGTAGCTCACGCTGTGATTGGCCGAGATAGCCAAGCCCCCGCTAGCTCAACCAATCAGCTCTTTTCTGGCTTTTTTACTGTATTTTGAACTGTCCCACCTTTTCATGTGATTGGTCCATACTTCTCCATAGGTTATAATGGTTCACTGTCTCTCCTATTCTGATTGGCTGGTTTATGCCGACCAATGAGAAGCACTTACAGAATTTAAATTACTGTATTTCCCGGCAATTTCGAATATCCCAATTCCTGATGTAGCGCCGGTCTCGGCGACAAACGCGTTGTTAGGGATTTTATTTATGTTTGTTTATAGAAGGTTTTTACAGAGAATGTTTTACACTTAATAAAAACTATTTATTTACTAATACTCTATGCCTCACGGCACTGAGATTTCAGTGCTCCGATCTCTCCATTGACTACAATGGGACAAAGTAGCTCGCGCTCTGATTCGCCAGAATAGCCAAGCCCCTGCTAACTCAACCAATCAGCTCTTTTCTGCATTTTTACTGTATTTTGAACTGTCCCGCCTTTGATTTTAATTGGTCAATACTTCTCCATAGGTTAGAATGGGTCCCTGTCGCTCCTATTCTGATTGGCCAGCATTACCAAGCCCCCGCTAGCTCAACCAATCAGCTCTTTTCTGCCTTTTTACTGTATTTTGAACTGTCCCGCCTTTGATTTTGATTAGTCAATACTTCTCCATAGGTTTTTAATTGGTCACTGTCGCTCCTATTCTGATTGGCTGTTTTCTGCCGACCAATGAGAAGAGCTTACAGAATTTGAATTACTGTATTTCCCGGCAATTTCCAATATCCAAATTCCTGATATAGCATCGTTCTTGATTTCTGGAAAGTGATTTTATTTATGTATTCTTTTAGTAGGTTTGAGCTCTTTTTCTGATAATGTTTTACACCCAATAAAGGCGATAAAGGACATCTTTAATGATTTCTCTCTGTTTTCCAGCCTGTCTTCGAATAGGAATACATGTTCTGCGCAGTCCCGCACTGCGCCTAAGTCCCGCACTGCACCCCACACACTGGCGAGGCACGGTGAACTTTTCACCGCATGTATGAGCGCACCTCCTCGGACGGCGAATATTAGGCGCAGTCCCGCACTGCGCCTAAGTCCCTGCACTGCGCCTCACACACTGGCGAGGCGCGGCGGACTTTACACAGCATGTATGAGCGCACTACCTTGGGCGGCGAATCTTAGGCGCAGACCCGCACTGCGCCTAAGTCCCGCACTGTGCCTCACACAATGGCGAGTCGGACTTTACACTGCATGTATGAGCGCACCTCTGACATGACATACAGAAAACTGGCAAAAACGTGCGGTCCATGTCGCCCAAGGTGTACGCGCTGCACTGAGGAGGGATGACCCATGTGCCCTGCATGGCGCACGTGTTCAATCTGGTTGTCAAAAGGTTCCTGAAGTCTTCCACTCATCTGCAAGACATTCTAAAAATGTCCAGGAAACTGTGCATGCACTTCATCCATTCCTACAAAGCCAAGCACACCCTCCTTGAGTTGCAGAGGCAGAACGGCCTCCCCCAACATAGGCTGATATGCGATGTTTCCACCTGTTGGAATTCCAGCCTCCATATGTTAGACCGACTGTATGAACAGAGAAAGGCCATTAACGATTTTTTGATGATCCAAGCGGACAGGAGTACTCCCCTGTGTAATTTTGATGTCAACCAGTGGCAGCTCATGCGTGACACCTGCCGTTTGTTCAGGCCCTTTGAGGAGGTCACGTTATTTGTCAGTTGCCAGGACTACGGGATGAATAAACGTCATTCCACTGCTGCATGTCCTGGAACAGATGCTGCAAAATCTGTCTGGACAGGGGACTGGAGACGTCCCGACTACATCTCATGGCCATGTGAGTCCGGTGGGGGATGAACTGGAGGAGGAGGAGGACATTGGAGCACAAGTAGTGTCTGGTTAAATGAGTGGTTTTTCTACTCAGGTGACAGGAGAGGAGCAGGAGCATCCAAGGATGTAGAGGGAGATGAGGAAGACGAGGCAGATGACCCAGACACACTGTGGCAGTATACAGTGGAGATGGAGGCAGGGAGTCCCTCAGAGTCACTTGCGCAGATGGCCCGCAGCATGCTGATTTGCCTGGCTAGTGACAGCTGAATAGTCACCATCCGGCAGAGGGATGACTTCTGGCTCTCCACCCTCTTGGACCCTCGCTACCGGTCCAAAATGGGAGCCTTTTTTCCAGCTGCCGAGAGGGAGGAGAAACTGGCGTACTATAGAGAAATCCTGTGTAGTCAGTTGGCCGCTGCCTATGTGCGCCATGGTCCATCCTCTGACAGGTCTGACCGGGGGGTTCCTCATCGCTCACGTACCACTGCCACGGCTGCTGTGGGGAGGTGGAGGGTAGGAGCAGTACCAGCTCCATCAGCAGCAGCCTAAGTCTGGAGTCGTTGATGAGCAGCATCCTTCACCCTTCAAGTGAGAAGAGTACTCAGCAAAAGAAGCAGGACCTGGAGCAGTCCCTGCACCAGCAGGTGGTGGCCTACTTGGACAGCACTCTGCCACCCCAGGTAGAAGATATGCTGGACTACTGGGCAGCTAATCTGTATGTGTGGCAACACCTTGCACTGGAGAATATGTTCTGCCCGGCCAGTAGTGTGGCATCAGAACAGGTGTTCAGTGCGGCAGGGGCCATCGTTACCCAAGGAGAACCCGCTTGTCCATCCGAAATGTGGAGAGACTGACCTTTGTCAAGATGAATCACACCAATGCCTTATGCATCAGATTAGATCAGCCATGACGCCTCACAAAAACTTTGAGAAATGTGTATGGATTCTAACTAACTGCCTCAGCCACTATTGTTTTGCTGCCACCTGCCTGATGCCACACATCTGCTGCCAATTGCTCCATCTGCCTACCACCATCTTTACCAGGGACTGGAATTGCCACCCATCTCCACACTCTGTCATTGTGCCACTCTCTGACCTCATGCTTCTGCTGCTGCTGTTGCTGCTGTTGCCACCTCCACACTCTGTCATTCTGCCACTCTGTGGGCTCTTTATGTTGCTGCCACCTCCACACTCTGTCATTGTGCCACTATTCGGGCTTCTTATGTTGCTGCCACCTGATGAATTTGTGATTGTGGCACTCTGTGGCCTACTCATGCTGCTGCCAACTGACCGCTGTCTCACTGGAACACCCTGTGGTTTTCTAATGCTGTTTCCACCCTCCACCACTCTATGACGTTGCCACTATGTTTGGTTTTCCCCTTCACGTCAACTGTCAGAAGAAATGAAAAGGATCAGGATTGTCCAATGATTAGCTAGCCAAAAGCAGGAGTGGATACAGAATACAGAAGACATGCAAATATCCCATTTACTGGTCATCTCTGTTTTGGGTTAACTCCTGTTTGTTTTTGGCTTTTGCAATACTGATGGATTATTGACCGATTGAAAGCGGACACTGAAAGATGAAAGGAAGGGCAACAGGATCAGTGACATCAACGCAAAATTACTGCCGACACCCTCTCCACTGATTCGGGGGGCCTCTACATGTATCAGCGTTTAACAGAACAAGTTCTGTCATATTTCGTGGATTCATCTGGTGACGGTTTAAAGCTCTGGCCTTGTGCAGTAACCCCTGCTGTGACGTCCCCTTACTATGCTGCGAACTGTGCCGGCTCCAGGAACCCACTATTGTGTTCTTTGACGCTATTGTAGGATCTTAGCTCGAGCTCGGTTCTGTCCAGCTGGCGCTGACATGACTTTGTCAGGCTGTGTTCCTGCTTCACTTATTTGGTCAGTTTTGCCCTTGTGAGTGCCCAGAGAAGTGAAGAGTGAAGCGATTCTAAGAGCGGCGGCTGTCATCTGCGTGTCATACTAAAACACAGCATTGTATGAAGACCAAACAATGCTCCCTATGCATATTTCAGCATGGCACAATGTTCTACAACAATCTACAGGCTGTCTGCAGCCAGGAAATAGCTGTTTTTTAACGCGAACTCTGCGAATCGAATGTTTGAGAAATTCGCCCATCTCTAGTCAGAAGGCATTTCAAAAGATCAAGAGGCCAAAGAGGATGATGATGAGGAAATCACCTGTGATGATGATGACATTGCCGGTCCAATGTGGTCTGATGAGCAGCAGCTGGTGAGCGCACAATCAATGAGCAGGAGGATGATGGGGTAGTCTCCCCAGTCTCAGAAAGGGAGAGGGCTGTCGCACAAGTCCGCTGACATTACTCCAGCAGCCGTGGTCAGTGGTGGCGGTGGGAACACCAGTACTAGATTTTCACAGTCAAAGAGGTCCAGGACCTGTGAAGCCTGGGCCTTTTTCGATCAAGCCAACTGACGTCATATGCTGGATTTGCTTTCAACACATCAGCAGAGGAAATAACATAAAGAGTATAAGCACCACCAGCAGGACCAGGCACATGCATATAAGGCATGAATTGTTGTGGAAGAGTCACTTGGAGAAAGAAGGCCACACAGGTGCTGGGCTTTCAACCATCATGACATCTTCTGCCTCCTCCTCCTCCGCCACTTCCAAGCCCAAGTGGTCCTCAGCTGTGCCGGAGCAGCATGAGCATGCACCATTCCCAGTCCCAAATACAGTCAGCCAATTCCCACCAGAAACACAGCCTACACCTTCTCCTTCTACCAGTGTGAACTGCACGCCGTACAGCAGCTATTCCGGCAGTCAGCCTTTTGTGTACTAGTTGTGGAAGCATAAGAAACGCTTTCACCGCAACCATCCCAAAGCCAAAAGCCTGAATGTCGGCATTGCCAGGCTGTTGGCCTTGGAAATGTTGCCTTTTCGCCTGGTAGACACATATGGGTTCCTCCACGTCATTGCCCTGGCATGCCCCCAATATCAGATGCCGAGCAAGCATTTCTTTGCCAGGAAAGCTGTCCCTGCCCTGGTCAGCCACGTTGCAGAAAAGATCTCCAGCATGTTGGCTGCATCTGTTTCCACCAAAGTCCATCTCACTACAAACACATGGACTAGTAAGCACGGTCAAGGGCGTTACATCTCACTGACTGCTCACTGGGTGAGTTTGGTGGTTGACAGTGCCTCTGGTGATGGGTCTCGGCCGACACTCTTCCACACTGCAGGGATGGTGCAGAGTCCAGATCCCCAACCTCGATGGGTAGCATCACGTGCCAAGAGAAACCAGGCCGTTCTCAAATTAATCCGTCTTGGAGACCGTCAACACATACATCAAGAGCTGTGGACGGCAGACCGACCAGTGGCTGGTGCTAAGAACCTGGCGCCAGGCAATGTGGTGTGCGACAAAGGGAGAAATCTCCTTGCTGCCCTTCGTATCAGTAGGCTTGCAGACATCCCTTGCCTGGCACACATCATGAACCTGGTTGTGCAAAAATTTCTCAAGTGCTAACCGGGTCTTGACTGTCTGCTAAGGAAGGGTCAAGGTCTTAGCTCACACTTCTGGCGTTCGCACCCTGCTTCGGCACGACTGGCAGCGTTGAATCGAGATCTGGGCCTACCCATCAACCGTCTGATATTTGATGTGGCAACATGCTGGAATTCCCCCCTCCACATTGCTCCAGCGATTGTTTCAGCAGCGTAATGCCATTATGCAGTATGAAATGTCATATGGCCTGACTAGCAGTGTTGCGGACCTCGAGTTGTTGACCCATAGAGAGTGGAGGAAAGTGAAGGATCTCTGCACCATCCTTGGCAGTTTTGAAGAGGCCACCATAATGGTCAGTCAGGATGATGGCATTGTCAGCATGACCATTGTGGTTATATTTTTACTTGATCAAGCATTAGGCACTTTGCGGCAGCAGGTCCCAGCAGTGATGGAGCAGGAGGAGGCAGACACAGAACCTTACTCACCGAAGGATGTAGAAGGCCCGACTATTTCGCAATTTTATAGGTCTTCTTTAGGCAGTGGTTCAAGGTCGAGGGCGGATGCAGGACGGCAGTTCAGCTCACAGAGTTAGACCGCATGAGGCTAGCCAGAGCTCTGGTGATGGTCAGGATGAGGAGGCAGGGGTGGACACCACCATACTGATTACCCTTCAGTGGTAAGAGGTTGGCACAGATTACAGGAGGAGGAAGAGGAGAAAGATCCCTTTTAGTGCCCTTCGACCCCGAGGCTTGGGAGATCCCGACAGCATCTCACACGAGTGCTTGAATGCTACATTAGCCGCAACATGATCCATGCATCAAGGCAATCAAAATGAACAGCGATTACTGGGTGGCCACCCTCCTTGATCCACATTACAAGACAAAAGAGAGCAATTTCCTTCCACCCACAGAAATTGACAGTAAAATGCAAGAATGTGAGACAATGCTCATTGACCAACTCGAGACATGTTTTGCATATTTACATTCTAATGTCACGGTGGAACAACGTCAGCAATGCGGCAGCAGTAGAATGGCAGTTAGCTACAGCAGCAGGCAGTGTGGCAGAACCCTACTGGGTGACATTTTGCAATCGATTTTTACCACCTCACCAACGCCTGCAAGGTAGGGCAGCATTCAGACACACAGAGACTGCCTTAAGACCATGGTCATGACTTCCTCCGGCTCAACACCGATGTTTTTGAACTTCTGGGTGTCCAAACTGGATGACACGACATTGAAATTTTATCCTGCCCAGCATGGCATGTTATCGCTGCCATCAATGGTACTGCCGTCTAATCTAGTCGAACCGGAACCTCGCTGTTCCCCATTGCCATGTTCTCGCTACCACCAATGGTACTGCCGTCTAATCTAGTCGAACTGGAACCTCGCTGTTCCCCATTGCCATGTTCTCGCTGCCACAAATGATACTGCCATCTAATCTAGTCCAGCCTGCAGAGGCGTAACTTTAAGTTCATGGGCCCTGGTGCAAAAAGTGAAATGGGGCTCCTGCCAATTACCATGTGCCATTTCAATACCAGTGTCGTCTTATGTATTAAAGGGGCTTTTGTGCCTCGTCAGGATGCAGGGCCCCATAGTAGCTGGTACCGCTACACCTCCTATAGCTACGCATATCCTCCTCATCTTTTTAGTTAGCTATTGAAAGGAATAAAGTATTTTAACCTTTGATTTTTTCCTGTCACTCTTAGGGCCAAATTTTCTTCACTAAGTTGTTCCACGTATTCATTTTACTCTTCTGGATGGTAATTACAGCTTCTTCTCACCTGTATAGGTATAAAAATTAACCCGAACATCTTCTCCCATTGACTTTAATGGGGTTTATGTTCGACTTCGAACCGAATGTATGTAAGTTTGAAGTCCGATTCGAACTTAAACTTTTTAAGGTTCGCTTATCACTACTGCTAACAGAACTGGTGCAACTAAGCCATGTTTGTAGGTCGCCTTGCTCGCACCTGCCTTTTCAGCTTTGCCGATACATTTTCAATGTGAGTGAGATCAGGGCTTTGTAATGGCCAATCCAAAATATTGACTTGGTCATCCTTAAGCCACTTTGTAACCAGTTTTGCAGTATACTTCGGGTAATTGTCCATTTGGAAGACCCCTTTCCGCCCAAGTTTTAACTTTCTGGCTTGAGATATTGCTTCAGTATTGCCACTTCTTTCCTCATGATGCCATCTGTTTTGTGAAGTTCACCAGTCCCTCCTTACTGCAAAACAACCCCGCAACTTGATTCTGCCACCACTGTGTTTCACAGTTGGAATGGTGTTCTTAGGCTTCCAAGTTTCTCCCTTTTTCCTCCAAACGTAACAATGGTCTTATGGCCAAACAGTTCAATTTTAGTTTTCTCAGTCCACAGGACATGTCTCCAAAAAAGTAGGTCTTTTGGAGACATTTGCAAACATTGATCTGGCTTTTATATGTTTCTTTTGGAGTAATGGCTTCTTGCTGGCAGAGTGGTCTTTCTGCCCATTTTGATACAGTACTCATTTCAATGTGGATAATGACACAATCTTACCAGCTTCCGCCAGCATCTTCACAAGGCCTTTTGCTTTTGTTCTTGGGTTGATATGCACGTCAGACCAAAGCACTTTTATCTCTGAGACACAGAACCCATCTCCTTCCTGAGCGGTATGATGGCTGGACATTCTCACTTTGTTTGTACTTATGTGTAATTGTTTGTACAGATGAACAAGGCACCTTCAGGTATCTGAAATTGCACCCAAGGATGATTCAGACTTGTGCAAGTCCACAGTTCTCTTTCTGATATCTTAGCTCATTTCTTTAGACTTTTCCATGATGATACATACAGACGCAGTGTGTTTCTGGTGTGCAATTAAATACATCCACAGGTGTGTCTCAGAAGCTTCTAAAAACATGACATCATCATATAGGCTGTCCCATGTTGTTTAAAGGCATAGTAATACTAGTGTATGTAAACTTTTGCCTTTGCAGAAAGTAATAAAAATGCCTAAAAAATTATCTCTCTCATTATTCTGGCATTTGACAAATATAAATAATTTTGGTAATCTTAAGTGACCTAAAACTGGTTAGATTTATTTTGATTTCATGTCAGATAGTGAGAAAAACATACATATGTGTTTTTTATATAGTGTATGTAAACCTCTGTGGTGAGGAAACAATTAGATCACACAAAGTGAAATAAAAGACAGAGATCCAAAAAGGCGCTAGGATAAAAATGAAGCTTTAAACCCACATAAGTATAGGTTGGTTTATTATATTAAAATGCAGTAATGCAACGCCTTTCGCAGAGAACACTCTGCTTCATCAGGCATATGCAATACATGGAGACAAACGATTTTAAATAGCAATATCACTGAGAACGAGCTTCCTGCTCTTAAAGGGATAGCAGCACCTTTGTTTAAAACGTATAAAATTATATATAGTACATAGGGCATATACAATACATAAAAATAGACAATTGTAAATACCTATCACAGAAAAAGCCTTACTCCAAACAAAATTATATACCTTTGTTAAAACATATAAAATCATAAATAATATATGTTAATTTAAAAACTTATACATAGGTTCCCCATCTGGGGATTGAACTCCAGTCACCCGCATAATAAGCGGGGACACTAAACCCTAAACTAACAACTAACTTCATATTGATCAGTCTATTTTTCGCCCGTACTAAAAGAACTAAAATACGAACCACAAGTAAACATTTTGCAGCACTTACACGAATAATAGTTACAGGTAAAAGTTCCTAAAATTTTTAAAACACCATCCTTTTCTGTTTCACCTCCTTTTTTATATTGTTTAAGTTTGGATGGTGCCATTTTACTTTTATTGGTAGTAGCTTTTCTAAAAATAATTTACGGACTTTGGGGTAAAATAGGATGTAGCACCGGATCCAATTTTAAAATGTTCCAATGTTTCTCTAAAAGCATCCTAACATTCTTATGCTGGGAATTAAAAGTTGTAACAAATCTAAAATTGTGATCCTCCACCTTTTTCTCCAATCTCATTTTTCTTTTATCGTTAAGGTATTCAGCTTGTGTTTGCAATGCCGCTCTATTTTTGGCCTCCTCAATCAATCTTGTGGGGTAACCTTTTTGATTAAATTTTTCTGCAAGAAATTTTGATTGTGTGTCAAAATCCGAATTTAATGAACAATTTTTTCTTACCCTACAGAATTGTCCGTAGGACCGTAGGGTATATTGCGAACCCATGCTCGCTGATGGTTAGAATGAAATCACAGATAGCTATTTGAATTTGTGGGTTTAAAATTTATTTTAGATGCTATTCTGTCATTTTGGATAAACAGACACAAATCTAAAAAAATAATCTCGTTTTACTATGATTTTTCATAAACGAGATTCCCCACGTATTATTATTTAAAAATAAAACTATTTAATTTAAATCTTCTATGGCTCCGTCCTAGATGAATAAAAGGTCATCAATAAAACGTTTAAAATACCTTATATTTTTAATAAAATGGATTGGACTCTGTGTTGCTATAAACAGACTCAAAAGCTCCCATCAACAGGTTGGCAAAGGATGAGGCAACCCTGGTCACCATCGCAATGCCAACATAAGTAAGCCTCTGCGGTGGGGGGGGGGAGAGATTTGGGCCTCAGATGAAAACCGGACGGAAGAATGAACATGTTCTATGTTTTTCGGACCGCCGGCGGTCTGAAAAACTGGCGCTTGGAAAATATGTGCAGTGGGGACCGCTGCACGGATTTTCCATTAAGGTCCGTGTAAAAGTTTTTCAGCCGGTTTGCAGCTGGTTTTCAAAACCGAGAACCGGCTGAAAAACTGGCTGAAAAACTGTGCCGTGGGGATATGGCCTTATGGTTCTTCGTTCAGACTATTAGACATTACCTGACAAGTGTGAAGAAAACCCCCTCCCCAGTGTAGAACAGGTTCACCCTATTTTTCCTTACATGTACTATATGGCACGGGCAGCGGTAGTGGATCCTCTGGACCACCACAAGTGATGGCGTAAGCCACGCTAGGGAGCGGAATCTAAGAAGGTCCCGGTTTTCACCAGAGTCCGCCGCAAAGTGGGATGGACTTGTTGCGGCGGGATTCTACCAGGTCGCTTCCACTGACGTGACTTGCTTGTGCTGGCAGCCAAGGGTGAGCGTGGAACAGAATCGTGAGGTGTAGACGTAGTCGGGGACAGGCGGTAAGGTCAGGACAAGCGGCAGAGATTCATGGTCGAGGGACGTAGGCAAGAATGTACGGTACACGGTATGACGGAAGACTCGGGAACGCTTTCTCAATAGGCAAGGGGAGACAGAAGCTTTGGCAGGAGCGCGGACGGGTAAGTAAGCAGGGACCTGGCTAGCTGAGCGAGTGCGCCTACTGCCCGACATGTGGTTTGCGGCGCCGCGCGCCGGAGGGGAACGGGTGCGCCTACAACCTGGGATGAAGGTCGCAGGGGCACCTGTGACAGTACCCCCCCTTTGGTCTCCCCCTCTTTCTGGCCTGAAGGAATCTCCAAATAATATCACGATCCAGAATATTGTCTTCTGGTTCCCAGGACCTCTCTTCAGGCCCGACCCCCTTCTAGTCAATGAGGAAAAAATGCTTCCCTCTGACTGTCCTCATATCCAGAATCTCCTTTACAGTAAAAACCGTGGCGGCATCAGCCACAGGAGTAGGAGGAGCAACCTCCCGGGAGAAACGATGCAAGATGACCGGTTTCAGAAGAGAGACATGGAAGGAGTTCACGACCTGCATAGCGGTGGAAAGGCGGAGCTTATATGCTACTGGGTTTATGCGTTTATGCGTTTCAGCACCTCGGTCCCAAGAAACAGGGACCAAGCTTATAGCTGTGGACCTTGAGATGGATATACCGAGCCGACAACCACACTTTGTCACCTGGAGAGAAAACTGGAGAAGGTCTTCGTTTCCTGTTGGCTTGAATCTTAGTACGAGCGGAAGCCCGGAGTAGAGATTGGCGCGTCTGTTCCAAGATGGCTGTTGGTCCTGGACCAACCCGTCCATGGCTGGGACCTCGGAGGACACCGAGAGAGGGAGGGGTGGGCGTGGATGTCGTCCGTAGACAATGAGGAATGAAGATGCACCGGCAGATTCCGAGTCTAACGAGTGATAGGAAAACTCGGCCCAGGATAACAAACTAGACCAATCGTCCTGATGCGCAGAGACGAAGTGGCGCAGCTAGCAGCCCAGAGTCTGATTAACCCTCTCCACTTGCCCATTAGACTGAGGATGGTAAAAAAATCCAGCTTTACTTGGAGTTGGACACATAGGGAGTGCCAGAACCTAGAAACACATTGGACCCCCCCCCGGTCTGAAACAATGTGCTGGGGAAGCCCATGCAGCCGGAAGATGTGTTGAAAAAAGAGACTGACGAGACAAGGAGCAGAGGGTAGGCCAGGCAGAGGGATAAAGTGAGACATTTTGGAGAACCAATCCGTAACCACCCAGATAACGGTATTACTAGCGGAAGGAGGTCAGTCGGTGATAAAGTCCATAGTCACATGGGTCCAAGGACAGCTGGGAATTGGCAATGGCTGAAGCAGACCTGCCGGCTTGAGACGAGGCGACTTGTTACGGGCACAGGTGGCGCAAGATTCCACGAACTCACAAACATCTTGGGTCAGACCGGGCCACCAATAAAACCGGGAGATGAGGGAGCAAGACTTCTGCACCCCAGGGTGCCCAGCCACACGAGAGCAATGACCCCACGACAATATCCTCTTCCGTAGAGCCGGACGAACGTATGTCTTGCCGGGAGGAATTCATTGCAGGTCTACGGGCGCAGCAGAGATAAGCCGTTCAGGTGGGATAATATGCCGTGGAGCGGGTTCGTCCCCAATCACGTCAGAGGCATGGGAGAGGGCATTGGCGCGGGTTTAGACGTTGGGCTGTCTGGAGGTATAGCAGGTTTTTATGGTCAGTGTAGATATTGACTGGATGACGAGCTCCCTCCAAGAGATAGCGCCATCGCTCCAAAGCCAGCTTGATGGCCAGTAATTCCCGGTCACCAATGAAGTAGTTCCTCTCTGCGGCAGAGAAGGTTTCGGAAAAAAACCCGCATGTGAGGGTCTTGCCATTGGGCCCTTTTTGAGTAAACACAGCCAGGGTTTACTCCCCCACTGAGGAGGCGTCAATGTCTAGAAAGAACGGTTTCTCCGTATCTGGCCGGGAGAGTACGGGTGCAGAGGCAAAGGCCGACTTTAACTTAGAAAAGGCTTCTTCTGCCGACGGCGGCCAGAGCTTCGGATTAGCATTCTTCTTGGTTAGCTCCACTATAGGTGATACCAGCGAGGAGAAATGTGGGATGATCTGTCTATAGTAATTGGCGAAACCCAAAAACCTTTGTATGGCTCGGAGACCCACAGGTTGTGGCCACTGTAGAACGGCAGACAATTTCACGGGGTCCATCTGCAGGCCCTTGTCGGAAATGATGTAGCCGAGGAATGGAAGACTTTTCTGATGGAACAGGCACTTTTCGGGCTTGGCATAGAGGAGGTTAGCCCTTAAACGCTTGAGGACCTATTGCAAATGGACTTGATGGGACTCAAGATCGGCAGAGAACACCAGGATGTCATCCAGATAAACGACTACACATGTGTACAGGAGATCCCTGAATATGTCATTGACAAATTCTTGGAAGATGGCAGGTGCATTGCAGAGACCGAAGGGCATGACAAGGTACTCGAAGTGCCCGTCGTGGGTATTGAAGGAGGTCTTCCATTCATCACCCTCACAAATCTGAATGAGGTTGTAAGCCCCTCGCAGAGCCAATTTAGAGAATATCTTGGCTCCCCGAAGCTAGTCAAAGAGTTCCGTGATCAAGAGCAGTGGGTAGCGGTTCTTTACGGTAATTTTCTTGAGCCCCCGGTAGTCAATGCAAGGACGTAGGGAACCATCTTTCTTTGTAACGAAAAAGAACCGAGCCCCAGCTGGAGAGGAGGACTTGCATATGAATCCCTTCTGGAGATTCTCTTTGATGTAGGCAGACATAGCCAAGGTCTCTGGTACCGACAGTGGGTAAACCCTGCCCCATGGAGGAGACGTCCCGGGCAGAAGGTCAATAGGGCAGTCATAGGGGCGATGATGAGGCAATGTCTCAGCTTGCTTCTCGGAGAAGACGTCCGCAAATTCTTGATACGAAGCAGGAAGGCCCGCCACAGGCTTAGACGATACAGGAGGAGAAGCGGAAAGCACCGGGCGAGGTGCCACCAGACAGCGAGACTGACACTCTGGCCCCCAAAGCAAGACTTTGTCCGTCTGCCAGTTGAGCACGGGAGCATGCCGCTGCAGCCACGGGAGACCTAGAAGAATGGACGAAGAAGACCGGGTTTACACATAAAACGCAAGTCTCTCCTTATGCAGTGCCCCCACTTGAAGGAACAGAGGTTCAGTACAAAACCGGACTGGATCACTGAGGATCTCCCCACTGACAGAGGAGATGACTAGGGGTTTCTCCAGACGGACCACAGGGAGGTTATGCTAGAACACTATGGCAGCATCCAAGAAATTCCAGCCAACCCAGATTTCAGGAACACGGATACCCGATCCACTGCTGAGTAGAACAGGTATGGTCAAACGAGGAGAGGCCTTGCTTTCACCTAGGGATGCACGTATCCTAGGTGCGTGCATTTCCCGAACGCTGAGGACGAAGTGGGCAGCCCCAGCGGAAATGTTCGGGGCTGGCACAATAGAGGCATAGGTTTTCTTCACACCGCCGGGTCAGCTCCTGTGGAGTCAAGTGAGCTCTGTCCACTTGCATGGGTTCCTCAGTAGCAGGCAGGGAGGACAACTGTGGTGGCCTCTGGAATACAGGAGCTAGGCGGGGAAACCGACGACCCCTGGCAGGTTCGCGTTCCTGACGTAGCTCTTCTCGCCGTTCAGAAAAACGGATATCGATCTGAGTGGCCAAAGAGATAAGGTCACTCAAGGAGGCAGGGGGATATCGGGTGGAAAAGGCATCCTTGATCTGTCTGGAGAGGCCTTTCTTGAAGGTGGTGGCTAATGCCGCATCGTTCCATGATAGTTCTGAGGCCAGGGTGCGGAACTGTACTGTGTAGTCGCCCACCGAGGAGTCTCCTTGCCGCTTATTTAGTAAGGCGGTTTCGGCAGAAGAGGCTCGGGCGGGTTCCTCAAACACGCTGCGGAACTTAGTGAGGAAAGAGCTGAGGTTAGCTGTGACCGGATTGTCTCTGTCCCAAAGAGGGGTAGCCAAGGCCAGAGCTTTCCCGGAAAGAAGGCTAACCACGAATGCGACCTTTGATCTTTCCGTAGGGAATTGGTTCCCCATTAATTCAATGTGCAGGGACCATTGGGTGATGAAGCCCCTGCAAGCCTTGGAGTCCTCAAGACGGCAAAGACAGGCGGAGCCTTGGACCAGCAGCCGGTGCAGAAGCCGAAGAGGCAGCGCAGGCCACAGGAGTGGGTTGTTGCTGCTGGGTGGCCAGACACTGCTGCATCATGGCGGGGAGGTGGCTGAGTTCCTGGGCCTGCTGAGCGAACTGCTGGGACTGCTGCGCCACGATGGTGATCAGGTCAGCGACGCTAGGCAGAGGCACCTTGGCGGGATCCATGGCCGGATCTTACTGTCACGGGCAGCGGTAGTGGATCCTCTGGACCACCGCAAGTGATGGCGTAAGCCACGCCAGGGAGTGGAATCTAACTAGGTCCTGGTTTTCACCAGAGCCCGCCGCAAAGCGGGATGGACTTGCTGCGGCGGGATTCTACCAGGTCACTTCCACTGATGTGACTTGCTTGCGATGGCAGCCAAGGGTGAGCATGATACAGAATCATGAGGCTTGGACGTAGTCGGGGAAAGGTCAGGACAGGCGGCAGAGGTTCGTGGTCGAGGGACGTAGGCAAGAAGGTATGGTACACGGTATGACTGAAGACTCGGGAACTCTTTCTCAATAGGCAATAGGCACTAAAGATCCGGCAACCATGTCAGGAAGGGGCAGGCTTAAATAGGGGCAGCGACCGGCAATACCCAATTACTGGTGCGCTGGCCCTTTAAGTTTAACAGAGCTGGCGCGCGCACCCTAGGAGGCGGGGATACATGCGGCGGAAGACAGGAGCTTCGGCAGGAGTACAGATGGGTAAGTAAGCAGGGACCTGGCTAGCTGAGCGAGCACGCCCTCTGCCCAACATGCGGGTCGCGGCGTCGCTCGCTGGAGGGGCACGGGTGCGCCTGCGACCCGGGATGAGGGTCGCAGCGGCACCTGTGACACTATATCTGATCCAGTATAATCTTATCTATCTCTGACAAGAGAACAATCACTAGGTCACTACCTTTTATCTTTAATGAGACTCTACAGAGATAAGTAACAGCTGCAGTACTAAAAAATTTCTATCACATTTAGATGAGAACAACATTTTATATGTAATTTTTAATTGACAAAATAAAACAATGCCAAAATTTTTTAAAAATATATAGTATTCCAGGAATATTGGTTTTAACAAAAATACTCCTTTCTTATGGCAGTGTCCCTTTAAAGTGGGCAGATGGGCAGCTTTTACTGATTTGAATAAGTAACTAATCTCACACTGCCATCACACCTATTGGGATTCCCCACATTAAATTCAGTTTAGTCCAGCCTGGCCCAAAGTGGTTCCAAGTATTTACAGCTCACATCAAAGTGTTAAATTTGTTACATTTGTTTAATTTGATGGGATTGCCATGAAAATGATGGGTCCTACGATGGGCGATGTTTGAAGACAATGGACTACAATTTGCCCTACTGTTATTTGTCCCCCCCACAGATAGAGTTTTAGGGCTTCAGTTATCACCTGAAGCCAAGACAAAAGTGTGAACATATTTTGATGCTTTTTTTGGCACATGATCTCATAAAATACATAATAAATCTGGAGTTATATTTACTTATTGTGTGCCATCACGTGTTGTCTGGAGAAACAATGACTTTCACCTGTCAAGAGAGGAAAGGGCCGGAATAGATTGTATGCTATTCAGTATTATTCTACTCGTGGTAATATTGTATTTCTTGAAACATTAAATTTACAACAACAGTGGGGAAAATAAGTATTTGACACAATGGCAATTTTGCAAGTTTGCCCACCTACAAAGTATTGGGAGGTCTGTAATTTTTATCGTAGGTACGCTTCAACTGTAAGAGACATAATCTAATGAAAAATCCAGAAAATCACATTGTATGATTTTTAAATGATTAATTTGCATTTCACTACATGAAATAATACAATAGAAAAACAACTTAATATTTGGTACAGAAACCTTTGTTTGCAAATACAAAGGTCAGACGTTTCCTGCAGTTCTTGACCCAGTTTGCGCACACTGCAGCAGGGATCTTGGCCCCCTTCTCCATACATATCTTCTCCAGATCTTTCAGGTTTCGGGGTTGTTGCTTGGCTACATTGACTTTCAGCTCCCTCCAAAGATTTTGGATTGGGTTCAGGTCTGGAGACTGGCTAGGCCATTCCAGGACCTTGAAATACTTCTTATGCAGCCACTACTTATTTGCCCTGGCTGTATGTTTCCTGCCGGAAGACACAGCTATGACACAGGAAAGAGGTAAAGAGGTTGTTGGCCAAAATCTATACGATACATGGCCTCCCTTCAATACATCCTCCCTTCAATACAGTGTAGTAGTCCTGTCCCCTTTACATAAAAGCCCCCCCAAAGTACAATGTTTCCACCCCTGTTTCATAAAGTTTCTTAAAATGGAAGGCGTTTCAGAGCTTTATTTAGAAACAGTTAAAACTATCCAAGCATGATGTGAATAAAATTGCATCAGAGCCGACGCGTTTTGGAGCTATGCTCCTTATTCATGGCATAAGAATATGAAAGATCTATCCTGTTTAAATATCCTAATACTAGAACACGTGATTCACATCAAGTGATCAGAATGGATACAAACACAACTTAATTTAAAGCTTAAGAACCAAATTGAGCGAACAAGCAAAAATCAATGAGTTAATAATGACATACTAAGTCATGCCGTTTATTCAGGCCATCAGGATACCTGGTACCGAGCGTAAAGATCCCCCAGGCTTCGCGCGCTAACAGTTTTTTCCTATGATCTCCGCCTCTCTGTGGCTTTGTAACCCGTTCGATCCCTTGGAAACTAAGTTCCGTAGTGTCACCTAAATGTACGTCATGAAAGTGCCTAGAAGCCACAGATACCCCCACATTCAACTGGTTTTTTGCATCGGACAAATGTCTGCGAATTTGTGTTTTTAGTGTGCATGTTGTACAGCCCACGTACTGTTTCTGACATGCATTACATGTAATCAGATAAATTACATACCGTGTATTACAATTTATATATGACCTCATAACAAACATAGAATGTTGAGAAACAGAGTGAAATTCTTTAGATATTGTAACATAGTTACAAGTTATGCATATTGAATGGCCACATTTGTACATGCCTGTATTGGTTAACCACACAGGGTTTTTGCAGCATTGTACTGGAGGTGAACAGGCTGGGAGATAGCAGAGATCTCAAAGTACGACCTCTCCTGGGTATAAAACGAATGTCATTCTTATTAATAAGCTGTTTAGCACTGCCTTGCTCTGTCAAGAGGGGAAGATATTTTTTTAATAATATTACAAATTTGTTTAAACTGAGGACTGTATGTAGTCGAAAATGTGATCTTGTTTTTTTATTTTCACCTTTATTTTCCTTCTCCTCTCTACGAATCGTCTCCTTTTTCTTAAGGAGATCAGATCTAGGGATTTGGGATATCCTTTTACTGGTCTTATTCAATAGCCAACTATGTTTCATGGTTGGGATGGTGTTCTTGGGAATGTACTCATCCTTCTTCTTCCGCCAAACATAGCGAGTGGAGTTGATACTAAAAAGTGCTATTTTGGTCTCATCTGACCCAATGACCTTTTCCCGCCTTTTCTGCGTCATCTAAAGGGTCATTGGCAAACTTCAAATGGGCATGGACATGTGCTGGCTGAGCAGGGGGACCTTGTGTATGACAGTGTAGTGTGTTACTAATGATCATTTTTGAGACTGTGGTCCCAGCTCTATTCAGGACATTGACCAGGTCCTCCTGTTAGTCATCTTGTGTTTCTTCCATTTTTCTAACAATTGCACCAACAGTTGTTGCCTTCTCACCAAGTTGCTTGCCTATTGTCATGCAGACCATCCCAACCTTGTGCAGGTCTACAATTTTATCCCAGGTGCCCTTAAAAATCATATAATGTGATTTTCGGGAGTTCTTTTTAGATTTTGTCTTTCACAGTTGAAGAGAAACTACAATAAAAAATACAGACCTCTCCATTCTTAGTAGTTGGGAAAACTTGCAAACTCGCCAGTGTATCAAATACTTATTTTCCCCACTATATGTTTGATCATAGCCACTGAGAATTAGCCTCAGTTGAGAACTGTAACCATTAGAACTGTTGTGCCGCTATGTGTAAAGAAGTGTTCAGTAAATATGTTTGGATGACATTTGTCTATATATAATTTTAAGAGGGGATATGTGTATATACAGATCATTGGCAATTAACCCCAAAAATCTGTATGCTATCTTCAGTCATTTGCTGTAAGATTTCTTAGGCTAAGTCTATACAGCAATTTTAAAATGCCGTCCAAAATCCGATGACATTTTAACATTGCTGGACCGCAGCGTTTTGCACGGGTTTACGCCAAAAGCCATGGTCGGTTTTCAGATTTCCCCACGGCCCAATACATTGACTGGATGGAAATCCAACTGGTATCGAGCAGAAGCTAGAATATGTTCTATCTTCCATTGGACAGCCGATGGCTTCAGTAGAAAACCTGTGCTGTGTAGACTGCAGAACATATTTCCTATTGAAGTCTACACAGCGCTGGGTTGGATTTTCGGCGGATTCAAAATACTGAATCTGCTGAAAATCCGACAACAATCAAGTGCTGTTTAGACATAGGCTTACTGCCTTTTGTGATTCCCCCATCTACGAGTACAGAAAACTTTTATAAGAAATGATTCTTTAACTGTGTGTTTAGTTGCCAGGTTTGTGAACAAAAATAATATGTCCTGGTTAAGCTCCAGGTTTTAGAACGCTATGTAACATATCGGGGGTCTCAGTTTTTATGCCCTCATCTGGATTAAATTAGGTTAAAGGGGTTGTCTCACTACAAGGATTGCTTTTTATGTTAAAGATCTTTCAAAAACAAGTCACTTTGCAATATATGTCCATTAACAGTGTCCTACCTATTCTGAGATATCCCCTCTTGTATGGGCTGCAGCAGCAGGGATGTAACTTTGGTTCAAAAAGACTAAAAAGCAGCCCTGGCAATGAAACCCAACTGGCCCACCTATAATACTTCCCCCTCTAGATGGAAATAAGAAACATTGTGCAATGCAGCAAATTTCGCTTAACCCCCATCTATCTCCCCATCACTACTCCATTCAATTTGTAATACACAACAGAATGAGGAATATAAAAGAACCCAATCTCACTGTACCCATGGGAATCACTTATGTCACATACTGTACCCCAAAATTTATTTTACTGTATACCAAAATGACTCACTGCACCCCAGAAATTAATTATATTACACATAGTAGCCACAGATATTATTTTACTAACTGCACCTTATGAATGAATTGCACATTGTACTGAAGAAATAATATAATTCATTGTACCTCAAAAATATTTTATATTACACACTGAACCCTAGAAATGAATTACATTACTCACTGCACCCCAGAGTTAAAATTACACCATACCCCAGAGATTACATTACACTGTACCCCAGAGATTACAATACACACCATACGTGAGAGATTACATTATACACTGTACCCCAGAGATAAGATTACACTGTACCCCAGAGATTACTACATTACACACTGTAAACTAGAGATTACTACATTACCCACTGTACCCCAGAGATTACATTACACACTGTACCCCAGAGATTAGTTTAAACACCATATCCCAGATAATACTGCATTATTCACCATACCCCAGAGATTACATCACACACTGTACAACAAATTATATAACACCATACACCAGAGATTACTACATTACTCATGGTACAACAGATTATATTACACCATACCCCAGAGATTATTAGATTACACACTGTACCCCAGAGACTACATTAGACAAGGTACCCTTGAAATTGTGTGTATATATATGTATATTGAACACAGACACACTACACACTTAGGGTGGGTTCACATGATGGTTTTTCGGCACTGACAGTGTCTGTCACGGCAGGGTACATGCATGTCGCATGTACCCTGCCGGATCTTTAGTGCCCATTGCCTATTGAGAAAGTGTTCCTGAGTCTTGTTCTGATTACCGTGTACCGTACCATTTGCCTCCGTCCCTCGACCACGAATCTTGCCGCCTGCCTTGACCTTCCTGCCTGTCCACGATCACGAACCATTGCCTGTCCTGACCTATCTGCCTGTCCCCGACTACGAGCCTGCCTTCCGATTTTGTACCATGCTACACCTCGGCTGCCTCCGCAAGCAAGTCACATCAGAGGTATCGACCTGGTAGACTCCCGCCGCAGCAAGTCCATCCCGCTTTGCGGCGGGCTCTGGTGAAAACCGGGACCTACTTAGATTCCGCTCCCTGGCGTGGCTTACGCCATCGCTTGCGGTGGTCCAGAGGATCCACTACCTCCAACCGTGACAGTAAGATCCGGCCATGGATCCCGCCAAGGTGCCTCTGCCCAGCGTCGCTGATCTAACCACCATCGTGGCGCAGCAATCCCAGCAGATCGCTCAGCAGGCCCAGCAACTCAGCCACCTCTCCGCCATGATGCAGCAGTGCCTGGCCACCCAGCAGCAACAACCCGCTCCCGTGGCTTCCGCTGCACCTTTGGCTTCCACTCCGGCTGCTGGTCCAAGGCTTCGGCTGTCTATGCCGTCCAAGTTCGATGGGGACTCCAAGACGTGCAGCGGCTTCATCACCCAATGTTTATCGAGTTAATGGGGAACCAATTCCCTACGGAAAGGTCAAAGGTCACATTTGTGGTCAGCCTTCTTTCCGGGAAAGCCCTGGCCTGGGCTACCCCTCTGTGGGACAGAGATGATCCGGTCACGGCTACCCTCGCCGCCTTCCTCACCGAGTTCCGCAGTGTGTTTGAGGAACCCGCCCGAGCCTCTTCTGCTGAAACCACCTTACTAAATCTGCATCAAGGCGACTCCTCGGTGGGCAATTACGCGGTACAGTTCTGCACCCTGGCCTCGGAACTGTCATGAAACGATGCAGCGTTAGCCGGCACCTTCAAGAAAGGCCTCTCCAGCCAGATCAAGGATGCCTTATCTACCCATGATCCGCCTTCCTCTTTGAGTGACCTCATCTCTTTGGCCACTCAGATAGACATCCGTTTTTCTGAACGGCGAGAAGAGCTACGCCAGGAACGCGAACCTGCCAGAGGTCGTCAGTTCCCCCGCCTAGCTCCTGTATTCCAGAGGCCACCACAGTTGTCCTCCCTGCCTGCTACTGAGGAACCCATGCAAGTGGACAGAGCTCACTTGACTCCGCAGGAGCTGAACCTGCGGCGTGAAGAAAACCTATGCCCCTATTGTGCCAGCCCCGAACATTTCTGCTGGGGCTGCCCACTTCGTCCTCAGCATTCGGGAAATGCACGCACCTAGGATACGTGGGAGAGGCGTCCCTAGGTGAGAGCAAGGCCTCTCCTCGTTTGACCATACCCATTCTACTCGGCACTGGATCAGCTGTCTGGATCCAAGCTTCTGCTTTCCTGGACTCTGGATCAGCTGGAAATTTCCTGGATGCTGCCTTAGTGTCCCAGCACAGAAAAAATGTGTGTGTGGGGGGGGGGGGGGGCACTAGTCCTCTCTGAAGCCCCCTAAAGTTACACCTATGTGCATCAGCTCCTCAGATCACTATAGCTACAAACCTGTTTGATCTCTCCTGATAGGCTGCCAGCACTGGTTACCATAGCTACAGACCTGACTTCTACTGTAGCCTAGTTAAAGACAGTAAACACGCCCCTGAATTCAAAATTAAACCAAGAAAACAGGACTGAGGTAAGGTGAATCGACTTAGTGAGACAACCCCTTTAAGATATTTTGCGGTGTATTTCAGGGCAGAAGTAAGGCAAATTTTATGATGAGGAAAATCTACAGGATTTCCATCCGATCCCTTGACTTTAACTTTAGGGAATATTTACGATGGGGCAGAAATGCTGCCAAATTTCTTTACCAATTTTTCATGTGGAAAATATGCAGAGTATTATAGTTCACTTATGTTGACACAATGGATTGGGACACAGAATTCAATGAATATGTGTTCCATTGATTTAAATGGGAAATCTAAGGGCGACATGTATGATTCTCGCCACGTCAGAGCGCACGTTTCCGCCAGTTTTCCAGCGGAATTTGCACCTCATGTATGTCGGTGCCGAGGTGCGCTCATACATGCGGTGTAAAGTCCGCCGCGCCTCGCCAGTGTGTGAGGTGCAGTGCGGGACTTAGGCGTAGTGCGGGACTGCGCCTAAGATTCGCCGCCCGAGGTAGTGCAAATATACATGCCGTGTAAAGTCCGCCGCGCCTCGCCAGTGTGTGGGCCGCAGTGCGGGACTTAGGCGCAGCGCGGGACTGCGCCTCATATTCGCCGTCCGAGGAGGTGCACTCATATATGCGGGGAAAAGTTCACCGCGCCTCGCCAGTGTGTGTCTCCTGTAGCCATGTATTAGCTCTCTGTAGCCATGTAGTAGCTCCCTGTAGCCATGTAGTAGCCCTTGTAGCCAGATAGTAGCCTCTATAGCCAGGTAATAGCCCCTATAGTCAGATAGTAGCCCCTAGAGTCAGATAGTAGCCCCTATAGCCCTGTTGTAGCCCCTGTAATAGCTCCTATAGCCAGGTAGTAGCCCCTGTAGTAGCCCCTATAGCCAGGTACTAGTCACTATAGCCAGGTAATAGCCCCTTTAGTACGATAGTAACCCCTATAGTAAGGTAGTAGCCCCTATTGCCAGGTAATAGCCCCTGTAGTAAGATAGTAGCTCCTATAGTAAGGTAATAGCACCTATAGTAAGATAGTAGCCCTTGTAGTAGCCCCTATAGCCAGGTAATAGCACCTATAGTAAGATAGTAGCCCCTAGATTAAGGTAATAGCCCCTGTAGTAAGATAGTAGCCCCTATAGTAAAGTAGTAGCCCCCATAGTAAGGTTGTAGCCACTGTAGTAGCCCCTATAGCCAGGCAATAGCCCCTATAGTAAGGTAGTAGCCCCTATAGTAAGGTAGTAGCCTCTGTAGTAGCCCCTATAGCCAGGTAATAGCCCCTATAGCCAGGTAGTAGCCCCTATAGTAAGGTAGTAGCCTCTGTAGTAGCCCCTATAGCCAGGTAATAGCCCCTATAGTAAGGTAGTAGCCACTGTAGTAGCCCCTCTAGCCAGTTAATAGCCCCTATAGTAAGGCAGTAGCCCCTATGGTAAGGTGGTAGCCCCTATAGTAGTCCCTATAGTAAGATAGTAACCCCTGTAGAAGCCCCTATAGCCAGGTAATAGCCCCTATAGTAAGATAGTAGTCCCTATAGTAAGGTAGTAGCCCCTATAGTAATGTAGTAGCCCCTATAGCCAGGTAATAGCCCCAATAGTAAGATAGTAGCCCCTATAGCCAGGTAATAGCCCCCTATAGCCAGATAGTAGCCCCTGTAGTAGTCCCTATAGCCAGGTAATAGCCCCTATAGTCAGGTAGTAGCCCATGTAGTAGCCCCTATAGCCAGGTAATATCCCCTATGGTCAGGTAATAGCCCCTATAGTCAGGTAGTAGCCCCTGTAGTAGTCCCTATAGCCAGGTAATAGCCCCTATAGTCAGGTAGTAGCCCCTGCAGCTAATGATGATAAAATTAAAAAAAACATACTCACTTCACCAAGGTCTGCATCCAGGTCTCAGAGCTGCTGAGCAGTGTAAGCGCGTGACGTCATCATACCGCTTAAGTTATCACACAGCTCCCAGGGATCTCCTGGGCCGGCAGAGTTGCCGGCCGAGGAGATCTAGCGTCGCAGGGGGTGTGTTGAAAGCCGTGCACCCCCTGCGACACTGAAACATATAGCGGAGAAAGCAGGAGGGTAACGATCCGTCCTGCCTCCTCCCTGTACCAGAAGATGCACAGCGAGTGTGCAGCTGCTGACTGACTCTGCCCGCACGTTTTACAATGGTGGCGCAGAGTCAAGGGCTAACCTCCGGATGGGCGAGGCACCCGCTCTAGGAACAGCCCTGGTTCACAGGGCTCTGTCTTGACACCTGCAACGAATCCGGGTAGCTAGAGGGAATGCCACCAAATAAGCGCATGTACCTCCAGCGCTATCCCCCTCTCGCCGCGGAGTTTTCCCGCCGGCGGCAAAGACCCGTCGCCATCTTAGAGCGGCTACAACTATGGAGGGGTAGAGAGCACACAGTAGACACCCGCAAAGCTTACCAAAGCGGCACAGCAGACATCACGGACCAATACAGGAACCCCTGAAACTACCTTAACAACGATATTCCCGAGACTGCAGAAACCCAACGGACCCCCTGAAAATCTCAGGTCCTGAGACAACTGGACCAGTTGTTAAAGAGGTGAGACATATCGCTCACACCCGCAGACTTAGAGTGACTGCCCCTAAACACCACACTATCCACTCGTGGGGAGACCCTGAGGGCAGATACCTGTAATACTATTTGTAGGCCCGGCACTTTCTTTAACTGGGTCAGGGCCGTTCCTAGGGACGGGCTAGGCGGGCGATTGCCCAGGGCGCCGGAGCTCCGCTCACCCGCGGTTAGCCCTGGACTCTGCAGGGCCGTTGTAAAACAGCCGTACAGAGTCAAAGCCAGCGGTACAGGGAGGAGGTAGGACGGATCGCTCCCCTCCTGCCTCCTCCCCTGTATGTGTCAGCGCTCAGTCAGCACACTGATACATTCACAGCGTTGCAGGGGGTGCACGGTTTTCTCACCGGGAGCTGAGTGTAAGCGGTGTGATGACGTCACGCCGCTTACACTGAATCCAGGCACCTGGACCTGCCGCTGCAGGGATCCTGGAAAGATGAGTAAATTTTTTTATGTTTCTATTCTTAGCTACAGGGGCAACTGGCTACAGGGGCAACTAGCAGGACTACAGGGGCAACTAGCAGGGCTACAGGGGCAACTAGCAGGACTACAGGGGCAACTGGCTACAGGGGCAACTAGCACGACTACAGGGGGCAAGTGGAATAACAGGGGGCAACTAGCAGGACTACAGGGGCAACTGGCTACAGGGGCAACTAGCAGGGCTACAGGGGCAACTAGCAGGGATACAGGGGGCAACTGGCTACAGGGGCAACTAGCAGGGCTATAGGGGCAACTGGCTACAGGGGCAACTAGCAGGGCTACAGGGGGCAACTGGCTACAGGGGCAACTGACCACAGGGCTAGCTATCATGGCTACAGGGGCAACTGACTACAAAGGCAACCATCTGGCTACAGGGGCAACTATACAATAGCCTGCAACGGCTACTGTTGTTACAGGGGGGTATTACATGGCCACAGGGGCAACTATCTGGCTACAGGGGGCAACTATGTGGCCAATTATTTTACGGGGGGCGAAATTTCTTCACTTCGCCCTGAGTGCAATTTAGCCTAGGAACGGCCCTAAACTGTGTGGCCCCTATGGACAAGGCAGGGCCAGACATACAGGTCCCACAAACATGCTGAAGAAGTTTAAAAGACAAGCCAATGCCAGAAATACACCCCTAGGAACTTGGGAAGGTTGGAAAGGGTTCGGGGAGGCTATCGATAATTGGAACAACAACTTTTTGCTGGTGCTTTGCTGTGGGCACTACATTAAGGCTATTATATCCTTGGACTAACCTACTATATAAAGCTTGCTCCCATATGGGCTTGATATCCTAGACGTCCTCCTAAAGAAAAACAGATTGTATAGATTACTGGTGGGTATACCGCGGGTTATGACAGGATACAATATCTTTGACTTAAAGTTACTGCTTCCCAACTGCTTGGAATAACTGACACAGATAACAACTGGAGAGAACAAAACTGCCTCAGCTACCTGCTACGACCACAGAGACAATTTTCCGGTATCTCTAACAGACCTCAATCTCTTATATAGTTCGGGTCCTGCTGAACCATAGGCAGAACTTTTATAAAACCTAGAACAAACCTGTGCTAATTTACAATAGACGCCATTTTTGTCTACCGAACTTGACAGCATTACGATACGTATCCTTTACAACATTTACTACTTTGCTCATAATAGGGTGTTTACTCCCTAGGCAGATAACTGTTGGGGTTTTTAGAGTGTGGTTATATTACTGGGCTGTGATCCTGTGCTAACTAAGTACTTCTACATGTGCTTTTTCTATACCCCACTCACTACTCTATACTTTTTGTAAACACACACACTCTCATTGGAAAACCTTAAGAGCTACAAGAGGGCAGTGAAAATCTATACATTTTTTCATTGACAAACCACTATGTGACAAATTCCTCCCCCAAACACTATACGAACAGAGCACAAGAGGGCAGCAACACCCTACCTTTCATAAACTAAAAGACCAAGGGCAACATTTCCCAACACGCCAATTCCAGTTTTTTGGTCTATTTTGCACCAAAACCACTTTTGACGCCATATTCTCAATGTAAATGACCTGTCGTACACCAAAACTAGGCACATTATATGCCAGGCATGACACATTGTAATGCGCCTAAAAATGATACGCCCCCATAACGCAATGCGCCTGTTGAGGCGCATTACATATACCAATGAGACGCTATGCGCCACGGTTTGCGCAATGCGCTGTGATATTGCGCTATGCGCCTATTTAGGCACAATGCGCCTTTTTAGGCGCATTAAGTTTACCTGACGCCAGATTTTTGAGAGGATTGGACTTCGTGGTGCAATTTACACTGACTTAATGCGCCTAAAAACTGCAGCGGCACCGCCAATTTTCGGACATGCCGCCTCAAGTCTTCATATATCCCTCATACAATTCCTTCACAAAGTCTAGTTAAACAAGGGACTGCAACACAACTTTTCTGTGGCCTCCAGGGTGAGGTACGTTGAGACCGTTCCTTAGTCTCACTCGCACAACATCACTCAGACTCAGAGGTCAAAACAATTTTTCACCTTCACCACACGTCTGATTAACAAATCAATTATTTCTGTTACTAACATAACACTGATCCTTCTATAACCATCTTTATTGTTGATACTTCCTCCACACATAATTCAAACTCTTGTATTGATCATCTGTTTTTCATGATGGTTGTAAAGAGTGTAATATTTAACATGTGAGATAAATTTTTGTGTGGCTCCTGGTGTAACCTATAACTATACTCAGACTCAGAAAGTATAACACGCTTAAATCCCTGTAAGATCAAAACAAGACGGGTCCAGAGTTCAGATTGCATGGTAAAGTTCCCACCACAATTAGTCAGGACAGAGTATGGACAAATATGTATTGAGACATTCATTACCAACAACCAAAACCTCCTTTCATAAAACATAAGACCAACTTGAAAATCCATCCGCCTACCCCTTCAAACATGGCTCATAAGTCACACTCCACCTAACACTGGAGATACAATAGGCCCGCCTAATACTGAATCTACGGAGACTGTGAAATGCTATCACCAGCAGATTCCTTAGTTCAAGAATTATCTAGGCTGCTTCTACTGGTCCTTGATCGTCGCTTTGATCTCATTCAGGCTTCGATAAATGCAGCGCAATCGCAGATCACGACCAATTCTCAAAAAATAAAGGACCTTGAATCACGAACGGCCTCAATAGAAGAAGACGTAGTCAGACTTGACTCTACTTCTCATCAAAATACCATAGAAGCCTTAAATGAAAAACTGGAAGACCTAGAAAATAGGGAATGTAGGAATAATTTAAGATTTATTGGCATCCTGGAAGCTGTGACGCAGAATAAACTGGCAAACTACCTCATCGATAATCTGGCGAGGGCTCTGGATGTGGATTTACCTGCAGAACCTTTATTGGTGGAAAGGGTGCACAGGATGGGTGTTTGCAGAGAGCAAGGAGGCAGACCTAAACCGGTTATTGCACGCTTCCATACTTGGAAGAGGAAGTCTTAAAGGTGGGAGGTGAGGTTGCAGGAGGGGGGCGCGGGCTAACCATAAGGCCTGAAGCTTTATTAAAATGAATATGTATATAAGATACAGAGGAGAAGAGGTTTATGGGAAAAGAGAAAAACAGCAGTGTGCAGTATATTCATATTAGACATAGAGGAGAAAAGGTTCATGGGAAGTGATAAAGTTAGTAGTGTGCTGTAAAATGTAATACCTATTCAGCTTAGTCCGTTCTAGGTGAGCCACGCTGACGCAATAATATGAGAGAAGTTGGACGGAAGTCCATCACAGTTAGGGCAGAAATGTCCATTGGTACAGTGCGCGGGTGCAGGCAGCATGGTAAGATAGGGCGCAAGCCCGCTATGGAGATGGTGAATTTGCCTGAGGAGTGTTGTTTATAAGAACGTAGCAGCAGCACATAGTTTCAGTATGCATGCAGGAGAGTAAAAAGGGGGAATGGGTGTTGTTGAATCTCTGGTGGCCAATTGGTGAGCACCTGAATAGGGTGTGTACCTAACATGATATAAAAGGAAATGAGCTAGACCACATGGGAACGGACCTCTATCCCTGGATGAAGCCAGTTTAGCTGGTGAAACATGTTGGGGAGGTCAGGCATGATATTTTAATTTGTGATTTCTCACCTCTTTCTACAAGTGTCACCCGCTGCAGAGGGTCTCACAAGGAAACCTTATAGGTTTTATGCCCAGGCGATTAGGGATGACTGCCCAAGTCGGATATTTTGGATCCCTTATTGGAGTTAGTAAATCACTGTATATATAAGGTTTCCCCTGTTAATAGGTGGTGTCCCACCAGACTTTATAATAGAAAAGGATTTATTTCTTTACAACTAGAAATAGATAAATTGAGAGGTTAGAAATCAGGTTTTTGAATAGTGTGTATAGAGGTTAAGTGTTATATATAATAAAAGTTACGTTTTAGTGATTTATAGATTGAGAATTGATAGAGTTTAAGTTTTCCTATGGCAAAAAGTAAATATAATAACCAGTTATACACACAGCCTAAACTGATGAAACACATCTGAGGAATGCACACTGCTCTCCCCTCCTCCCCCTCTGTTATCAGGCAGGAGACTGTGTGACTGGGTTATATGGAAGGAACACAGGACATAAGACTGTGTTATATTAAGGGATCTATGAGTTAAAAACAGTCAGAAAATTAGCCAGATCATTCACCTTAGAGCTGGGAGATGAGTATTGAGCCAGCAGCCCTTTCAGATAGCCTGTTTTACTTTTGGTTTTAACAGCTCAGAGGGGAGTAAACACAGAGTGTTTCACAGTTTCACAGAGAGCCAATCACAGTGCAGGGGGCGGGTCCGGGGCGTCTCCTGTCTGGGGGCATATCCCAATAGGCTGAATGAAATGTCAGTCAGCCAATCACAGAAAAGGGGGCGTGTCCCAACTAGCAGCTGCAAAAAATAGCTATTGATGCACAATAAAGCTCTTATCTGCTATACTAAGTCACTTAGGTAATGCAAAACAATTACAAAAATGCTTATTTTAACTGTCCCCATAATCTGAGATATGATCTTTGTAGCGAGAAAACCCCTTTAACTTTTCTCGAACGGTTCGATCACGACTCAAACCTGCTGGCCTCTTGCAACCTTTGCCCATACTAGAGTGTCCGTGGAGCCATATAGCCATGGACTTCATCCAAGGCCGGAACAAGGCATTTTGGTGCCCTAGGCAAGTACAGCCAATGGCGCCCCTCCCTCGCTCAGCAAAAAATGCCCCCCCCCCCCTAACTCCTCTCGCCCCTGCGCCAGGCCCCGACACCCATTTTCCGCACAGTCCACATAGCTCCAGTCCATCTCCTCCGCAGTCACTGCACAATGACAAATTTGCGTTTTCAAAACTGCTCACCTCCGTATGACAGTGTAATACCCCTAAATAACAGTCACTAAATTATCCACCGATACATGGAGCAAATCTACCATATAAACACTCCTTCAAAACCAAGACCCAAAACTATTACTACTTAAGGATCAAATAAACCTGCCAGACCCAGACCGAACGCGACCCCCACCTGTGACTTCCAGCTATACACAGGCTCTGATTACATATACCACCGCCATACAGGGACCATAGTGGTAGATACAAGTTGTATGTAGACGCTCTTCAGACATATAAGTGATTACACTGCAGTTACATTTAGTGACTCACAGGAGACGTCTTTTCTGATCAGCATCGTTCACTTTCCCTTTTCTTCTCCATCCGGTTCACACATTCTCGCTGATATCTCCCGGCCACGACTCGTCCCTGAGGATTTGGACACAAATATCTTAGAATCCTCACATTTTCAGCAACCCCTTACTTATAAGTATATAAGTCCCCTCAGTTAGACAGGTATATAGATATGCCCTCTCAGTCAGGCAGGTATATGTATATATGTCTCCTCAGTCAGACAGGTATATATTGTCCCCTTAGACAGGTAGGTATATAAATATAGGGGCACTCAGGTAGGTATATAGATATACGGTCACTCTCAGGCAGGTATATAGTTATAGGAGCTCAGGCAGGTATATAGCTAGGGGCTCAGGCAGGCATATGGAGGCTCAGGCAGGCATATGGGGGGCTCAAGCAGGCGTATAGGGCCACAAGCAGGCGTATAGGGCCACAGGCAGGCGTATGGGGGCCACAGGCAGGCGTATAGGGGGGCACAGGCAGGCGTATGGGGGCTCAGGCAGGTGTATGGGGCACAGGCAGGCATATGGGGCCACAGGCAGGCGTATGGGGGCTCAGGAAGGCATATGGGGCCACAGGCAGGCATATGGGGCCACAGGCAGGCGTATGGGGGCCACAGGCAGGCGTATAGGGGGGCACAGGAGGCGTATGGGGGCTCAGGCAGGTTGTATGGGGCCACAGGCAGGCGTATGGGGGCCAGGCGGGTATAGGGCCACAAGCAGGCGTTAGGGCCACAGGCGGCGTATGGGGGCCACAGGCAGGCGTATAGGGGGGCCAGGCAGGCGTATGGGGGCTCCAGGCAGGTGTATGGGGCCACAGGCAGGCGTATGGGGGCTCAGGCAGGCGTATGGGGCTCAGGCAGGTGTATGGGGCACAGGCAGGCATATGGGGCCACAGGCAGGCATATGGGGCCACAGGCAGGCGTATGGGGACCACAGGCAGGCGTATAGGGGGGCTCAGGCAGGCGTAGGGGGGCTCAGGCAGGTGTATGGGGGCCACAGGCAGGCGTTTGGGGGCTCAGAAAGGCATATGGGGCCACAGGCAGGCATATGGGGGCCACAGGCAGGCGTATGGGGCTACAGGCAGGCGTATGGGGCCACAGGCAGGCGTATGGAGGCCACAGGCAGGTGTATGGGGACCACAGGCAGGTGAATGGGGCCCACAGCCAGGCGTATGGGCCACAGGCAGGCGTATGGGGGCCCCAGGCAGCCGTATGGGGGCTCAGGCAGGCGTATGGGGCCAAAAGGCAGGCGTATGGGGGCTCAGGCAGGTGTATGGGGGCCACAGGCAGGCGTATAGGGACTCAGGCAGGTGTATGGGGGCTCAGGCAGGCGTATGGGGCCACAGGCAGGCGTATGGGGCCTCAGGCAGGCGTATGGGGGCTCAGGAAGGCGTATGGGGGCTTAGGCAGGAGTATGGGGCCACAGGCAGGCGTATGGGGCTCAGGCAGGCGTATGGGGGCTCAGGCAGTCATATGGGGGCCACAGGCAGGCGTATAAGAGCTCAGGCAGGCATATGGGGGCTCAGGCAGGCATATGGGGCCACAGGCAGGCGTATGGGGCCACAGGCAGGCGTATTGGGGCCACAGGCAGGCGTATGGGGCCACAGGCAGGCGTATGGGGCCACAGCCAGGCGTATGGGGGCTCAGGCAGGCGTATGGGGGCTCAGGCAGGCGTATGGGGGCCACAGGCAGGCATATAGGGCCACAGGCAGGCGTATGGGGCCACAGGCAGGCGTATGGGCTACAGGCAGGCGTTTGGCGCCACGGCAGGGGGTATGGGGCTCAGGCAGGCGTATGGGGCCACAGGCAGGCGTATGGGGCCACAGGCAGGCGTATGGGGCTACAGGCAGGCATATGGGGCCACAGGCAAAAATAACAACATTAATACTCACCTTACCTCTGTCCCGGCCGCGTGCTCCTCTTCTTTCCCGGAGCTCCTCGGGCGCACAGCCTGTGACGTGCTGTGCGCCCGAGAAGAGGCAGCGTCGTGATGAGCTCACTTCATTGCGACGCTGCCCAGCTGAGCAGCGCGGGGCCGCCACGGGTCCTCAGCGCTATGAGGACCCGGCGGCCCCGCTGTGTCAGCCCTGCGGCTTACCGGTGGATCCAGCGATCCTCCGGTGAGCGGGTCCGATACTGTCTGCGGAGCAGGGAGTGCTCGCTCTCTGCTCCGCAGTAGCCTGCAGCTGTATGTGCGTCCAGCGGACGCACATACAGCTAAAGAGGCCGACGGCGCTCCAGGCCCATGGCAGTGACCTGGAGCCCAGCGACGTTCGGGGCCCCTATTTGCGCTCATTAGGGACAGGCAGAGGTAGGCGCCCTAGGCGATCGCCTACCTCTGCCTACCCGTCGTCCCGGCCCTGACTTTATCGCTTCATCACCCTTCTCAAATAGTATGGTAATTTTGATAGTTACAGGCTGGTTCTCGAAGATGTCCTATGTTGTGCCTCTGCCAGGTCTCCGCTTGGCTCCTAAGTTAGCTTTCTTCCGTCATATTTTCTGCCTGCCTGGTCTGCCCTTGCGTATACTGTCAGAAGGGGGGGGGTCCAATTTGTCTCCAAGTTCTGGTGTGCACTCTTGTTCTCGTCTCCATATTAAATTAGATTTCTCTTCAACCTACCATTCTCAAACCAACAGACAAGTGGATAGAGTAAATTATGTTCTGGGAGATTATCTACGTCACTTTGTCTTAAATTTATGAATGGGACTGCACCAGTTTTCTGGTGTACTTTGTGCCAAAAAGCTGTCGTAGCCCTGTTGTATAGATGTATGAACAGTTGCACTCCAATCTTTGACGCAATTGATGCCGGCCCCAACACTTTGTAAGGCGCCAAAGATTTGGGGTGTTCTGGGGGCGTGTCGTACCACATTCGTAGAATTAGACACATTTACGAATGTTTGATGCCAAACCTAGGCGCATAACTGTTAGAACATCCAGACCGAGTTAAATGTGGTCTGTTTAAACCTGAGTTGTCGTAGTGGAACTACAATGGGCCTGTGTGTATGAACTGCAGAAGAATAGGTTCATACATTCTGGCGCATTCTACACTGCCTTAAGGGACATAAGCTTTTTTCCATGTATCATTCTAGTATTGTTTTCTATAGGTTACTGTGAGTAATGTAACTGTACTTCCTGATGAACCCTGCTATCTGGGAGAAATGTGTCGCAGTGTTAAGATTAATTGTCTTCAGTGTTTGTATCTATTTGTGGTAATTATTATTTGTTGTGGTTTACATTTGCTCACTTTTGGTCACTTATTATTAATAATTTTGGTGTATTGTATTGTAATATGTGGGTAGTTGATTTGGGCTTGTCTCTTTGTTAGTGAGCTAAGGAATATTAAAGGGTCCTCTTAGTCTAGGTTCCTGTCGGGTTTGCTCTTATCGGGGCGGTTACCCTGAATTTGATGGATAGGTAGTTAGTAACTGTCCAGGGAATTGATAGGGTCATTTTTTTAGTATATTTTATTGGATATTGTTAACCCCTTATCACCGGAACCAGTTTTGGCCTTCCTGAAAGAGCCCCGGTTTTAAAATCTGACATGTGTCAACCTTTTGACACTTTTACCTATCCAAGTGATTCAGAGACTGTCTTCTCATGACACATTGTGCTTTAAGTTAGTAATACATTTTGGTCCAAAAAGTCCTTGTTTATTTTTGAAAAATATCAAAATATCATGAAAATTAGCAAAAATTTGCAAATTTCAAAGATGAAAAATTTCTGCATGTAAGACAGATAGTTAGTTATTCCACTCAAAATAGTTTATAACTAGCATCTACCATATGTCTACTGTAGGTTGACAATTTTTAAATGTTTTAATGTTACCACTTTAAGGGGCTAAGAAATTTAGTAGAAATTTTTCACATTTTCAAGAAAATTTGCAAAAATAGATTTTTTTAGGGACCAGTCCAGTTCTGACGTGACTTTGAGGGCCCTGTATATAAGATACCCGATAAATGACCCCATCTAAGAAACTAGACCCCTTAAAGTATTTAAAAAAGCATTTAGGAAGTTTGTTACCCCTTTAGATATTTCACAGAAATTAAAGAAAAGTGGAGGTGAAATTTCAAAATTTCACTTTTTTTTGCAGATTTTCAATTTTATTCATTATTCACTGGAACACATTAGATGTGACCAGGTAAATGCAACTTAATATCGATTCCCCAGATTCTTCCATTTTCAGAGCTATCTCATCAGTGTCTCTAGTGCGCTATTTGGCTCAACCACAAGCCCCAGAATAGGAGGAGCACCTACCGGACTCTGGGGTCTCATTTTCATTACAATTTTATTTAGACGCCATTTGAGGTTTGCAGACACCCTAAGGTGCTAAAACTTTATAAACTCCCCTAAAAGACCCCATATTGGAAATTACACCCCTTAATGAATATATCCAGGGGTGCAGTGAGTAAATCGACCCCACAAGTGTTTCACAGATTTTTTTAAGCGTTAGGCTCTGAAAATATAGAATTTATTTTTTTCCAATAATCTGCAATTTTAGCTGAAAATGTTTAATTTTTACATGGAATCCTGGAAAAAAAGAATCTCAAATTGTGTTGCGTAATTTCTTCCAAGTTCGGCAATACCCTACATGCAGGTGTAAACTGCTGTTTGGGCACATGGTAGGGCATACAAGGGAGGAAGCGCTATTTGGCTCTTGGAACGCAGATTTTGGTGGGTGCCATGTCGCATTTGCAAAGCACCCAAAGTACTAGAACAGGTAAAACCTTCCAGAAGTTGCCCTGTTTTGGATTCAACACCATTCATGGATCTCATCTATGGGTGTATTGTGCATTTTGGGCACACAGGTGTTCCGTAGTTTTTTTAGCACTGGGCCATGAAAATGGGGGGGCTTCATTGTTGATCTTCATTTTTACAATGTTCACCGTACAGGTTAAATTACAGGATCATTTTACTATGGTGGTCGGTACAATTGCAATGATATACATTTTATATAGTTTTTGTGTTTTATTACTTATACACAATGACAAATGAGTTTATAAAAAATTGCGTTTTTATGTTGTCCTATTCTGACAGCCATAACTTTTTTATTTTTCTGTATACGGAGCTGATTATGGGCTTGTTTTTTGCGGAATGAGTTGATGTTTGTGTTGGTACCATTAGGGGGTGCATATGACGCTTTGATCACTTTTTATTAAGGTTTTTGTGAGGCATTTTGAACAAAATACAGCAATCCTGGTAGTGTTTTTTTATTTTTATTTTTACAGCGGTCACCGTGAGGTATAAATGATATCTTAGCTTTACTCAGCAGGTTGATATGATTACAACGATACCCATTTTTTTTTTTTTATGTTTTACTGCTTTTACACAGTAAAAACACTTTTATTAAAAAAGAAAACACGTTTTTGCGTCGCCATAGTCCGAGAGCCATAACTTTTTTTTATTTTTCTGTTTACAGAGCTGTGTAGGGGCTTGTTTTTTGTGGGATGAGTTGACGGTTTTATTGGTATCCTTTTTGGGGAGACAAAGCTTTTCGATTGCTTTTAAATCTGTTTTTTGGAAGGCAGGGTAAAGAAAATACTGCAATCCTAGTAGTGTTTTTTTATTTTTATTTTTAACAGCACTCACCATGAAATATGTGACAAGTTATTTTTACTCTGTGGGTCGAGACGATTACAGCGATACCCAGTTTATATAGTTTTTTATGTGGAAGCACAATTTTTTTTAAAAACGTGTTTTTATTGTGTAAAACAATATTTATGCATCGCTGTCTTCTGATAGCCATAACTTTTTTATTTTCCATATACAAAGCTGTGTAAGGACCTTTCTTTGCAGGATGAACTGAAGTTTTAATTGGCACGCTTTGGTGTTTATATGAGTTTTTGATCACTTTTTATTCCATTTTATGTGCTGTGGAATGAACAAAAATCGCAATTCTGTGACTGTTTTTTTTTTTTGTTTTACAGTGTTCACCTGGGGGTTAATTTCATAGTTTCATGGGTTCATATTGAAAGGCTAAAAAAAGGAAAGTCGTCCATTTTTCACCCTTTTGTGCTAAGGTGTTGTCCGGGGAAGGCAAAAAACCCCCAATGGGTAAAAACCCAATTTTCCTCATTTTAGGGAAAAATTTCCCTTCCTGACTCCAATCGGGCAAATCAGAAAATCCCTGGACTGACCCTTCTCCTGAACCCTAGTCACTTAACTTTTTATATTATTCGCTCCGAAATGCATCCAAACCCTTTTTTAACTCGTTATTGAAATTCACCATGACCCGTCCCTCTGGGAGAGAAATTTCCTGTTCAGGCTTTACGTAAAAGAATCCCCTTTCTATGTTTATGTAGAATCTTTCGTTCCTAAGTCGTTAAAGGATGCCCCCTGGTTTAGATACAGCCCTGTGGTATAAATAATCTTGGGAGAGATCTCTATATTGACCTGTGAGGTATATTTAACATATTTATTTATGTCACCCGAAGCTCTGTTCTCTAAACTAAATAAACCCTAATCTTGCATTCTTTTTCTGTGTACTGTAGTCCAAACAGTCCTTTTATTATTGTTTGTTGCCGCCTTTGTACCTGTTTCAAGATCTACTTATGACTTTCTGTGCACTGGTGCCCAAAACTGTACACAATATTCTGTGTGGTCTAACCAGTGACTTGTATAATGGAGATAATGTTCTTCATATGGCATCTATGCCCCTTTTTAATGCACCCCAGGAATTCTATTTGCTTTTGGCTGCTGATTGCCCTGTACACTGGCTGCAATCGCAATTATTTACTGTCCCCAGGTATTCCCAAGTCCTTCTCATGTCACTTTTACCCAGTGTTTTGACCAGTTACATGTAATCGCATGTAATGGATTTCTCTTCTCCATGTGCATTACCTGTGCATTTATCACGTGTTTAAACATCATCTGCCATTTCTGCCCAGGCTCCTCCAACTTATCCAGTCCATTTGTAATAACCTATTATCCTCTAGTGGGTTGATTACTTGACAGAGCTTAGTATCGTCTGCACAAGATCGATTTTATACTGTGTTTCTCCTGTGTTAGATATTATGAAAATGTTAAAGAGGATAGGGCCCAATACTGACCCTTGTGGTACCCCACTAGTAACAGCTAACTAACAGCTAATTAACTTGACATATTTATAGAGTGGGTCGTTATGCATGCGCCGATACCAAATATGTGTACTTTATTTCTTTTTTATCTTTTTTGGGGCGATTGGCGTTTGTAAAGGGGAAAAGTGCAGTTTATGTTTTTTTTATTTTATTTTTCGTGTTTGTGTCTTACAACCTCAATTCCCAAAAAGTTCGGACACTAAACAAATTGTGAATAAAAACTGAATGCAATGATGTGGAGGTGCTAACATCTAATACGTTTATTCAGAATAGACACATAGATGGAGACAAGATCAAAAGTTTTAATCTGAGTAATGTCACTTGTGAAAGTAAAACAATATGTTGATTAAAAAATTTCACAAATGTCTACAAATGCCATAAAAAGTGGGACAAGTAGCAAAAAGTGGCTGGAAAAAATGACATTGAGCATATAACGAACAGCTGGAAACCATTCAACACTAATTAGGTGAATTAATTACATGTTGGGTATAAAGAGCTACTCAGAGTGTCAGTGTTTTTCTGAAGCCATGCTGGTAAGAGGATCACCAATTCCTCACCATTGTTGCGCAGAAAGATTAGTGCAGCAAATACCAGGATTGGTGTTACCCAGGTAAATAGCAAAGACTTTAAAGTTTCATGCTATCAACATAAATAACAATCATCAAAAGTTTCAGAGAAACGGGAACATGCTGTGGCGTAAAGGTCAAGGCCGTAAATCTTATACTGGATGCTCGTGATCTCCGGGCCTTAAAACGTCACTGACACCTCTAGAAACAGGAATGCCACTGTCAAGGAAATACAGAATGGGCTAGAATACTTCAGACAGCATTGTCAGTGAACAAAAATCCACCGCATCCAGTCCGTGTTGCAGCTGAAACTCTACTTGCAAAGAGGAGCCGTTTCTGAGCAAGCTCCACAAGCTTCGCTCTTTTTTGTTATTTTAGCACGTTTGCACTGGGCCAGGGGTAATTTTTTATATAGGGAGTGTGGCAAAAATGGAAACGGTTCTGTGGTCAGATGATTTCACGATATTGAAGTTCTTTATGGAACAGTGAGACGCAATGTCATCCGTTTCAGAGAGGGGTACAAGGACAACCCAAGTTGTTATACCAATGCTCCGTTCAGTACCCTGCTAGCACTGATGGTATGGGGAGGCATGAGTGCTTGGGGCTGGGCAGCTTGCATGGCTGGAAAGGAACACTGGTAATGCAGGAGAGCATGTTAGGGCTTCTAGAACAACATATACTCCCATCTAGACGTCATTCTCTTTCAGGAAAAGACCCTGAATTTATACAACAAGATAATGCGACAGACCACATTCTGCAGTCAATCACAACATCATGGCTACGTAGGAGAAGATCCGGGTACGAAGATGGTGCGCCTGAAAGTCCAATCTTTCACCTATAGAGAACATTTGGCGCATCATAAAAAAGGAAGGTGTGACAAAGAAGGCCCAAGACAATTGAACAGTTAGGGGCCCTGTATTAGACATGAAGGGGAGAGCATTCCTATTTCTAAATTTGAGAAACGGGTCTCCTCTGTCCCCAAACGTCTGTTGACTGTTGTAAGAAGAAGGGGATGTCACACAGTGGTAAAAACGGCCGGGTCCCAACTTATTGGGGATTTGTTGATGCCATGAAATGTTGAAACAAATATTTTTCACTTAAAATGAGACATTCTCTCAGTTTAAACTTTTGATCTGTGGATTTGGTGTTTCTATTCTGAATAAAAATATAGGATGTTTGGCACCTCCACATCATTGCATTCAGTTTTTATTCACAATTTGTTTAGTGTCCCAACTTTTTGGGAATTGAGGTTGTACTTTTTTTTACACTTTTTTTCTACTTTTTTACACTTTTATCACTTTTCCCCAGAGAGGAATTGTATGAGCAATATTCAAATCACTCATACAAAGGAGACCTGCACACTGCATTATTGCTGTGTACTGGTTGCTATGGTGACTGTGAATCACCATGGCCACAATGCATTGCGGGCATGGTGACATCAACGAATAACCTGGATGCTTTCAGAAAGCATCCGGGCTATCGGGTGAGTGGACGAGTAACGGCTGTATTATACATGTGTCATATGGGTGGCAGGAGTGAATCTAGCATTGCCCAGATCCTTTACATCACAGCTATACCTGAGCGGAGCAGGCTTCAGTTTCACTTTCAATTTCATACAGCTCAGAGGGAGTAAGCACAAAGAGCACAGGGCAGCCAATCACAGCAAGGGGGTGGGGGGAATGTCCTGCCTGGGGGTGTGGTCTGTCCAGCTGGTTAACCTAAATATCAGGCAGCCAATCACAGCAGAGGGGGCCTGGTCTGACCCCAGGCTGCAATTTTAGGTGTAGAACAGACAGATTAGCTAATAGCTGCTATACTAAATTATTTAGGTAATACAAACCAAGTGCAAAAAAGCTTATTTTTACTGTCCCTATCATTACAGATACAATCTTTGTACCTTTAAAGTAGAAATATGGTAGATGCTAGTAATAAAATATCTTGTGTGGTATAACTATCTGTCTTATACAGAGAAATTTTTTAAATTTCAAAATGTGAAAATTTCGAAACATTTGCCAAAATGTTTATATTTATAAATAAGCAAGGACAATATGGACTAAAATGTATTATGAACTTAAAGCACAATGTGTCACGAGCAAACAATCTCCATATCACATGGTAGGGTAAAAGTATTTAAAAGTTATTCTCACAGAAATTGACATATCCCATATTTGTAAAATGGAGCTCTGTTTTTTCGTCCAAAACTGTCTATGTCCAATAAAGTGGCAAGTGTGTCAGCATATCACTTGAAGCTGCTTGAGGCAACTGCTTTGGCTTAAAGGGGTTTTGCCACGATGTAATGTTGACGTGGGATCCTCCAAAATGGGTATTTAATCACTTTTCTAAATATATGGAAATTTAAAAAAATTGCAGCCCGTAGAGGCTACAGACTGCCTTACCTGCCCTTAGTTACTTCAAAGCTTCTACTAGATACGACCTGACAAGAGCTGCTGGCCAGGCTTGCACAGAGAAGACACCTTATCTGATGAGAGGGAGCTGAAGGCACCGGGTAGAAAGATGTTTTCTTTTGTATACAGAAACCCCCTAGTTGTAGTGTGATTATCTGAGTAGATCCCTGCTTTATCTGATGACAGGGAACATGAAGCCTTTCCAGAGGCTGATGAAGCTTTCAAGCTGCTGTGGAGAAAAGGTGTTGTCTTTTGTATACAGATTCCACTAGTTGTAGATTGATTATTTGAGTGAGCCTTTCACACGATCCCTTATGCAGCTCTGTGCTCCTGCTGTCTGTCTCTCTCTCTCTCTCAGCTCCATGGCTTCTTTACATTTGCTTCTTAGCAGATAAGGCACGTCCTGGCAAAACCTCTTTAAGGGTCCTGTACAATCTTCCAATAATTGGGTCCCCTTGTTCATCTTAGGGTAACTGTGTAAAAAAGTAAGGCAATTTGAATTGTGCTGAGGAGAGTATGTAGGAGTAAAGACTGACCTGCCATTAACCCTTTGAACCCCAAGCCTGAAAAATACTTAATGAGTTTCACAGTCCATGCCGCTGCCCTCACTTCGGACCGCAGACATGGCCGGGTCCCTGTTTCTGTCCTGTCTCAATTCACACCACAGCCACTGCTGTGTACGTGTCTGTTTGGTTGTTTATGTCCCTAGTTCCTATACTTGTTGCTGTGTCCCTTGTTGTTGCTGCTACTCACCTGTCCTTCCTGTCTGGGTCTGCACACTCTCCATAGGGCAGGTGTGCACTCACTGGCCTGGATTTAAACGGACAGTGTCTCAATTTCCTGTCCAATGACTCCTGGCATATAAGGAACTTCCTGCCACTGTTCCTGGTCAGTTCATTAATGTCCATCTGAGCTCCTGACTATTGCTTCTTACTGACCCCTCTTTTCCATGACAATGACTAGCAAAATGTTGTAGTTTTTGCATCTTTACGTTTCAACAGTCGTAACTTTTTTATTTTTAAGCGACGCAGTTGTTTGAGGACTTATTTTATGCCGGAGAAGTTTTATGTTTTGGGGGGCATAGTTTATGTTAAAATAAATAATAAATTACTGCAGTTTTTTTACATTTCTTTTTTTTATTTATTATATTTTATACCATTCACATTTCACATTAAATAACCTTAAATAACCTGTTAAATAAATTCTACAGGTTATTATAGACATGTCGCTACCTAACATGCGTAGGGTTTTTTTGGTGTCATTTACGTACAATAACTTTTGTTAACTATTTATTATTTTATTTATTTTTTGAACACTTTTTAATGTTTTTTTTAAACTTTTTTAAAATCCCATTGAGGAATAACTATTTAACACTTTTTTTTTACACTTAGTAATGTATTAGCATATTCATGTATGCTAATACATTGCAATCTGTATCATACTGACACAAGCAGCAGTCAAGGTAGCACACAATGTGTCCTGAATGCAGGCTCACTATACAGACAGTCCTGGGGCTCCACCGGGTCACCAGAACACCCAATCACCCGATGGAGTAGAGGAATGTCCATTGATTATGCTGTGGTCACAGACTGCGACAATCAAAGGGTTAAGCGCCAGAGATCGGAGGTTTCCTCTGCTTTCTGGTGCATAGAGACTTCTCTAGGAATGGAGCTGTTAACTACAGCTCTGTTCCTAGTACAGCAGTGGCGCTAAGAGCAGAAAAACTCCTTTCTTAATGACCTGCAACGCCCGCCGTCTATAGCCAGCCGGTGGGCGATTGTTAAGGAGTTAAGGCCATACAGTTTAGGTGACTGCTACTTTATGTTCGATACAGAGCCATATTATAGATTAGGCAAATTAAGCAGTTGTCTGGGGGCCACAGCTGGTGAATGAATGTCCTGGGAATCCAGGGAACATATTCTGAGTCAGCTCAACTTATTTAACGGTTTGTGTGTTCTTAGGCTGTGTAAATGGTTAAAAACCGTTGTGAAACAGGGAACCCTCGGCTCCATGCCCTGCCAATTGGTCTTAAAGGCTGCTGGCTACCTATAAGTCATCAGAAGGCTGTCCTGACATAGGCAGCATGATGATATGGATATGCTTGGTGGTGGCTAGAAGCATGGCCTCATGTGGTGGAAAGTTTGGACATGGCTAGCAATAAAGTCTGATGTATTGTCATGTATATGTGCAGGGCTTACTGCACTGCTATGTCTGGGGGCCCATGATGCTATTAAGATGGCCCTGGTTCTATGCCAGGCTAAAGGATTGCTTTTTTACTACTGCTCTGGGTAGTAGTCAATAGACTTGCTTGGAGATCCCCAGCCTTGTGATCAGTAATATCAATGCCATCCTGTGGATGTTCTGCTAGAAAGCAGTAAGTAGTGACTTTAGTTAAAACACAATTTTCTTTGTTGCTTGTGTGGCTGAATCCCACCTTTGAAATACAATATATATGTATTATTCTGTAAAATGTTTTAACAATTTGTTTTACTTACAGCTCTTTGCTATTTTAGAAAAGATACAAATGATGTCTTTCCGCACTGACATGGGACTGAACACATTTATTATTTTCAGCAGTAGAGCATGGTGGCTCTTCTGTTTAATATATAACTTGTTGTAATATCATGTTTAAGCCACAAGATGTTGCTGCAGCAAAAATAGGAAGAGATTAGAGATGGGCGAATCGATTCTAACGAAATGGAATTCATTTAGAAGTTCAGGAAAACTTCCATTCTGAACGAAGTCGAAGTTTGGGGTGATTCGCGGGAACGAAGCGTGTTTTTAATTGATAAAATGGCTGCGAGCACATGGCGTTACATGGGGCAAAGAACTCTGGGAGGAAGAAAGGAGTAGCCTAAATGACATGTGCAGAGATGAAGCCAATCAGAGACCGGCGGGATTCTGTGACGTCACCGCACTATATAAGTCCGGACGCGATGCTGGCAGTTCATATTCCTCTCTCTGTGCCGTGTTGTATCTGCTGCAGCTCCTGTAGCTGAGATCTCACACAAAAGAAAGAACTTTTATACATTGATTTTTGGGGGGTGGCACAGCTTTTCTCAGAGACTGCTTCTCTTACGTTCTAATTTTGATTTTGTAGGTTATTGGAATTGAAGTCCAGTGCGTCCAATTCAGCTGCATATACATATTAATGCTATCTGCTCAGTTCTGGAGCACATTGAATATCCAAGGGTTATCTAAGCCTGTTTTGCTGTTGTATTCAGTTAAAGAAACAGCGTTTTTTTCAATCCAAATACCAGTTAATTTTTGGCTGCTCATTTCTTTTGTGCAATTTATATCCAAGGGCTACTTAAACGTCTTTGTGCTATTGTAGTCAGTAAAAGAAAGGTTTTTTTAAACGCCAAAGAAGAAATTTTGCCTGTAGCATAATTCATATCCGAAGGTTAATTAAGTGTTTTTCTGCTGTTGTAGTCAGTAAAATACACGTCGTTTTAACACGCCACATAGCTGTTAATTTTTGGCAGCTCATTTCTTTTGCACAATTTAGATCCAAGGGTTAATTAAGCGTATTTCTGCTGTTGTAGTCAGTAAAATAAACGGTGTTTTTCAACGGCAAAGAAGAAATTTTGCTTGCAGCATAATTCATATCCGAAGGTTAATTGTTTTTCTGCTGTTGTAGTCAGTAAAATACACGTCGTTTTAACACGCCACATAGCTGTTAATTTTTGGCATCTCATTTCTTTTGTGCAATTTAGATAATTTTTCTGCTGTTGTAGTCAGTAAAAGAAACAGTGTTTTTCAACGCCAAAGAAGAAATTTTGCCTGTAGCATAATTTATATCCGAAGGTTAATTAAGCCTGTTTGCGCTTTTATATTCAGTAAAATACACAGTGTTTTTAAACGGCACATACAAGTACATTTTTGCTGCCCATTTGTGGAGCGCAATTTATATCCAAGGGTTACCCAAGCTTGTCAGTGGGTTTATTTGGAGTCAAATACAGGGTGTGTATTTATCATATACAGATATCTTCATTAAACGGAGTCTGTACATTTTTGAAAACATATCAAAAACAGTTAATTGTGCAGACAGGGCAGACGGTGGCAGCGTCTGGATTACAATACTGTTGTGGCAGTGGCGTGCATGCGGGCCATGTATTGACCAGCAACCCAAGGGTTCTTGATTGGTTGACTAGGTCATCCACTTCCTCCCAGATGACATCTGACAACCCCAGCCAAGAGTTGGTGGGAACGTCAGACAAAACCCTTAGTTGGCACGGCCCGAGAGCAGGTCAGCGGCCCTCACCTGTCCTCAATCCGCCTCTGTCCCATCTGGTTCCCTCAGCCAGAGATCTACTAGGTGGTCTGGGCACAGCGCCACTATGCAGCGAGGATGAACAATTTGAGGAGGACAGTCAGCAGCTACTTGGCAGCGAAGAAATGGGGCCAATATCCCCTGCTTCTTGCAGTAGGCGGCAAAGTATAGATGTGGAGAGTGGCATGGGAGGTCCTGTTGTGAGGGGTCAGCCTCTGCATACCAAGACTGTTGAGCAGGATCAAACAATAATCGATGATGATGTAGCAGACCGCACTTGGGAGCCGGGTGAAGCAAGGGCTTCATCATCGTCAGGAGAAGAGGGCTCCAGCTTCCGCCTCAGACAGTGGCGCAGCCAGCAAGTGGGTAGTGTGGCCGTGAGTCAGCAGGGGCAGCAGTGCGAGGTCAGGAGCCAAGCGACCACGGGGTAGAAAACCCGCTTCGCAGGTCCAAGAAAGTAGCGGCACTGGGGCTCGGCGAGGCAGCGGTGGTAGTAGTCACTCAGTGTGGAGTATTTGAGGTAAAATCATCTACTCCGCGGTGTGGCAGTTCGTTGCTAAGACACCGGAGGAGCCGAATATGGGTATATGTAGAATCTGTGGCCAGAAGTGAAGCATGGCCAGGGAGCTAACGTGGGCACCACGGCCCTGCGTCAACACATGCAGCATCACCATCCGGTGGCCTGGGAGAAACGTGGCTCAGATGTGGTGGTCCATCCTGCTGCCGCAGCAGCGCCCAGTGGCACGCATGCCATTGCAGCCAGTCAAGGCTCCACCACCTCTGCAGAAGGGAGCTGTTTCTCTTTGCCATCATCTCTCGGTCCAGACACTTCTGCTCCTCGCTACTCATGGCGCCTGCAGTCATTCAACGAGGTGATTTGAAAGAGACAACAATATGCGTCCAACCATCCTATGGTGCAGAAGCTGACCATGCTCCTGTCCAAGTTGTTGGTACTGCAGTCCCTCCCTTTCCAAATGGTGGACTCTGCACCGTTCAGAGAATTAATGGCCTGTGCCGAGCCGAGGTGGAGAGTTCCAAGCTGTAATTTCTTTTCCAAAAAGGCAGTACCAGCCCTTCACAAATATGTAGAACAGAAGGTGGGCCAGTCCTTGAGCTTATTGGTTTGTTCCAAGGTGCACGGCAGCGCGGACGTGTGGAGCTGTAACTACGGTCAGGGCCAGTACATATCCTTTACGGCCCACTGGGTGAATGTGCTTCCTGCCCAGCCACACCAAAAACTTGGACAGAAGACGCCGCTTTCTCCTCTGCGTTGTCAAACTGCTGCTCCTGCACCAATGTCCGCCTCCTCCTCCATCACCACCACCATCTCAGCCTCCACAAGTACTGCTCCATCATACCACATGTGTAGGGCACAGCGGTGTCACGCAGTTCTACACCTGGCTTGCCTCGGCGAACGAAGTCACACAGGGGAGGAACTGCTCCGCGTCATGCAGCAAGAAATCGATGTGTGGCTTTCTCCGCGCCAACTGCAAATCGGAACCATGGTGACGGACAATGGGAGGAACATGGTGTCCACGCTGCACCGAGGAGGGATGGTCCATGCACCCTGCATGGCGCACGTGTTCAATCTGGTTGTGAAAAGGTTCCTGAAGTCTTCCACCGATCTTCAGAAGATTCTGAAAATGGCCAGGAAACTGTGCATGCACTTCATCCATTCCTACAAAGCCAGGCACACCCTTCTCGAGTTGCAGCGGCAGAACGGCCTCCCCCAACACACGCTGATATGCGATGTTTCCACCCGTTGGAATTCCAGCCTGCACATGTTGGACCAACTGTATGAACAGAGAAAGGCCATTAACGATTTTTTGATGATCAGGGGGGACAGGAGTACTCCCCTGTGTAACTGTGCTGTCAGCCAGTGGCAGTTCATGCGTGACCCCTGCCGTTTGCTAAGGCCAATTGAGGAGGCCACGTTATTTGTCAGTCGCCAGGACTACGGGAGGTAGATGGAAATGAGGAAGATGAGGCAGATGACTCGCAAGCACCGTGGCAGTATACAGTGGAGATGGAGGCAGGGAGTCCCTCGGAGTCACTTGTGCAGATGGCCCACCATGCTGATTTGCCTGGCTAGTGACAGTCGAATAGTCACCATCCGGCAGAGGGATGACTTCTGGCTAACCACCCTATTGGACCCTCACTAATGGTCCAAAGTGGGAGCCTTTTTCCGAGCTGCTGAGTGGGAGGAAAAACAAATACTATAGAGAAATCCTCCGTAGTCAGTTGGCCACTGCCTATGTGCGGCATGGTCCATCCTCTGACAGGTGTGACCTGGGGTGTTCCTCAGCACTAACGTACCACTGCCATGGCTGCTGTGGGAAGGTGGGGGGGGGGGGGTAGGAGCAGTACCAGCTCCATCAGCAGCTTCCTTCACCCGCCTAGTGAGGAGGGCACTCGCCAGCAGCAGCAGCAGCAGGATCTGGAGCAGACCCTGAACCAACAGGTGGTGGCCTACTTGGACAGCACTCTGCCCCCCCAGTTAGAAGATCCGCTGGACTACGGGGCAGCCAAACTGGATGTGTGGCTGCAACTTACCGAGTTTGTAGTGGAGGAGTTGACCTGCCCGGCCAGTAGTGTGGCATCAGAGCCGGTGTTCAGTGCGGCAGGGGCCATCGTTACCCCAAGGAAAACCCGCTTGTCCACCGGAAATGTGGAACGATTGACCTTTGTCAAGATGAATCAGGCGTGGATCGGCCAGGATTTCCACACACCAATGCCTTAGGCGTCAGATTACATCAGCCATGACGCCTCATCAAATCTTTGAGAAATGAGTCTGGGTTCAAACTACCTGCCTCAGCCACTATTCTGATGCTGCCACCCGCCTGATGCCACACATCTGCTGCCAGTTTCTCCATCTGCCTACCACCATCTTTACCAGGGACTGGTATTGCCACCCACCTCCACACATTGTCATTGTGCCACTCTATGACCTCATGCTGCTGCTGCGGTCACCTCCACACTGTGTCATTGTGCCACTCTCTGACCTCATGCGTGCTGATGTGTGCTGCTCCAGTCATTGACTCTACACACTCTGTTCATGTGATGTCCATCTGTCTGACCTCATGCTGCTGCTGTTGCTCCTTCCGTGACCTCCACACTCTCTCATTGTGCCACTCTGTGGCCTACTCCTGTTTTTGCCACCTCCAGAATGTCATTGTGCCACTCTCTGACCTCATGCTGCTGCGGTCACCTCCACACTGTGTCATTGTGCCACTCTCTGACCTCCTGCTGCTGCTGGGGCTGCTGCCGTCACCCCCACACTGTCATTGTGCCACTCTCTGACCTCATGCTGCTGCTGTTGCTCCTGCCGTGACCTCCACACTCTGTCATTGTGCCACTCTGAGGCCTACTCCTGTTTTTGCCACCTCTAGAATGTCATTGTGCCACTCTCTGACCTCATGCTGCTGCTGTGGCTCCTGCCGTGACCTCCAAACTCTGTCATTGTGCCACTCTGTGGCCTAATCCTGTTTTTGCCACCTCCAGAATTTGTCATTGTGCCACTTTCTGACCTTATGCTGCTGCTGTGGCTGCTGCCGGGACCTACACACTCTGTCATTGTGCCACTCTGTGGCCTACTACTGTTTTTGCCACCTCCAGAATGTCATTGTGCTACTGTCTGACCTCATGCTGCTGTTGATGCCGTGACCTCCACGCTATGTCATTGTGCCACTGTCTGACCTCATGCTGCTGTTGATGCCGTGACCTCCACACTCTGTCATTGTGCCACTCTCTGACCTCATGCTGCTGCTGTGGCTGCTGCCGTGTCCTACACACTCTGTCATTGTGCCACTGTCTGACCTCATGCTGCTGCCGTGCCCTCCACACTTTGTCATTTTGCCACTCTGTGGCCTACTCCTGTTTTTGCCACCTCCAGAATGTCATTGTGCCACTGTCTGACCTCATGCTGCTGCTGTTGATGATGTCATCTCCACACTGTGTCATTGTGCCACTTTGTGGGCTCCTGATGTTGCTGCCACCTCCAGAATTTGTCATTGTGCCACTCTGTGGCCTACTCATGCTGCTGCCAAATGACGGCTGTCTCACTGGAACACCCTGTGGTTTCCTAATGCTGTTTCCACCCTCACCACTCTATGACGTTGCCACTATGTTTAGTTTTCCCCTTCTTTTCACCTGTCAGAAGGAAAGGGAAGGATCAGGATTGTCTAGCCAAAAGCAGGAGTGGATACAGAACACAGAAGACATGCAAATATCCCATTTACTGGTCATCTCTGTTTTGGATTAACTCCTGTTTGTTTTTGGCCTTAGCAATACTGATCAGCGTTTAACAGAACAGGTTCTGTCATATTTTGTGATGGTTTAAAGCTCTGGCCTCATGGAGTCACCCCTGCTGTGACGTCCCCTTACTGTGCTGCGATCTGTGGTGGCTCCAGTAACCTACTACTGTGTTCTTTGACGCTATGGTAGGATCTTAGCCCTCAACTTGTTTTTTTCCTCCTGGCGCTGCCATGACTTTATCAGGCTGGATTCCCGCTTCAGTTTTTTGGTCAGTTTTGCCCCCGTAAGTGCCCAGGGAATTTTATAGTGAAGCGATTCGAAGAGCGGCGGCAGTCATGTGCGTGACATACTAAAACACAACATTGTATGAAGACTAAACCAAGCTCCCTCTGCATATTTAAGCATGGCACAACGTTTTACAGCACCCTACAGGCTCTGTGCAGCCAGGAAATAGTTGTTTTTTAACGCGATTCGTTCCGAAGTAATTCAGAACGAAACGGACTTTGTCAGAAAATTCGGCGAACTCGGCGAACCGAATTTTTTAGAAATTCGCCCATCTCTAGAAGAGATGATGATAGAAGCTGCAGCAGCAAGGAACTAGAACTAGAGTATGGCTTTGAGCAACCCTGTTTTCTCCAGTTGTGTCAACCTGGCTTGTGTGTCAACTCCTTGGGCAGACCTAGTGTTGAGAAGGTGGCACAGTAATAATTGCACACTCACAGCTCATTACTTGCAAACTCTGTCACACTTTACTCAGACAAGGCACCTTGAGCTTGATGTTTGCCGGCAATAAATACAAGGTAATTCAAAAAGGATGCTTCAAGAGTACAGGCCTAATAATAAAGGGGTAGTCTCCCCTCATAAGTTTAAGCTTCTGTGCTGTCTTCTTAGTTAAAAAAGAGGCATGTGTGCTTTGAATTGCTTGGAAGGTACAGAGTGATATCAGCATGTCATTTCCTTATAAGCTAATGATATCCTACAGAAACTAAGGGTGACATCTATGAATTCACATGGCCAAAAAAACTGCTGACACACTGTTCTATAGTTGACACACTTTAATGCACCTAGAATGCGCCAAAGTTTGAGGCAAAACTGCCATACAGTGTAGCACATTACACTCTTTGCCACATACAAAGTTTGGCACATTACACTCTTTAAGCCCCATACAAAGTTTAACGCATTACACTCTATGCCCCATTCAAAATTTGCCGCTTTACACTCTATGCCCCATACAAAGTCTGGCACATGTTTGCCACATAACACTTTCATTCATACTGTCACTCCTCTGTATCGATTTAGAACTTTAACTATATAATTAGTAAAAAGATTAAAACAGAATATGTTGGCCCTTTGAAAAGTATTGAGAGATATTGTGGAGGGTGATGAGAAGAAAGTAAACCTATTAAACAATTTTTTTTCCACTGTATTTACAGAGAAGGATGACATTCCTGTTGATGAGCAGAGGGATGAGGTAAACTCCAACTTAAATGTTTTTTGTCTAATGCAGGAAGAAGTGCAGCTCCGTCTTAAGAAGATTAAAATAGACAAATCCCCAAGTCCTGATGGTATACACCCACGTGTCCTAAGGGAGTTAAGTAATGTGATAGATAAGCCGCTATTCTTAATATTTATGGACTATCTAATAACGGGGTATGTCCCAAAGCATTGGTGCATAGCAAATGTGGTGCCAATATTCAAAAAGGGGCCAAAAAGTGATCCAGGAAACTATAGGCCGGTAAGTTTAACCTCTGTTGTAGGTAAAATGTTTGAAGGTTTTCTAAGAGATGCTATCCTGGATTTTCTCACTGAAAATAAATGTATAACGCCGTTCCAGCAGGGGTTTATGAAGGATCGGTCTTGTCAAACTAACTTCATCAGCTTATATGAGGAAATTAGTTCTAGACTGGATTGTGGTGAGACATTGGATGTCATATATCTAGATTTCTCTAAAGCATTTGATACTGTGCCACATAAAAGGTTGGTAAGTAAAATGAGAATGCTTGGACTGGAGGAAAATGTTTGCAAGTGCATAAGAAACTGGCTCAGTGATAGAAAACAAAGGGTAGTGATTAACGGTACATACTCAGACTGGATCTCTGTTACTAGTGGGGTACCACAGGGTCAGTATTGGTCCCTATCCTCTTTAATATATTCATTAATGACCTTACACATGGATTGCACAGTAGAATAGCGATCTTTGCAGATGATACTAAGCCCTGTAAAGTAATCAACACAATAGAGGATAATGTGTTATTACAAAGGGATCTGGATAAGTTGGAGGCCTAGGCAGAGAAATGGCAGATGAAATTTAACACAGATAAATGCAAGTTTATGCACATGAGAAGGAAAAATCCATTATATGATTACATGTTAAACGGAAAAATGCTGGGTAAAAGTGACATAGAGAAGTATTTAGAGAAAAGATGGCTTGGAGGGGACATAATAAATATGTTTAAAAATATTAAAGGTCAATATAGAGATCTCGCTGTCACTGGTGGTCCCGCGGCCCCCTGGCTGGGCTGTGGGCTCACCGGAACTTCAGCCTCCTCTCCGGCTGCGGGGACGAGCGGCGCTGCAGTCCGGGTGCCGGGCCGCGGACGCACTCGTTCCCCTGGGCGGGCGGACTTACCAGCCTGCGCTCCTGCTTCCATGCGGCGTCACTGCTGGCGGCAGTGCGAGTCCCCGCTCCTTAGGGCGCGAGGGCGCCAGCTTCCTCTAATTTAAAGGGGCCAGCGTGCCCACAATTGGTTGTTGGCCATTCGCTGACCCTATTTAAGGGTTGCACTTCTGGAACGTCCCCGCCAGATCTTTAGTGCCTTCTAGCCTATTGAGAAAGCGTTCTTGGTGTCTCCGTCTTTACCGTGTACCGTACCTCCTTGCCTACGCCTCTCGACTACGAACCTTTGCCGCCTGCCCTGACCTTATTGCCTGTCTCCGACTACGCCTCGTCTGATGATTCTGTACCTCGCTACCCCTTGGCCGCAAGCAAGTCTCGCCAGTGGAAGGCGACCTGGTAGTTTCCCGCCGCAGCAAGTCCATCCCGCTTTGCAGCGGGCTCTGGTGAAAACCGGGTTCTACTTAGACTCCGCTCCCTGGTGTGGCTTACGCCATCGCTTGCGCTGGTCCAGCGGATCCACTGCCGACCGTCGTGACACTCACTCAAGATTTATTTATACCCAGGACTGTATCAAGAACAAGGGGGCATCCTCTACGTCTTGAGGAAAGAAAGTTCGTACATAATCATAGAAAGGGATTCTTGACTGTAAGAGCAGTGAGACTGTGGAACTCTCTGCCACTTGTCATGTTGAATTCACTAACAAAGTTCAAAAAAGGTCTGGATGTATTTCTAGAGTGTAATAATATAACAAGTTATAGTGACTAGGATTCTGGATAAGGGGCCTTGATCCAGGGATTTATGCCGATTGCTAGATTGGAGTCAGGAAGGATTTTTTTTTCCTAAAATGAGGACGGTTGTCTCTTGCTTCATTGGGGTTTTTGCCTTCCTCTGGACTTTAGCACAACAGGCTGAACTGGATGGACGTCTGTCTTTTTTCGGCCTTACAAACTATGTTACTATGAAACGATATAACTGGTGTGTCTGCACCAAGCTAAAAAAAAGGTGCATGCGAATTCATAGATGTCCTCTTTATTCAATAGTGGAAGCGCAACACATCTCTTTTGTCAGTGTGCTTTTGTTCAGCATAATATCTCCTCTCTAGGATTGCACTCCACAACAGCCAATAACTGGGGGATGGTGGGGAGCACTGTGGGGGGTCTGGCTTGTTCCCACAGCAGCTTGTAAAAGTGAAAGATTGAGAATGAATGAAAAGACAGTCTCTTGGGGCATGTTCACACGGTGTTTTGAGCCCGTGTTTACATATGTTTCAAGATGCGTGTTTGGATCCATGTTTCGGACCTTAGACGGACCCAAACATGCGTCTAAAAATGTGCAGTATGATTTTACATTGCTTTCAATGTAAAACACGCATTGGCGTTCAGACGAATGGTCACCGATGCATGTAAACATGCATCTTTGTGATGCGTCTTTAGGATCCGTTCAAAGAATTGTGATCCGTTTGATGCAGCAGACGCCCTATTTAAAACTATAGAGTGCATGTCCCTGGGCAACGCCTATCTTCTGCTGACCTAGCCCAACCTTCCAATCCCCAGATCCCCTTACAAAATACATAGAGACTTGGATTGGATAATATGGCCACAGCAGCCGTTTTATTAACATACAGACAAATAATAATAACAGACAACGAATGAGAATAACTCCCCGCAATACCCATCCTCCGTAACCATAAACTCGGGGCTGAGGTCCTTGGAGCTAAAAATAAACCAACAACCAGGGTCTGGCGAAACACCTGATTTTTCTCTCATCAGTTTCTTACCCCCAGCCGTCACCCCCGGCTTTAGGGCACCAAGAGCCACCTCAGGCGGCTAACCATTCCGTGACCTGCTCCCAAGGACGCTGCCCTGTGGAGCCCAAACCTTCGCCAGACCAGTCCATCCACGAAATTGGGAGCCAAGCTGAGCCTGACTCCCCCATTACTTTCCACCGACTCCAAGGACCCTAACCCGCCACAGCTAGTGATTGTGACCCCTTACGAACGCGACGCCCCCACAGCCCCAAAGCCCTCTCAATTCCCTCACGGATACCCAAAGATCATAAATCGAGTCCCACAGCATGCAAATGCACCCCGTCCCTACGCCAGAACTCCCCTTCCCCAGGCTCCAGCTCTCTATGCCTAACCACAACCCCCCCCATTCCTAGACAAAAAAGACGCCACCGACCTATTCACCTTGACGCGTGCCCTATTGATACCTGCCACTGATTCAGCGTGTCGCCGTGATAACCTTGGCACCATATCTGACCAAACAATAACCAATCCAGGATAAAGGGACCAAAGCCGCAGCAAATCAAAACTAATGTCCCTTATTAATTCCCTAATGGGGCGCAACCCCAAATCGTTCCCCCAAACGTGAAAAACAACAATATCCGGAGCCCTATCCCAAAAAACGAATCTCTGAAAGTCCGGTAAAACTTGACTCCACACCATTCCTCTTTTTCCAATCCACCGCACCACCGCCATCTCCTCCGGAATTCCGAGTTGCCGACCACTGGCTCTCAGCGCCACCTGCTCCGAACCCCAATGAACGAACGAGTGGCCAAAAATCCAGACCAGTCATTGCCCTAGAAGAAAAGAAAAGAAAAAGGGGGAGGGAATGATAGCACCAATATCCCTAACTTACACATGACTGCCTGCCTCCACCCCCTTTTTCCAACCCCCAACCAAGCCACAGGCTTTACTGCCACCAAATGTGGGCGAATGTACAACCTGAACCTGCCAGATTCCCATCTGCCTATCTTGCACACCGAGTCTGTATCCAGTCCCAATCCTGCCGCCTCCGTGGCCGCCCCAATGCGAAAGGAATGGGGCGCAAATTGACCCGAATTCAACCCCAGCTCCTCAAAACAGCGTCGAAAGACCGCCGTAAACTGGAACCGAGATAAAAAACTGCCATCTGAGTGCGCCAACAGGGGGCCAGAGCCCACAACGCGCAACCTGCTATACTCATCAAAACACCGAACTGGGAACATACAAGAGCCCCTAACTGACCCTAAACGCACTACCTTACCCCTACCCCCCTGATCGGTCTTAGACTGCCTTATCAGAACCGCCAAACTGCCTGCCGTACGTTGAACATCTGAGTCTAGCAGACCACCCACGACTCTCCTACTTGGGCAAACCAGTTCGCTAACACGCAACGCCCCAAAAAAGGCTAATGAAAAGGCAAGCCGAAACAGACTGACCTCAAAACCTGAAGAACAAACCCCCATCAACCTGTCCCCCAACCTTTCCAAAAAATTGAACACCACCGGGCGCCTCTGATCAGCCCTCCGCTTCCCCCTCCGCAAACCCTTCAGAGCCTGCACCATAATGAAATCCTTTGTTACATCCATCAACCCTCAAGACTTGAAACCAAAAGCCAAAGCCGACATCAGATGCGTAACCCTAGAAACAGGCCAACCCTCATTAACCACATGCCCCACAAAACAGAACAATGCCGCCGACCTCTCCCTATCTGTGATCACCGGACCAATGCCCTCCAGCCAACTCTCCCAAAGAGCCCATGACGCCGAGTACGAATCCCAAGTCCCCGTACTTAAGGATGACCTGAACAAGCGGTGTGCGGCATCAATACCACGGTCCATAACTCCTCCAGTTCCCGGAAACGCTCCAACTGCGAACGAGATAAAGCATCAGCCAGGTTGTTCTTTACTCCCGGGACATGCGTCGCCACCACCCACGCGTTCAACTCCAAGCATCGCAGGACAAACCGTCGAAGCAAACAGAGGACAGGAGGGGAGGAAGCCGTCAAGGAGTTTATCGCCTGGACGACCCAGAGGTTATCGCAGTGGAAGCGAATCTTCTTATTCCTGAAACGATCCCCCCAGAGTTCAAAAGCCAATACAATAGGGAACAGCTCTAGAAGGGCTATATTTCTAACAAAAAGCGCTTCCACCCACGTCACAGGCCAACGGCCTGCACACTAGTCCCCTTGGCAGTACGCCCCAAACCCCACACTCCCTGCCGCATCCGTAAAAACCTCGATGTCAGCATTGTTCACCTTATCCAATATAATGGATCGCTTATTATATTGTCCTAGGAAGGACTGCCACACCCTCAAATCCTCCCTCATACCTGCCGACAAGCGAATGAAAGGTGTGGGCCGAACCCCTGCCGTTGCCCCCGCCAACCTTCGCGAAAACACCCTTCCCATGGGCATGAAGCGGCAGGCAAAATTTAAATTTTCCCAACAATGACTGTAAGTCCCTCAATGTTACTTTCTTGCATGCCAACAACCTCCTAATTTCTTGACACATGCCCACCAACTTATCCTCTGGTAGACTGCATTCCATTAAGATGGAATCAATGTGGATACCCAAAAAAATTAATCGATGTGGTCGGCCCCTCCATTTTACCACACCAGCGGGACTCCCAAAATGATTTCCACCCATTGCATCGATGCCAACAGCAACCCGCACCTCTGATCTGCTGGCCATGCAAAGGAAGTCACCCTAAATAATGAATGACTGACGACACCCCCGAACATCCCCCCCAAACCCATTCCAAAAGGAACTGAACGCTTCAAATAGAAGAATGAGATGGAACACCCCATTGGCAAACACCTGTCTATAAAAAATTACCCTTCCCAATAACACCCAAACAACCGGGCACTATCTGGGTGCACCGGTATCAACCGAAAAGCGGATTCAATATCCGTCTTTGCCATACGGGCCCCCCACCCATGAAACCTAACCCAACGAAGTGCCGCGTCGAACGACGTATAGACCACAGAACACAGTTCCGGGTCAATACCATCGTTGACCGAAAAACCTTTCGGAAACGATAAGTGATGAATTAACCGAAATTTATTACGTTCCTTCTTTGGAACAACTCCTAACGGGGAAACCACCAAATTTGGAAATGGCTTGGCCTCAAATGGGCCCGCCATTGTGCCCAAGGACACCTCCTTAGCCAACTTCTCCGCTACCACCCCCGGATGTTGTAACGCCGATTATAAATTCTTGGTTGAAAAGGGTACCTTATGAGCGGGTGTCGGGATGCGAAAACCATCCCGAAACCCCTCCCATAAAAATAACGCTGCCTTTTGATCCGGGTACCTATTTAGGTAAGGCTCCATCGCAAGAATGTTCACCAGCGTCATTCCCTTGAGAAGGACCTGCCCCTTTACTTCTCCCCTTGCGCAAGCACCGAGAAGCCCCGTGGGAGGCGGCGCTGCAGACTGCACAGACGTGCTTGAATCGGCAGCTCGTCCCAAACCTGCACTGATTCTCGTTAAATTGCCAGCAGACTGCGGCCTTGAATCCCACTTGGGACCTGCTGCCCCCTGACCCGATGCCCCCCTGCTGGCCGAAGCCCCCGGGTCCACCCTGAAAGGGCTGACCGTAACGGGTCGGAGCCATAACTTTCAGCCACAACCCGATGTCCTTGTGGTCCCATCGGATTGACGGCCGAACTGCCTTCCACTGACGAAACTGCTCGTCGTAGCGGAGCCACGCTTGCCCCCATAACCCGTTGTGCTGCCCTATCGAATCCAGAAAACCCAAAATACACAGAACATGCTCAGGAACTTTTCCCCAATGACGCTTGCCAAAATGGCGAACGCCTGCATCCAGTTCTGAAAGGTCTGCGGTATCAACAGCCACCTCCGCTTCTCCTCCTCTTCCTTTTTGCTTTCGTCCCATTTTCCCTTTGGCAAATTAAATTTTTTTCCAAAGGGAAGAAGAGAAAAAATTTCGACATACTCATCTTGCCAAATTTTTTCCCTCACTTCCTTTTTTAAATGGGCGCCCAACAGGCCCTCAAAGCAAACACACTTCCCCTTTTGCCCTGTCGTCAAGCCGCACCCTATCAACTGAATCCTGTTCGGTCTGAACCGAAACAGTCACCCTGGCTTCCCTAGCCGTTGCCCTATCTCCCCCCCCCCAGTCCCTCTCCCCAACGTGACAAACCGACCCCCGACAGTTTAACCGCCATACCCATGCCGACAAACGGGACTGCTGACACACCAACCCTGTAAACCAGGAAGCGGCCAAAAATCACTAAACTACCTCTAAATCTGCCCCCCCGTGATCCCAACCCCCACCGGGCCTAACCCCCAACCCCAACCCCTGTGCCGCCTGCCCCGACGGTGACGAAAATCAAGAAGAAGACTCACCAGACTGCACGGGAGCTGTGATCCCGCCAGCCGCGCTGACTGATCCCTGAAGCCTGCCTCCTTGTCCCACGATGGCATTGTCCTCCCCTTGCCTTCTTGACATCGACCGCTGACGATCCTGGACCATGTGGATTTCTGATCGCATCCTCCCCGCATTCTCCTACGTTGGAGGACCCCCAAGTGGATCCCCAGAATGCACCTCAGGCACCAGACCACCAGGCCGGCCGTCCGCCAGCCCTCCACAGCGTATCTTGATCTCGTGCCGCCATCTGACTCGACCTCCTCTCTCTCGGGATTCCGGACACGCTCCCTGGTGGGCCCCCCGACCGGCTCATCGCCAGGGGCACCCGCCGCTGCCGCGGGAATCACGCAGACTGGAACCACCGCAGACGCCACCACCGGGCTGGGATGGCGCCTGAGGGGCTCCGCTGGGCCTGCCCGCCTGGTTGGATTCCTCCCAGGCCGGACCACACGCAACCGCCTGAATGAGCGTGCCGCCCGACCTGGAGGGTCCCCAGAGGGGCTCTTGCGGCGAATGCGGGCCCTAGGTGTTGGCTTCGGGCTCAGACGCTCCGGAGGCCGGGTCCTCCGCCTAGCTGGAACCCCCGGATCAGTGTGAGCCCCTGGAGAAGTGGCAGACCCAGCGAAGGCCGTGTCCCCCCTCCCAGCGCGCCCCGTACCTGCTCTGCCAGCCAGGCGGGGCCGCGCTCTCCTGCTGCCTGCCTCAGCTGGGCTATAAGGGCCTCTACCTCAGCTGGCCCAGACATAATGCTACCCTGCGCTCCTCGGACACTAACTTTATCCTGGAGCAGCACGCGTGTCAGCCTACCACTGCTGTTCTCTGCTGACCGCGCGTCTACTCCCGCGCAGCACGGGGCTCGGCTTTATATGCCGGCCCCACCATGTGCGTCGCCCGCTTGGCTCCACCCAAATGAACTTCACGCCACGGACGACGCACCGGGTCATGTGGGGCCTGACCTTAGGGCTGCGCCCCCATGTTCAGCCCCGTCCTTTCCTGCTGCTGCCAAAATGGATCCAAACACGCACCTGCGTATTGGATGTGTTTTGGATGCGATTGATGCAGCGTTTTGAATGTGTTTTTCGGATCCAAAATGGATCTAAAAATGGATCCAACACGCCGTCTAAACATACCCTTACACTTTCACAACTTGCCTCTGATATTGTTCCCGGTGCCTAGACAGAATCACAGCAGGGACGATGCCTGTGCCGATCAGCGCACAGGATTACGGCCACCTGCATTGTCATAGCAATCACAATATATATCAAGGGCCGGGAACTATAGTAGCAAAACAGGAAACTTTGGAAGGAAGACAACCAACCGGCTTATATTTGGTAAAAACTTTATATTATAAACATAGTACAGCTCGGATTTTCTACTGAACTCTATGAGCACTGGTTACAGTCGGATGTTTACTGATTCTAAATACCGAATCCGCTTAAAAATCCGGCGAAAAACCAGTGCTTTGTAGACATGGCCTAATATCATAAGAATAGATGAACACTCGCTCATGCGTGAGAACTTAGACATTGAATAGATAGGATGTCACTAATTGCATCTATTTGTTCATCTATTCTCACGATACTGTGCTACTGTCAGTTTGAGCGTTCTGCGCTTCCTGTACTGGTGATTTGTTTAACTTCAGGCGGAAAAACATTAGTATGTTTGTCAAGCCAGTGTGTATTAAATTTCTCTATTCTCTGGCCATAATAATGCTTCTGTTCATGTCAATCAGAATTTGGTAGTTTATTTGGTTACCATGCTTACCATCAGTGAGCTACACCCCTTATTGGCTTTTGGTTTGTACTTGTCCATCTGTCTGTGGAGAATTCTTTCTTTGTGCTTTTGCAGTTGGTTAACTTAGGCGTCACGTGATTTGCGATGTCAGTGTTCTGAACTATATGTATCTCGATCCGAGTGTAAAATGGCATTTGCTCCTTATCCTTGAGTACACTGTTACAACAGCGAAACATGTCAGGGAGTGTAGCTATACCTTTTAGCATAGATAGACTAGTGACGTTTAATCACTGGTGTGCAGCAGACACCAATAGTATTAGTCAGTTAAAATAGAAGTATCTATTACCATTATAGAATTTATCAATTAGCACAGTCTATCTTTTTACAAGACAGAATAGTAATAATAATAGTTAAGTTTGATGTCAGTTAGTTGGTAGAATCATATTAGTTCATTTGGGAAATTTTGGGCAATCACTAAAATTAGGTTAAATGGTTGTCTTCACTAGAGAATATGGTATAAGAGATATGCAGAAGCATTCTGATAATGGGTTTTGAGGATGACGTCCATCAATCTGAGATAACACTGAGATCCACTGCCAACTTGTAAGCGAGTTTGCTGCTCACTGAGCAAGTACTTGCTGGGGTAGATGCTGTGGAGTATGGCAGCAAGGAGGTGCAGGGTAATAGTCAGGAAGAAGGGTAAATGAAAAAGTGTCAGGGTCTTGATCTGGTACACCCCAACAAATTTCCAAGATTGGCGGATGAGGGGGATATCAGCTCAGAAATATCGCTGCTGCAGCAAGACACTTCCACTGTCTGCTCCAGTAAGGTGGGGCGTAGGAGTGCAGGACAGGCTAGAGAAGTGCTCATATTTGGGGATTCCATTATTAGGGGAGCAGACAGGGCAATCTGTCACAAAGACCGGGATTGTCGAACAGTATGTTGTTTACCTGGAGCCCATGTTCGACATATCGCGGATCGGGTTGACAGATTGCTGGGTGGGGCTGGTGAGAATCCATCTGTCATGGTCCACACTGGCACCAATGACAAAATTAGAGGAAGGTGGAGTGTCCTTAAAAATGATTTCAGGGAATTAGGCCAATAGCTCAAGGCAAGGACCTCCAAGGTAGAATTTTCAGAAATACAACCTGTACATTGTGCTGCACCAGAGAGGCAGTGGGAGATTAGAGAGGTGAATAAGTGACTGAAAATGTGGTGAAGGAAAGAGGGATTTGGGTTTCAGGAAAACTGGGCTGACTTCTGTATCAGCTACAGACTCTATGCTAGAGACGGGCTGCACCTAAATGGGGAGAATGAAGCTGTATTGGGGGACAATAGTCAGGAATTTGAAGAAATATTTAAACTCCCTAGCTTGAGGGTAATTACACATATAGCATGTAAGATAATGAAGACAGAGAGCTGGGAATTAGTTATAAATCAGGGGGTGCAGTGGGGCGAGGGGAAGTAGTAATAATAAGGAAAGGATTAAAAGTATGAAAACCAAAAAAAATCTAAATTGCATGATTACCAATGTCAGGAGCCTCACCAATAACATTAATGAACTACATTATTTATCTCTAAGGAAAAATGTAACATAGTGAGGATAACTGAGAAATGGCTGGATGAGGGGTGGGGGGTTAACTTAAAGGGTTACCATTTATTAGGAAGAGATCGTAAAAATCAGAATGTTGGTAGTATATGTCTTTATATGAAATCCTGTTTAAAGCCTACACTGCGGGAATATATAGATACAAGAAATGAACATGTGTAGTGTCATGTCCGTGCCTCTGCTGCAATCCCTGCTATTACTTACTCACCTGTCCCGGCTACTGTCTGTGCTGCTGTGCCGCCGGCTGTGCCCGTCGGCAAATATGAGTCTCTTCTGCTTCCTCCAGCTCCCCGGTATTTAACCCCTTACCGCTGGAGCCAGTTTTGGCCTCTCTGATAGAGCCATATTTTTTAAACTACATGTCATTTGATTGAGAAAAAATTTTTGACACTTTACCTATCCATGTATTCAGAGATATTTTCTTGTGACATTTTTTCTTTAAAGGGGATTTGCCAAAAAGGACTTACCAGCTCCTGTCAGCACAGAGCAGATTAAATAAACCTGCGAGTCAGAAGCGCAGGGGAAAAGGGGGGGGGCGGGGAGGGAACCAAGGGAGCGTCTCAAAAACCAAGTGAAAAAAAAACAACAAGATGGATTCTCAAAACAGCAAGACACCTCAGACTGCCTGTTACCCGGGCCTTAAAAGCACATTTTTTTTCCCTGTCATCAATAAAAAAGTGTTCACGCAAGCGCGGCCTATCGGGGTCCTGGGTCGTGACTGGGGAAAAGCATTGAGGAAACCCAAAGGGGTTTGGGGAAAAAAATGCTGTAGCCCCCAGAGTTTTCACTTTTTTTAATCACATATTTTTAAGAAAAAGTGATTAAATACCCATTTTGGGGGTTTCCCAAAGCCCAAACATTACATGGTGGAAAAAACCCCTTTAAGTAAAGTAAAAAATTTTTGGTCCAAAAACCCCTTGTTTTTTTTGTGAAAAAAATAAAAGTGTTTTAAAAATTAAAAAAATTTACCTTTTTTAAAAACGCCCAAAAATTTCTGCATGTAAACAGATGTTATTCCACTAAAAATTTTTTATAATAGAGAGGGGCGAATTGTTTTCTAAAAAAAGGGGAATTTATTTTAAAATTTCAGGAAAATTTCGTTCTAACGAAGTCGAATTTTTTGGGGTATTTCCCCAAGGAACAAGTGGGGCTTTGATTAATAAAATGGCTGCGAGCACAGGGTTTTTAAAAAGGGGAAAAACACCCCTGGGGGGAAAAAAGGGCATAGCCCTGCATGACATGTGCAAAGATGACGCCAATCAGAAACTGGCGGGATTCTGTACGCCCTCCGCACTTTTAAAGCCGGGGCACGCGGGACCCTCATCCCGGGCCTCCCCTGTCCCGGGTTTAAAGGGAAAGTGCGCCGGGGCTGTTGTAAAACCCTTTTAAGAAGAACGGAATTTTTAAATACAGCGTTTTTTGGGGGGTGTCTCAGCTTGTCTAAAGAGATTTTGCTTCTCTTAACTTTAAAAATTTTTTATTTTGGGGGGTTTTGTATCGGAATTTTCCCAGGTGTGTGTCCGTGCAGCTGCAAAAAAATTTTAATGCTATCTGCTCAAAACCCCGAATTGAAAATCCAAGGGGGATCAAAGGGCCTGTTCCTTTTGAAATTCTTTTAAAAAAACCCAGTGTTTTTAAGAAAACAAAAAACCCACTTTTTTTTGGGCTGCTCAATTCTTTTGGGGAAATTTTTACACCCGGGGGTTTAAATTTTAAGGGCGTTTTTCTGCTGCTTTTGGTGAAAAAAAAAAAACCTTTTTCACCGCCAAAAAACCCTTTTTTTCCCCTGAGCAAAATTTCAAAAAGAAAAAGGGGAAATTTAAAATTTTTTTTTCCTTTTGGGTTGGGGTAGCGTAAAAAACACCCCTTTTTTAACAGGGCCCTACAAAGCAGTATTTTGGGGTGGGTTGCCAATTTTTTTGGCGCAATTTACATCCGGGGGGTTAATTAAGCCTTTTTTGCTGTTTGGGGTTTTGACAAAAAATAACCGTCTTTCACCCCCAAAAAAATAAATTTTTTCCTGTATCAAATTCACAAGCAAATTTTAAAATTAAAAATTTTTTCTCTTTTTTGTGTAGAAAAAAAACACCCCATTGAAAAACACGCTACAAAGCTATTTAGTTTGTGGTTGCCAAATTTTTGGGCCCAAATTTTTCACCGGGGGTTTTAATTTTTTAACATTGTTTTGCTGCTTGTGACAAAAATAAACCGTCTTTCACCCCCCAAAAAATACTTTTTTCCTGTACAAAATTTCCCCAAGCGAAGGTTAATTAAAATTTTTTTTTCTCCTTTTTTGTGTAGCAAAAAAAAAACCGCGTTTGCAACACGCTCAAAGCTGGTAGTTTTGTTCCTCAATTTTTTGGGCGCAATTTACATCCAGGGGTTTTAATTAAGCTTTGGGTTTTGCTGCTGGGGGGACTAAAAAAAACCGCTTTCACCCCCAAAAAATAAATTTTTCCTGTAGCATAATTCAAAAGGGCAAGGGTTTAAATTTAAAATTTTTTCTCTTGTTGGGTAGCGAAAAAAACACCCCCATTGTAACACCTAAAAAAGCGGTATTTTGGGTTGGTTTTGCTCAATTTTTTGGGGCGAAATTTTTCTCCAGGGGTTAAATTTTAAGCGTTGTTTTTCTCCCTGTGGTGATAAAAAAAAACCGTCTTTCAACCCGCCAAAAAAAACATTTTTTCCTGTAGCAAAATTTCCACAAGCAAGGGTTTAAAAATTAAAAAAATTTTTTTCTCTTGTTGGTGGCGTAAAAAACACGCCTTTGTAACACGCTACAAAGCGGGTTTGTTTGGGGTTTGCTCAATTTTTTTGGCAAAATTTTACATCCATTTTTTAATTAAGCGTTTTTTTTGTTTGCTGTGGTACTAAAATTAACCTTTTTTTTCCACCGCCAAAAAAAAAAATTTTTCCTGTAGCATAATTCACAAGCAAAGGGTTTAAATTTTCCCAAATTTTTTCTCTTGTTGTGGGGAAAAAAAAACCCCGCCATTGTAACGCGCTCCCAAACCCGGAAGTTTTGTGGTTCCCAAAATTTTTTGGGCGCAATTTAACATCCGGGGTTAAAAAAGCGTTTTTTTCCCTGCTGGGGTGACAAAAAAAACCCCGTCTTTCACAACCAAAAAAAAAATTTTTTTCCTGAAACAAAAATTCCCAAGCGAAGATTAAATAAAATTTTTTTCTCTTGTTTGTAGCGTAAAAAAACACACCTTTGTAACACGCCCCAAAGCTGGTATTTTGGGGGTTGCTCAATTGTTGGCGAAAATTACACCCCGGGGGTTAATTAAGCCTTGTTTTGCTGCTGGGGTGACTAAAATAAACCCCCTTTTCACCCCCAAAAAAATACTTTTTTCCTGTAGCAAAATTTCACAAGCAAAAGGTTAATTACAATTTTTTCCCCTTGTTGGGGTAGAAAAAAAAGGCATGCCATTATAACACGCTACAAAGCTAGTAGTTTGGGGGTTTTCCTCAATTTTTTGGGGCGAAAATTAAAATTTCCGGGGGTTTAATTAAGCGTTGTTTTGCTGCTGTGGGGGACTAAAATTAACCTTCTTTCACGGGCAAAAAAAAATTTTTTCCCCTGAAGAAAATTTCACAAGCGAGGGTTAATTTAAACAATTTTTTCCCCTTGTGGGTTTAAAAAACACCCCAAATATAAAACGCAACAAAGCTAGTAGTTTGGGGTTTTGCTCAATTGTTTGGCGCAATTACATCCGGGGGTTTAATTAAGCGTTTTTTTTTGCGCTGTGGACCTAAAAAAAAACCGCCCTTTCACCGCCAAAAAAAAAAATTTTCCTGTAGCATAATTCACAAGGGGAAAGTTAATTAAAATTTTTTTCTCTTTTTTTTGTGTGGGCCGAAAAAAAACCACGCCATTGAAACACGCTAAAAAGCTAGAAGTTTGGGTTGCTAAATTTTTTTGGGCGAAATTTCCATCCGGGGGTTTAAACAAAGGGTTTTTTTCTGCAGTTTGACTCAGAAAAAGAAACTTTTTTTTTCCCAAACCCGCCACAGAAAAAATTCTGTAGCAAATTCAAAACCAAAGGTTAATTAACCTTTTTTGTGCTTTTACATTAAATAAAATACACAGATTTTTTTAAAAACGGCACATAAAAGTAAATTTTTTTCCGGCCTTTTTGTGGACCCGGCATTTATGCCAAGGGTTACCGAAGCTTTTTAAAGGGGGTTCATTTGGAGTCAAATACAGGGTGGGGATTTATCTTTAAACAGATATCTTCATCAAAAATTTCTGTAAAAATTTTTTGAACAAACAGAAATTTCAGACAAGAGGTTGCGGGCCTTTTCACCACGATGGCAAAAGCACAAAAAATTTCCAGGCCCGGGTTTGAAAACACAGCGGGGGGAACGTCCAGCAGGGGTCACTTGGTGGGGCCCCAACTGCCGCTGCATCTAGTGGCCGGTTTTTTTCCCCAAAACCCCAAAGGGTTTTCTTAAATTTGGTTGACGGGTTTCACCCCATTTTCCCCCAAAAGATGAATCTGAAACCCCACCAAGATCGGTGGAACGGCCCGACACAACCCTTAGTTGGCATGGCCCGGGAGCGGGTCAGCAGCCCTCACCTTTCCTCAACCCGCCTCTGTCCCCTCCGGGTTCCCCAAAAATCAGTCAGAGAACTACTAGGGGGTCTTGGGGTCCCGCGCCAAATATATAGCGAGGATGGAAAAATTTGAGGAGGGCAGTCAGCAACACTTGGGAGCGAAAAAAATGGGGCCAATATCCCCCCGCTTCTTGCAGTAAGCAGCAAATAAAGAAGTGGAGAGTGGGATGGTAGGTCAAATTTTTAGGGGCAGCCTTGGGGAATCCAAAACCGGTGATGAGGACCCGCAGTGAAGATGAAACACAAATAGTGATGATGAGCCACCCCAAATTTGGGGGCCGGGGGAGGCAAGGGGTTTATCATCACAGGAGAGGGGGGGCTCCGCTTGCCCCGTCAGGCAGCGGGGCAGCCACAAATGGATTGTTGACCGTGAGTCAGCATGTTTAAACAGCAGTGTGAGGGCGGGGGCCAAGGGGGCCAAAGGGGGAAAAAACCCGCTTCGCAGGGCCAAGAAAAATAGCGGCAAAAGGGGGCTCAGCGGGCACCCGGGGCAGTAGTCACTCAGTGCAAAGCGTTTGGCGGTAAAATCCGATACTCAGGCCGGTGTGGGAGTTTTTTAATTTAAAACCCGGAGGAGCCAATAAAGGGAAAATGAAAAATCTGTACAAAAGTGAACGTAGTCAAAGGGAAACCCAACATTGGCACCACGGCCCTGGGGTCAACACATGACGTCACCATCTGGTGGCCTTGGGGGAAATTTGGGTCAGATGTGGTTGGGGCCATCCTGCCCCCAGCAAAAGCAGCAGCAGCGCCCAGTGGCCCCGCATGCCAAATTTCAGCCCATCAAGGCCCACAACCTCTGCAGAAGGGAGCTTTTCTCTTTTTACCTTCCCCCCGTTTCCCGATCTCCTGCTCCTCGCTACTCCCTGGCCCCCGCAGCGGTTTTAGCGAGGCGATTGGGAAAGAGACAACATAAAGCGTCCAAACCCTCCTAAGGGCAAAGCTGCTGTGCTCCTGCCCAAGTTGTTGGTGCGGGGGTTTCCCCCTCCCTTTTCCAAAATTGGACTTCCCGCAAACCCTTCAGAGAACAAACGGCTTTTGCCGAATTTGAGATGGAGAGTTCCAACCCCGGGTTTTTTTAATTTTTTTTCCAAAAAGGGAGTACCAGCCTTCAAAAATATGTAAACAAAGGTGGGCCCGTCCCCTTTAGCTTTTTCGGGTTTTGTTTTCCCAAAGGGGCACGGCAAATCGGAAATCAAAAGCTTAAACCCACGGTCAGGGCCCCGTACATGTCCTTTACGGCCCACTGGGAAAGTCCTCCCGCCCCGGGACACCAGCAACTTGACAGGAGAAAGCCGCTTTCCCCCCTCCCAAATTGTCAAATGCGGCTCCTGGGGCCAATGCCGCCTACTCCCCCTCCACCACCAAACCCCCACCACCACCCCCCAAGTGCTGCCCCATCATAAAACCCCATGTGAAAGGGGACAGCGGTGTCACGCAGGTTTCTACACCCGGCCTTTTCCCCCCGAACGAAGGGCACACAGGGGAGGAACTGCTCCCCATCATGCAGCACGAAAACGAAGTTGGCTTTTTTCCACGCCAACTGCAAATCGGGAACCATGGGACGGACAATGGGAGGAAAAGGTGTCCACGCTGCACAGAGGAGGGTGGGCCATGCCCCCGCATTTTTGCACGTGTTCAAACCCGGTTGTGAAAAGTTTCCTGAAGGGATTCCAACGATCTTTCAGAAGATTCTGAAAATGGCCCGGGAAAAATGGGGCATGCACCCAACCATTCCTACAAAACCAAACAATTTTCCTCCCAGTTTTCAGCGGCAGAGCGGCCTCCCCCCCAAAACACCCCTGATATGCGATGTTTTCCAAACCCCTTGGAAAACCACCCGCCCCAGGGTTTGGGCCGACGGATGAACAAGAAAGACCATTCAACGATGTTTTTTATGACCAGTCGGGCAGGAGTACCCCCCCTGTGAAACTTTGATGTCAGCCAGTGGCAGCTCATGCGTTTACACCCGCCTTTGTTGAGGGTTTTTCGAGGGGGCCACGTTAATTTTTTCATCGCCAGGACAAAAGGGATGAATAACGTCATTCCAAATGCTTCAGTCCTGGAAAAAGAAGCTGAAAATCTGTCCTGGGCAGGGGACTGGAAAACGTGGCGACCACATCTCAAAGGCCATAAGAGTCCGGTGAGGGCTGAAATGGAGGAGGAGGAGGGGGGACATTGGGCAGAAGCATTTCACTTTTAAATGAGTGGGTTTACTACCCAGTGACAAAGAGGAAAGGGGCAGGACAGCTGGAGGAGGAAAATGGGAGTGAGGAAGACAAAGGGAGATGACCCGCAAGCACTGTGGATAACAGTGGAGATGGAGGCCAAAGGGGCCCCCGGAAATCACTTTTTGCAGATGGCCCCAAACCCTGCTGTTTGCCTGGGGTATGCAGCCGAAAAGCAAACATCCCGGCAGAGGGGTACTTTTTGGGTCTCCCCCCCTATTTGGGCCCTCGCTATCCGGGCCAAAATTGGGGGCCTTTTTCCCCCTATTGAGAGGGGGGACCAAAATCAAATCCCCATAGGGAAATCCCTTTTTTTTTTTTGTTTAGGTGGCGGGGCCTATGGCGGCATCATCCCCCTCTGACAGTTCCCGAACCCGGGGGGTTTTTTTCACGCTCACAAAACTACCCCCGCGGCTGCTGGAGAAGGTGGGGGGTAGGGGCAGTACCAGCCCACAGCCCCCAACCAAAACCCGAAAAATCCCCCTGAAGAGCAGCTTCCTTTTACCCCCCCAAGGGGGAGGGCAGTCCCCCACAGCAGCCCGCAGTAGGACCTGGAGCAAACCCCGAACTAACAGGTGGGGGGCCTACTTGGACAGCACCTGGCCCCCCCCAGTTAGAAAGATCCCTGGACCCACTGGGCCCAAACTGGATGTGTGCCCGCAATTGCCGAGTTTTAAGGGAAAAAACTGTCCCGCCCGGGCCCGTAATTTTTGGGAAACCAAACGGGTGTTTATGCGGGGGGGGCCATCGTTACCCCAAGGAAAACCCCTTTTTTACGGGAAATTTTGGAACGACTGGGCCTTTTGTCAAGATGAATCAGGCGTGGGCGGCCAGGATTTTCCACACACCCAATGCCTTAGGCGTCAGACTACATCAGCCATGATGCCTCACCCAAACTGTGAAATGGAGTCTGGGTCAACTACCTGCCTTCAGCCACTATTTTGATGCCGCCACCCGCCTGATGCCACAATCTGCTGCCAGTTTCTCCATCTGCCACCAATCATCTTTTCCAGGACTGGTTTTGCCACCCACCTCCACACTCTGTCATTGTGCCACTTTAAGGGCCCTTTCATGCTGCTGCGCTGTTGCGGTGCCGTGACATCCACACTGTTCATTGTGCCACTCTCTGACCTCATGGCTGTTGCTCCTGCTGCCGTCACCTCCACTCCCTGTCACAGTGCCACTCTGTGGCCTCTACCAGTTTTTGCCACCTCCAGAATGTCATTGTGCCACTCTCTGACCTCATGCTGCTGCTACCGTCACCTCCACTCTCTGTCATTGTGCCACTCTGGGGCCTACTCCTGTTTTTGCCACCTCCGAATGTCATTGTGCCACTGTCTGACCTCATGCTGCTGCCGACGTCACCTCCACACTGTGTCATGTGCCACTCTGGGGCCCTTACTCCTGTTTTTTGCCACCTCCAGAATGTCATTGTCCCACTGTCTGACCTCATGCTGCTGCTGTGGCTGCTCCCGTGACCTCCACAGTGTGTCATTGTCCCACCTGTGGCCTACTCCTGTTTTGCCACCTCCAGAATGCCCATTGTGCCACCCTCTGAACTCATGCTGCTGCTGCCTTGACCTCCACTCTGTCATTGTGCCACTCTGTGGCCTACTCCAGTTTTTGCCACCTCCAGAATGTCATTGGGGCCACTGTCTGACCTCATGCTGCTGCCGCCGTCACTCCACTCTCTGTCTTTGTGCACTCTGTGGCCTACCCCTGTTTTTGCCACCTCCAGAATGTGATTGTGCCACTGTCTGACCTCATGCTGCTGTCGCCGTCACCTCCACTCTCTGTCATTGGGCCACTCTGTGGCCGACTCCTGTTTTGCCACCTCCAGAATGTCATTGTGCCACTCTCTGACCTCATGCTGCTGCTGTGGCTGCTGCCGTGACCTAGACACTGTGTAATTTTGCCACTCTGTGGCCTACACCTGTTTTTGTCACCTCCAGAATGTGATTGTGCCACTGTCTGACCTCATGCTGCTGCCACCGTCACCTCCACTCTCTGTCATTGTGCCACTCTGTGGCCTACTCCTGTTTTTGCCACCTCCAGAATGTGATTGTGCCACTGTCTGACCTCATCCTGCTGCCGCCGTCACCTCCACTCTCTGTCCTTGTGCCACTCTGTGGCCTACATTTGATATTTCAACCTCCAGAATGTGATTGTGCCACTTTCTGACCTCATGCTGCTGCTGTGGCTGCTGCCGTAACCTACACACTGTGTCATTGTGCCACTCTGTGGCTTACTCCTGTTTTGCCACCTCCAGAATGTCATTGTGCCACTGTCTGACCTCATGCTGCTGCTGTGGCTGCTGCCGTGACCTACACACTGTGTCATTGTGCCACTCTGTGGCCTACTCCAGTTTTTGCCACCTCCAGAATGTCATTGTGCCACTGTCTGACCTCATGCTGCTGCCGCCGTCAACTCCACTCTCTGTCATTGTGCCACTCTCTAGCCTACTCCTGTTTTTGCCACCTCCAGAATGTCATTTTGCCACTCTCTGACCTCATGCTACTGCTGTTGATGCTGTCAACTTCACACTGTGTCATTGTGTCACTCTTCGGCCTATTCCTGTTTTGCCACCTCCAGAATGTCATTGTGCCACTGTCTGACCTCATGCTGCTGTGGCTGCCGCCGTCACCTCCACACTCTGTCACTAATGTTGCCACCTGAGCTCTCACCTTGTTTTTTTCCAGCTTTCGCTGGAATGACTTTATCAGGCAACATTCCCACTTCAGTTTTTTGGTCAGTTTTGCCCTCTTAAGTGCCCAGGGAATTTTATAGTGAAGCGATTCTAAGAGCGGCGGCAGTCATTTGCGTGTCATACTAGAACACAACATTGTATGAAGACCAAACCAAGCTCCCTCTGCATATTTAAGCATGTCACAATGTTCTACAGCACCCTGCAAGCTCTGTGCAGCCTGAAAATAGCTGTTTTTTAACGTGATTTGTCCCGAAGTAATTTGGACCGAAGTTATTTTTGTCAGGAAATTCGGCGAAGTGAGCGAACCGAATTTTTGAGAAATTCACCCATCTCAATTTATAACTAGTGTTAACCATATGTCTCCTGTAGGTTGGCATCATTTTTTAAATGTCCTTTTTATGACATTAGGGGACTTAGAAATTTAGTAGCAATTTTCACATTTTCAAGAAACTTTGCATTTTTTAGGGACCAGTCCAGTTCTGAAATGGCTTTGATTGGCCTGTATGTTAAATACCTCCATAAGTGACTCCATCTAAGAAACTAAACCCCTAAGGCCGTGTTCACACGGCTTATTCCGACGGATTTGTGAGCCGTATTGAGCTCACAAATCCGCCGTGAATAAGAGGCGGGACGGGGCGGGGCCGGAGCGCGGTGGGGGCGCCGCTCCCCGGCCCCATAGACTTCCATTATCCACGGCGCGTATTGCGCCTGGATAATGTGCATGTCACTTTCGGATTCGCCGAGCGGGGAGGAGCGACGGAATCCACTGTTCTCTATGAGAGCAGTGGATTACCGTAATGACTCCGACGGATTGGCGCCGTATTGAAGCGCAAATCCGGCGCGGAATACGGCGCCAATCTGTCGGCAAATACGCCGTGTGAACGGGGCCTTAAAGTATTCAAAACAGCATTTAGGAAGATTATTAACCCATTAGGTGTTTCACAGGAATTAAAGCAAAGTGGAGGTGAAATTTCTAAATGTCACTTTTTTTTGCAGATTTTCAATTTTTATCCATTATTCACAAGAACATGGTAGATGTGACCAGAGAAATGCAACTTAATATTGATTCCCCAGATTCTGTCGTTTTCAGAGATATCCCATATTTGGCTCAACCACAAGCCCCAGAGTAGGAGGAGTACCTACCGGACTCTTGGGGTTTCATTTTCATTATGATTTCATTTTGGCGCCATTTCAAGATTGTGGACACACTAAGGTGCTAAAACTTAACAAACACCTCTAAAAAGACCCCGTATTGGAAACTACACCCCTAAAGGAATATATCCAGGGTTATAGTGTATATCGATTTCACAGGTGTTTCACAATTTTTTTTAGCATTAGGCTGTGAAAATTAAGAACTTTTTTTCCAACAATACGCAATTTTAGCTGAAAATGTTTAGATGAAAATTTTTACAAAGAATCCTGGAAAAAAGCAACCCCAAATTTTGTTATGTAATTTCTTCCAAATTCGGCAATATACAATTTACACAACAGAAATAAGTCTATAAAAATTGCGTTTTTATGTTGTCGTATTCTGACAGCCATAACTTTTTTATTTTGCTGTGTGCGTAGCTGTGTAGGGGCTTGTTTTTTGCGGGATGAATTGATGTTTTTATTGGTACTATTAGGGGGTTCGTATGACGCTTTTGATCACTTTTTATTAAGGTTTTGTGAGGAGTTTTGAAAAAAATACGGCAATCCTTGTAGTGTTTTTTATTTTTATTTTTTTACAGCAGTCACCATGCGGTCACTAATGACATATTAGCTGTATTCAGCAGGTCGATATAATTACAGCGATACCCAATTTGTATTTTTTTAAAAATGTTTTAATGCTTTTTTTACACAATAAAAAAAAAAATCTCACTAGTATATTAACATTAAACAAACACCAAGGGAAGGTAGGTATATATTCACTCACCTTCAGTAGTTGTGCTTAAGCCGGCACAACTCCGTTGTAAGCAATTCCCAAAGTCTGGTCTCCTATAGCCACAGCTAGCCCCACACCCTAACCCTTAATACTATAAGGTTCAGGTAAGAATAAATAAGAAAAACAACAGAACTGCTGCTAATTCCTAGCAGACAGCTCCCAGTTTTTTGGGAAAAAAAAAACCTGTTTTGCGCATCAAGGGGCAAAAATAGTGCAGGCTACTCCAACATAAAGGTATTTTATTGAATCCAAGTGAGCAAATTAACTACACATCAGGTGTTTCGTGCTGACTGCACTTCATCAGGGTCACAGACAAATGGTAATCTACCCTTCTTAAATAGTAGCAGTTCATCAGGTTCACAGACAGGTGGAAATCTATCCTCCTTAGTAGCACAATCAATCACATGCTTAAAACACACATTAAGAGATTCTAAAAAGCTTAAATATATAAATCCTAAACATTTTCTAAAATATAATTACAAATATATATGAAATTATCAGTTTATCACATATAAATATAAGAGATCAAAAAAAAGGGAAACCAAAACAAAACAAAAAAAAACCACACCTGCCCAAAAGACCTATCTTTATCTCACCACTAGATGGATGACAACTTCCTCTAGTTATATCCATATCACTAAATCCATTATAAAGGAATTTCTAAAATCACATTATCTCATGATATACAATATACACAAAAAAAGAAAAACACAGTAAATTATATTAATCCCTAATAAATTCCACCTCCTCATTAAGACCCCAAGGGGATAATGTTTGGATCTTATATAGCCAAGACATTTCCTTTTTGCTAAGTGCTTCCAATCTATTTGGGACTTCAGGGGTATAAAATATATTGGTGTTACCTTGATATTATTATCATTGGTCATTAAAATGACGTGAAACACTATGCAAAATAAATCTTTTTCAAATGTTATACCTATGATTTGAAATCTGTTTTTAAAGCCTCTGTGTAGTCCTACCAACATACTGATATCCACAGGGGCATTCTAATAAATATATAACAAAACTACTAAAATTTTCCCCTGTTTTTTTGGAAGTAAAAGTTTCACTTATACTTATCAATGGACATAAGTGGGAATTTTTCCTCGCACATTTTTTACTCCCTATACACTTATTTTTCCCTATAGTTTTCTCTTTTATATAAAACTCCTTCTATTTGTCCTACTTGGGGCTATTATTTCCTTTATAGTCTTTGCTTGTCTAAAGGTAAAACCCGGATATTTTGGTAGTGTTTCAGCTAAAAATGGATCCTGCAATAATAAATACCAGTGTTTTTGAAAAATATGTCTCACTTGTAAATGGGTGCTATTATATCTAGTGATAAAATTAAAACTATATTTATTTTGGGATTTTTTATTTTTAATATTTCTTATATTTTTTGTTTTTTGGGTTTTATTTTCTTCATTTGTTAATTCTCTATCCTTATGTTCCAACAAACATTCTTGCTGAGTTAGCTTTCGTGTTCTTTTCAGGGCCCCATCAATTATTCCCTGTGGGTATTTTTTCTCACTCAGTTTCATCTCTATTACCTTCACTTGTTGTTCAAAATCTTCATCTTGGGTACAGTTTTTTCTAACACTTCTCATCTGCCTGTATGATATATTTGTTTTCCATTTATGGAAATGTGAACTTTGAAAATCAAGATACCATTGGCATTAACTTCCTTAAAAATGTCTTAGTGATATATTTATTATTTTCCTTACTTACCACTATATCCAAATAATCTATCTCCTCATAGCTAGCTTTCATAGTAAAACTTATACCCCAATTTTTGATTAAACTCCGAACAGAAATCATGTAGTTCCTCCTCGGAGCGACCCCAAATGAAGAAAAGATCCTCAATATATCTCTTATATATCTCAATCTTCTTCCAATATTTGCTCTCATAGATAAACTGACGTTCAAACAATCCCATAAATAAATTTGCATAGGAGGGGGCAACCCGATGTTCCATGGCCGTCCCCCTCCTCTGCCTATATATCTTTTTTCCATGGGTAAGGAAATTATTATTTAAAATAAAAGACAATCCATCTCTTAAAAACATTCTCTGTGACTCTGATCATTCTAAATCCATTTTTTAAAAATTCGATCACACAATTTACCCTTATATTGTTATGAATATAGAGTATAGAGATCATACATACATAGTAACCAATAAAGAGAATTCTGTACATTATGTTTCCGTTTTAATGAATGCATCCGAATTTTTTAAAGAACTAGGCAACATCCATACATATTTTTGAAAAATAGTACCAAATAATGTGATAGATTTGCCATTTCTCCATCAATCCCTGAAATTATAGGTTTACCGGGGGGGTCTCTTTAAGTCCTTATGGATCTTGGGTAAAAATAAAAAAAAGTGTTTTAGGTACAGGTATATAAATAAAACTCTTTTCTTCCTTATCAATTGCCCCTTTTTGGATGACATCTTCTAAAAATATTTTTAGATTATTATTCAGACTCGGAAATGGGTCCCTAATCACCACCTCATAGTGATATTTTTTGCTTCCTTCTCATAATACAATAAATCCATAATTACCACTCCTCCCCTTTATCTGCCATTGTTGTGTAGTCAAATTACACTTATTTCTATTCTGTTCCTTTTGCATCTTTTATAGTACTCTTAGGTAGAGTTTTTTTTGTAGTTTTTACACTTTTTATTCCAGAACTGATATTTTTTCCAGTGTTCTAAAATCCTCACTCACCAAATCAAAACATTTGGATATTGTGACCCTTTGATTGGACCGGACAAAATGTTGAAACTTTTTTATATTCAACCACCTTTCCTTCCCTTTTCAACAGTTGGTGATCAATGGCATCTTCCTTTTGTGTATCTAATATTTTATTTCTTTCTTTTATATTAAAATGTCTAGCTAACACCAATTTCCTGATAAATTTATGCAGATCAATAAATAATTCAAAAGGGTCCACCTGCTTGGTGGGGCAAAAAGTTAAACCCATCTCTAAAACGTCAATCTCTACTTTTTGATAAACTAAAAATGCTACTCTTCATTCTTTTTACACTCTTATTTTTCATTTGAAGTCCTTTTTAACTTTTTTTGGTTACCATATTCAAAAAGGAAAACATGTTTTTGCATCACCATAGTCTGAGAGCCATAATTTTATATTTTTCTGTGTATGGAGCTGTGTAAGGGCTTGTTTTTTTGGGATGAGTTGACATTTTTATTGGTAGAATTCTTTGGGGAAGAAGGCTTTTTGATCGCTTTTAAATCCATATTTTGGAAGGCAGGATGAAGAAAATACTGCAATCCTAGTAGTGTTGTTTATTTTTATTTTTAACAGCGCTCACCATGCAGTAAGTATTATTCTGTGGGTCGATACGATTACAGTGATACCCAATTTATATAGTTTTTTTTTAGTTGGAGCGCTTTAAAAAAGAAAATATATATATTTATGCATTGCTATCTTCTGATAGCCATAACTTTTTAATTTTTCCATATACAGGGCTGAATATATGCAGGATGAACCGACGTTTTAATTGGTATCACATCAACATTTATATGAGAATTTGATCGCTTTTTATTCTATTTTATTTGCTCTGGGATGAACGAAAATCGCAATTCTTTGATTGTTTTTTTTCAACGGCATACACTGTGTGGGTAAATTAACACAACATATTTATACAGTGAGTGGTATGTGTACAGTGGTACACATACCAAGTATGTGTACTTTATTTATTTATTTCCAGCTACTTTATTTCTGATCTTTTTTGGGGCGATTGGCGTTTGTGTTTCACTTTTTTCTTTCCTTTTTTTTTACTCTTTTACACTTCTCACTTTTCCCCAGAATGGAATTGTTTGAAAGATCTTCAAAACTCTCATACAATAGGAGATCAGCACACAGCTTATTGCTGTGTACTGGTCTCCATGGCGACTGTCAATCACCATTCCCGGCAATGCCCACAATGCATTGCCAGGCATGGAGACATCACAGACAGCCTGGGAAGTGACTTTCCCTTCCTGGGCCGTCTGGAAGGAGACCATTGCCATAGTGCAAGAGTGCGAGAGCAGACAGCAGGAGCTCACTCCTCCTGCCTGCGTCTTAGCTCCGACGTTCTTAATAGATCGTTGGAGCTAATGGGTTAAACACCCATGGGCAGAGCTCACTCCGGCTGCGAGTGATGTGGCATGAGGCCAGCGGTAATATAATTGTAAGCCTGCACGATCGCCAAGACGTGCCCATATGTCCATCTGCGGGAACGCACTTCCTGCTAGATCGTATAAGCACGTCCAATGTCGGGAAGGGGTTAAAGAGACAGTACTCATTTACCTTTCCATTAACTTGTGACCCTGTTTACATTAAAGGAACTTCCTGCCTTTGCTCCTGGTCAGTTCATTGTTGTCTACATACATAGAACTTGACCCCTGGCTACTGTAGTGCTGCTGATTACCTGTGTGTTACCTGCCTGAGACTGCACTACTTGCCTATGGCTACACCTGGTGTGTCCTGTCATCCGTACCAGTACCTGTTATGCTGTCCTGCACTTTGGCTACCTCTGCGAGTTACACTATCTAAGCTCACAGGGTCCAGAGGATCCGCATATACTAACGATCGACGGGTCAGTGTATACTGACACCATCGAATCGTAACATGGAGTCATTATGGGTAGATATACATGGGGGTAATATAATCATCAAATTGTCTTTGGGGTCTGCTACAGGCCACCAAATAGAACCTGTGGCGGATGTTCTCCTCAGACAAACAGATAAGGCATCTAATCATAACGTGGTTGTTGTGAAACAGTGACATGGAGAATACATAAAAAACTTATGGACAGAAACTTAATTGTACACCATGTTAGGCACAGGCCAAGGCAAATAAGATTAGGGGTGTATTAAAAGGGGCAAAATCACAAAGAAACATTATTCTCCCATTATACAAATCACTGGTCAGACCACAAATGGAATATTGTGTACAGTTTTGAGTACCAGGGCACAAGAAAGACACAGTAGAGCTTAAACAGTTTTAAAGGTGGTATAAAGGGACCCCATACAAAGGGGACAGACAGGCACCCTGGGGCCTAAGCCCCCCCAAGACTGTCCCTGCCCTTTTTGCAAAACGACCCTAAGGGGGCAACAAGGGGGCGGCAGCCCCTTCCCTTTGAGCAAACACCAAACAGACAAACGGCAAAACACAATGCAGACTAGGCACAAAAAAAAGGGGTTCAAACCAGGAAGAGCAAAAAAATACCGAATGATAAAATGCAAAAACAAAGATCAAACAGGCAAAAAGGTCATCTATCCAGGTGAAGCAAAAAGTATACAAACACGCACTAGCTCAAGCCAAGACTATTACCAGCAAAGAACTCAAGGCATGAGATATCTAATAAAGGAAGTCAGGGACCCAGTCCAGAATATGATTGGATATACAGGAAACAGGCTAAATGACATCCAGAACACAGCCTGAGTGGAGAAGACGACAGTCAATCACACCTCATGTAAATCACCTGCCGCTCAGCACAAGGTGAGCAGCAGTAAAAAGGGCGTGGGCAAAAAAACCAAAAATTTCCCCCCAAATCCCCTTAAAGCAGGGGATCACAAGAGGCCAATACCTCAGGATACGGAGAAACTGTTCCCAAATAGACAGTTTTTATAGACAGTCCAAAGAACTACAGGGGAGATTTTTGGAGAGAGGGTATCCCCTACCAGTCCTAAAGTCGGCATTTAATTATACATTAACATCAAATAGAACTGAATTGCTGGCGCCAAAAAGGAAAGACGAGGGATCCACTGTGGGATTCAGGATAATAGGAACCTATGATGACTTTTCGAGTGAAATTGCTGGGATTCTAAGAAAACATTGGAGGATTTTGCAATCTGATCCAGATTTGAAGGATATCTTAACTAAGTATCCCTCTGTGACCTATAGACGAGGGCGTTCGATCAGGGATAGGTTGGTTCATAGGCACTATACCCCTTCCAAAAAGAATGGGGAAAACCAGGGTTTTGATCGGAAAACCAGGGGGGGTAGTTTGGGTTTCAGCAAATTATCTATTGCTCAAAAAATTAAAAAGGCAAAGTTTTTTAGCATAAAACAGGGTAAAATTTGAAATTCGTGATTTTCTCAATTGTGACTCTGAAGGGGTAGTCTATCTGATCAGCTGTGAAAGTTGTTAAGAAAGGAAACAGAATGGATGTTCAGATTGGAAACAGTACATCCAAAGGGTCTGAATGAGATCCTGTATTTTGGATGATTTTTATAAGATGCTTTATCTCCCTATGTTATTATTCTGTATTGGTGCTTTGCTCTTTGGCCTTTGTTATTTTATCCATTTGGTTATTTGTTTTTTTAAAAAGAGGATATATTTATCTGTATCAAAATCTCTTTTGATTCCCACCTACCCTATGTGCGCTAGGACTACTTGTAGTCTATATATTTATTGTTATTAAACAGTGGTGCTAAAGAAAAAGAGATGGGACTGTCTGATTTGTGGACATGAAAGGGAGGTGGGACTTTGAGATGTGATTTAAATAGTGAGAATTCTTACAAAACTAGCCCCCTATTTGCCACTCCCAGATGAACTGGTGGATGTACTTTAATGAAGGTAGGTAGCCAATACAGCCACACAACCCTTGGTATCTATAGGGGAGAAACGTGTCAGGATTTGATGACATGTAGAGATTAACAGATAAGTATTTGTAAATACTATTTTTGTTGTTTAGGATTCCTTGAATATATTTGCATGTAGACTTATTCATTAATAAGGGGTTGTCTCACTAAATTGATTCATCGCACCTCAGCCCCTTTTTTCTTTTTTTTTTTTTATTTTGAATTCAGGGGTCTTTTTTACTGGTTTTCCACAAAAGGCTGCATAGAAGCCGGGTCTGTAGCTATAGAACCATGCTGGCAGCCTATCAGGAGAATCAAACGGGTCTGAGCTTAGCAACCGAGGAGCAAAGCACCCCATAAAAGAGGGGATATCTCAGAAAGGTAGGGACAAATTTAATGGACATATTTTTGCAAAGGACTTTTTTTTTGCAAGATTTTAAACAAAAAAGTAATCCTTGTAGTGAGAAACCCTTTAAGGATTGAGTTTCTGAAAATTTTTTTTTCCTAGTATTAGAAATAGGGGTAAAGGGGGGGCGGGGGCCTGACAGGAGATGTGAAAGGACTTGGAAGCCCCTTCCGCAGTACCAAAATTTTTGCGCTCAAAAAACCAAAATCCAGCAATTAGTTGGCAAAACCTACTGACCTCCCTTTTTTCTGTAGAAAAGCTACCTTCCGGCCCAAAACCCGGGTCCAAATCGAAGGAAAAACCTTTTCTGCAGTGCGGTGACCAACGGCGGCAAAAATTTCCCCTCTCCTTCACCCGGAATCCCTTCCTGACTGAGCGGTTTAACACAGCCACCCACAGCAAAGAAGCCTGACCGGAGGGGTTTAGGGGGAGCGTAAGAGGAAACTCGGCACACCTTACCCCCCGGGAGCCCTAGTCCCGACAACACAGACTGCTGGGAGAACGAAACGCGTGGACCTGCTGCGGGGCGGCCTCACAGCTCATCCATCTCGTACCTTGGGGGGGACCCCCACACTGAAAACCGGGGAGGTCCCACTGACGGGCGGGATTTTCCCCATCTGGCACAGCATCCCCGACTTCCCCGCCGACACTACCTTCATCCGTGAGGGGGGAGCCAGATTCCCACGCCCTCCAGGTAGGGTTTTTGCGTGGCCTCCTTGCAGTGCAGCCTCTATTTTGGAGAGCAGGTACTGAGACGCTCACTGTTAAACAATACAGACTTAACTCAACTCCTTTTTTTTTCAATCTTGGGATATACTCTACAATTTTTTTAAATCCCTGAACTGCGATCCCTGACTGAATTGGCAGTAATTTTTTTGGAAGTGGAGGGGCTTATACCCGCCCTTTTTGATTTCCCCCGAATGAGACGACATCTTAACACACCCTGCATGTTCACTAAGAGGAACACTGCTGGCAACAGTTTTCAAAAAGGGGGTTAATCCTTTTTTTTCCACAAAACACTGAACCAAGCCGGGACACTGTCCTACCATACAACGTTTTCTCCAAAGCTGCAGATTTTCCCCGTTAATATAGTGTTTGGGTCTTGAAGCACCCTTGACTCAGAAGATCTTTTGCTTATTTGCATCGAGCTACCCCCAATTTACAACCCACAGGTACCCTTGTATCGCGTAGTCGCAAGTTACTATGCTCTATTGTTAAAGGTTTCCATTACAACAAAGTTTGCGTTTTGCCCCATAACATTCTCACTATGGGGGCACCTAAGAAAAACCCTAAAACCCAACCCACCAAGCTTCCTGACTTTTTAACTCCTCATCTCGTACTAAACACGGTCCAAAAAAGGTCTGCAATTCTCCTCACTATTCCCTTTCAGTCCCTCAAGCGGGGCTCTGTGGACCTCGAAAGTCAGATGAGGTAGACTCTCAACCTCTAACACTTCAACCCCCAAAGGCCCTTCCTCATTCCGTTCCAGTCCCCAAAACGGATATTAAAAGAAATTATCTCAATCTCAAGAAAGATCTCCTACCCTTGCCTAGAACTGACACATCGAGACAAAAATGACAGAATTTACAACCTCCCATAATCTTAATAGACCCAATAGGCCTTAGAAAGGGGGCCAAAAAGGTCCTAAACAAAGTCTTGGCCTTTGAAGATAGTCGCGCCGAAACAATGTGCGTTTTAGAGGCATACCGGATCTGTCACCCCTGACCAACAAGTTTTTTTCCTGACGATTTTGTTGGCGCTGGTCCTTCCTTACTGCACGCCCCAAGAGCTAACATAGACAGGATTCATAGAATCCCTAAACCCCGTAACCTCCCCAAAAGTGCCCAGAGACACCTTGCCCGAACCCACTTTTTATCATATAAAAAGAAATTTTTCAGGGGGCATTACGAAGAGTGGAACTCTCTGTCAAAAGTTCCAGCCCCTCTCCATATTCCCAGACCTATCCGCAGCTACAATGATACGAAAAAAAAATTTAACCATACACAAAATCCTCAGAGAAAAAGGAACACTTATAATGGGATTCCCAGTGAAGTATAATCAATAGGGGCGTTCCCAAATCACATGCCTCTCCTGAAAAGCCAACACTTTGAACACTGGGAAAATTTTCTCGCATCTGATACTAAGCCCAATCAAAAAAACAAGAAGACCAGAAATGACACTCCCCTGTGGTCCAAAAAACCCCGATCCCAAACCCTTACACTGACTCTAGCATTAATACCTTTGTTGTTTCTGGTTTCCTACACCAAGGGTTCTGTGGGGGCAGAAAGGGGCATTTTGAACTTCCACTTTCGATTTTTTCTTTTTCTCCTCTCTTTCCTTAGGGAGGACTTGCCCAAATGTCTTCCCCTTTCCCCAAGGGGAAAAAGGAATTTAAGGTTTTTTCTTATTGTTTGGTTATGCTGTTTGGGGTTTTTTCTATGGCATCTATTGGCAAAATTACACTTTCCTCCTATGGGTTTAACCTCCGATATGGTGTCATATTTTCTCCCCCAGGGCCCCAGCAAATTTTTTTCCCCACCCGCTTAAATGGGGATCAAATTTAGTCTTTAACAAGTGAAGGGCTAAAAACTCCCTTTAAAAGATCATTGAAGTGGAGAGATGCTGTTAAATCTGGTGCAGGATGAAAATTTTTACAGGAACCATCGTTTGCTTCAGATGCCACCGTTTACACCCAAAACCTTCCCCACATTTTTCAGGGGGCATTCCTACAAAAAAGAGCCGGGGAAACACTATTCTAATCAAAACTCATATCCTTTCCACTCACACAGTTTATTTACGACCCTTCTGCCGTTAGTCTTCTTCTCTTGAAAATTTAATTTCCCGGCCATTCCACTCACTGGTTTTTTTATGCACCCAAAACGCAACCAAAATTTCTTTCATTAAAACACAAAAAAAATAAATTTATAACTTAGTTTTTAGGTCCAATCACGGAATCCCCCACCTCCAACCTAAAAACCTTTTATTGGGGAAATCCCATGATGTATGGCGATACTTACACACCACGAAAGGGATTACACTTTCTTTTCGCACCCCCTCTCTGTCCACCTAGACTAACTTTTTCCCAACAACAAATTGTTCTCCCGCAGTGGTCTCCTCAAACATTGGGCACATAACAGGCTGACCAATCCCCAATTGATTTACCCTTTAAACTTCTTTAGCTCTTCTCAACCAGAACTTGGGGAATAAACAATTTTTTTTCTTTAAGTCCCCCCCCTGTGTCCATCTTAAAAAAAAAACCCGAGGAATACTTTTTCCCTTTAAAGATTTTTTCGGGGTTCCCTCCCGACAACATCGGTGCGCACACAAAGCAAAAAAAAAATCCGAGGGGGAATTTTTTCCATTAGCTAGTAAAAAGAAAAGGAAACGCTCATTTATAGAATTTGGGAATAAAATCAATTAGCGGGCAAAGCCTTTAAGGGAAAACCCCTCTACAGATAATAGAAAATTCCCCTCAAAATTGCAAAATGACCTTTCCCTACATAACCTTTAAAAATAAAAAAAACTGGCCAAATTAAAATGGCAATTTTTTTCTCCCAAGGGGATGGCCCTCTAAACGCTTGCCAGAAGGGTTAAGGTCCAACATGCACTACTAAAATCACACACTTTCCTCGACCGGGACAAAAAATATAAACCCTTCGAAATAGCCGATCATTTCGCCGACTTTTACTCCAACCAAATAACCTACGATTAAACGATGATCTCCCCCCCCCCCCTTCTGATGAGGGGATTTAAAAATTTCCTCTCTTTTTCCCTCGCCTCCCAAGACTGAAAAATCACAGCTTGAATCCCAAACACACCCTTTACACTCTTAAAATTTTCGTTAGCCCCAAAATTCCACAAAAAGAATAAGGGACCACCAGATGGACTATCAAACGAGTATTAACCCTCTCTACAACTATAAAATCCCCTCGTATGGGACCTCATTTAACGACATTGCAAATTCCTCAAAAACCCCCTAAAAAGACTTACAAGCTACATTCCACATTTCCCAAACCCGTAAAGCTATGGATAAAGTGTCCAATTTTTTGGCCCATTTCTCTTTTAAACACAGACATTTAAAATTTAAATTTTTCCCAAAATTTTGGGCCCCCTTAAACCGATTCCCCCCCTCCCCCAACCCTAAAACAAACTGGGTTTTTTACTCGGGGGAGACAGGCAAGGGACGCCACTCGCCGCCTTTGACCAGTGCAAATTTCAAATACTCTTGATGAAGATATAGCCTTTTTGTCACTAGAGCTGAAAAGGCCTTTTCAGAGTCCAAATTTGGGGATACAAGAGCTACATACGGAAAATTCGGGCTTTTGGGTTTTTATTGTCTCTATTAATGGCCTTATATACCCCAACCCCCTCGCCCCAGTACTCACTTCAGGTTTTCTCTCCAAATCCTTTTAAACAACAAAACGGCACGCGCAGGGTTTCCCTTTTCCCCTTAATCTTTGTATTTGCATTTAGCCCCTAGCCGAAAAGATTAGAAGCAACTCGATTATCTCTGAATACCGACCCATCACCTTCAACATAAAATTAGCCTTTTCGCGATGACATCATGCTTTTTATCTCAAATACCGATCTTCCACCCCGGGATTCTAGAATTATTCATTATTTTCTTTAAAACCCTACTATAAACTAATAAATGATATCTTACATCTTTCCCCGGAAAAAATACCAACTCAAATTAATCAAAAAACGGTTTGGTTTCTCTATTTCTCCAACATCCCTGAATTATCTAGAATTCAAGTAAAAAATTCCCTCAAAAACAATTTTTCCATAAATTAAACCCCTATACACAGACCTAGAAATAAGATAAAACAATTTTAAAAAATTTGGTTTCTCCTTGATGCAAGGGTAAATATTTAAAATGTCCATAACCCAAATTTATGTATTAGCCCGCCATCCCTTTCATAATTCCTTCCCAACTTAAAATAAACACAACCCTTTTTTTTTTAAATTTTATTTGGGGAGGTAAAAAAACAAAATTAAGAAAAACCTATTTTTTCACACCGAAAGATGGAGGGGTTTTTGGGGGTCCCCCAACTTTCAAGCTTACAACATTGCTAAACTTCTTTAACATCCCCTTCCTTTTTGGGTAATAATACTTCCATTTCCGGGTGATTTGAAAAAATTTAGGGTTTTAAAACCCAATAAGTCAGCTCCCCTCTCAAACATCAACCCAGGTGTACCACTTCCAACCCCCCACTGGGCTCCCCCAACTGCCTTCTTTAAAAGAACCCACATTCCTCCCTTAATTCCCGGGTTACTCCTCCAAAAACAAACACACCCCCCTGTCTTTTTTAATGTTGGAATACTCTTTTTTTTTTCAACATGGTCACATTAAACCACATACGCAGACCAATTGTTCAATGAGGAAAAAACTTAAATCTATCAGATCTCTCCAGCCACTCCAACCCCCCAACCCTCAATGTACTTTTTTTCAATACCTCCAACTCCGCCACCTACTACAAAAAATTTAATGGCCCAAAGCTACCTCTCCCCCCCCCCGATTTTTTTACAAATTTTTTACACAATAAAAAAGGGTTTTTAAAAGGCCTTTCCTTGACGTATCATTTCCACCCATACTGTGAAAGTTCTAAAAAACCCCCCCATGGCAAATGGGAAAAAGGGGCTCTCTAAAGAGTTTTCTGTTCAAAATGGAAGACAAACTCAATTAGTTCCCCAAAAAATTTCTAAATGTTTAGTCATCAAACTATGCCCAAAATACACCTTTGGGTGGTACCACCCTCCACAAACCAAGCACGTATTCACCCGGCACCTCGGACCTTGCGGGAAACAATGCGGGGCAACAAGTCACCTTGCTTCATGCTTGTGGGGTTTTCCCCTTTTAAACCCAACGCTTTTTGGAAATCGCTTTCAACAATTTCACGGTAACTGGGACTTTCCAAAACCAACTCCCCCCAACTAGCGATATTAATACGGTCCTAGATCTTCCAGCTTCCCAAAATCGTTCTCTTTCACATCTTAATTGCAGCACTTTCAGCTTTAGCTCGAAATGGAAAAACCCCCATCTTCCTACTTAACAAAGTAATTAAAAGGTTAACTTTTAGTGCTCATGCGAGCTCTCCCTTGTAACCCTCCACACATCTGCATCAAAAAAAGGGGCACTATGGCAACCCTTTTATCTTCTCGATATTAAATAACAGTTAAAGTGTCAAATCAATCAGTATCCTTTCGGGATTACCTCTCTTTGCCCCTTCTCTACTGATGTTAAGACGTCACATTCTCCCTCTGTTTTATTCTAGACACCACCTCACTTGTAATATATCTCTTCGTATGGTGAATTTGCTTTTCAGAGACCATTCTCTGTTATCATCAACACACTGACTTGCTTGTCATATCTCCCTTGAAGTCAATACTTGTCATAGTCGTTCTTGTTGTTGTATTATTTGCAATGTTGCATGTGTTTTTATTTCCCTTGTGTGACAATTGTTACAATATACTAAATGTATATGTCTTAGCAACTCACAACTTTATATCAATAAACACTGTTTAAAGAAATAGTGGTCAAATAGGGTGAGCCACCGATGGATTGGGCTGTCCTTTTTGGGGCGATTACTCCGTCTCCTGAGTAGAGAACGAGATAGGGTCAGATTAGGGGACCATTTATAATATACCTATGTGTGTCAGGAGGCAGGGATAAATATTGGAATCCCCCTTAGTGTTAATATATATATATATATATATATATTATATATATATAATATATATATATATATATATATATATATTATATAATATATATATATATAATATATATATATATATATATGTGGCAAGCAATACCTACTGTATCTTTTTGTATCTTTTTGCACCTTTGTTGTAGTAAGAATTTGATCTTAAGTGGTATAGTGTTTTAAGGATAATTATTAAAAGTTATATTTTAAATAGGGCCTTTTTTAGTTAGTCTGTGATTAGTGTACAGTGGGTACCAATACTAGCACTCGATCACCTGGGTTGAACATCGTCACCTTGGCAGACCTGTTGTATACCCAACCTTGGGCTTGCTTTGCCTGATGTAAATGTTCCCGAATTATGAATGCAACAATTTGGTCCTGCATTAGGGAGATGTGCTCAATCACATTCCTGTAGGGGGTGGACTCCCAGTTTATAGCCAAGGTTTCCTTAGCTATAACTAGAAGGCCCTGTGGAGATCTACCATAGACCAGCTCAGAGTGTGCGGAGGACTGTGGAACTTCACAGACCAAAAACATCAAATATGACAGCAAGCAGTCCCAATCTTACTCATCCTTACTAACCACCCTCTTCAACTTACTTTTTAGTGTCTTCTGGAATCTCTCAACAAGACTCTGTTTGGGAGCAATATATAAATGTTTGCAGATGTTTAATGTTTATTGACTTTCACAATTTTCATAACCCTTGACATAAAAGGAGTTCCTTGGTCAGTAAGGAAATCTTTTGATATACTGGTACAGGAGAACATATGGAACACTTCCTTTGCAATACTTTTCGATGAAGTATTCTGCAAAGGAACATGGGTGGCATAATCTACCACCACCAAGACTTACTCATGGACAGTAGCATACTTTACTCAAGTGAATATTTGAAACATTGCAAACCACTCAAAGCGTAACTCAAAGGTGGGTAACAGAACCGGGGGAACCCTTTAAACAGGCATCGGGGCAGCTATCTGACATTCCAGGCAGGACACAGTACCGTACTGCTTTATATCAGTGTGTACCCCTGGCCAGAAAAACTGTAGGAGGATGCTTTCCTTAGTCTTTTCACTCCCTATGTGGCCTCCTCACACATGCTTGTGGGCAAGGTCTAAGATCATTCTCTGGCACAACTGCATTACCACCAGCTGTTTTACCATCTCCCCACGAACTTTGTTCACCTGATAAAACAGCTCTTGGTTGACTGCCATGTGTGGAAACATTATATCCACCCCTGGATATTAAGGCTCTCCATTCACAACCTACACATTTTCCCTGGCTTTTACCATAATGGAATCTTGACGCTAACAGATACCGAACTTATCACACAAGACCTTTAAGTCAGGCATAGCAGCCACCTCCTCCTGTTCCACCTGCCAGAACTGCTAAGGGAAAATTACTGCAACTCCTACTGTTTGGACCGTAGCATTGGGGTTAAACAGTTCTGGGTAAACAGAACATGCATTACCATTTTCATCAACATTTTTATGTACAGTAGATGTAACATGGTTCCAACACAAGTTTCAAAATAGGGAGAAGTCTCTCCAGAAGATCACTATGTACATTAGGGACCTAACCACACCCACTTCATGAGAGGCAAGCCCACAAGGAGTCTCTTGTTTCACTAGGACAGTAGGGTACTACTTGGTTTCCAATGGCCGCAGAGGACCCCTAGAACATGTCCGGTGACTGACGTAGGGTTGATCAGTACAGCTGTTACTGCATAATCATTTACTTTTATCTCATTCAGTCTCTGCTGGGCACACTAGCCATGCAAAAATATAGACCTCTGCCTAGCTGAGTCACATTCCATGGGCTCTACTGTAAAGGAGGATTTTTTAACAATATGCCCAGGTCCATGACACCACCAACACAGTATATGGCCCCAGACTGTCCATTTGGGATTTTTGCTCTCCTCTATATGATCCCTCTCTGAGCCACCTCCCTTTGGGACATTGTTCACCCCTATCCCCCCTTAAATATGGGACAGTCCTACCAGATGTTTCGTCTGACTTGCTGTTCCGATTGACTTGTTTTTCCCACGGTTGGATTGTCAAGAAGGAACAGTTTGTAGTAAGTCCTGGGTGGCTTTATACCTTTCAATCAGGTTATCGAGCTGTTCATCATCTATGGTGTCACCTTGTCCAATCCAGCGCTGGATCTCAGAGGACAAGGAGCTGAAGAACTGTGTGCAGGCATAGACTCCTCTAGTTGTAACCTCGTTTTCCGAAGCTGAATAAGATCATACATCTGGGATGGTGGGAAAAAGTTCAGTTGTACACATGAAAGGCTCACACATGTGTTCATGCCCAAGTGAGCCAGTATCTCGCCCTTAAGATTGGCTTTGTCCTTTGTGTCTTGCTCGTTGAGGTCAAAATATGCTTTTGTGGTTCTCCAGTTAGGAAAGGCGCCACTACCTCAGCACACTGAGCCACAGGCAATTTCTCCCACTCCATCACTCTTTTGAAGAATGAGTGATAGGCCTCAGCTTCATTTGTGAGCATGATTTTCTGAAGAAACGACTGTATGGCAGCACTGGTGGTGGGAAGCGAGCCTGATGACCTCTGCATACTTTTTGCCAAAGCCTGAACTTGCTCTTGCAGCTACCTATTGACATGCTGCTGCTCCTGTAAGGTGAGATGGTTAGCCTCCACCAGCTTAGCATTGATGTTAGCCTGGGCTCCCATGACCGCCTCATACACATTTTGGTAGGTTGCCTGGAGGCTAGAGTTCTCCTGGATTAAATGTTTTTGGTTAGTCTCTGAAGGCTTCACAGTTGCAGCTTTCGCCAGGAGATAGGGTTACACAACTCTCCAGACACCTTTCCAGGGGCTGTCGCCCCTAGCAACCGTTTCCCAGTTGCTGCAGCAAATGTCCTTTGTACCCCTGTGTGTCTCTTTAGGTCTGTTATGCCCGCATCCAAAACATATATGGGGAATAGCATCAGGATGAGGTAGAAACCGGGCTTTTACAGACAGAGACAGTGACACAAGATTTGAAAGTGCAAAGTCCTGGGTTTATTTAGCAAATGAAACAAAAACAAAGCCTCAACTTCTGGCTAAACAGAAACAAAACCTTCTTGGTTGAGCACTTTAGGCTTGTCCCCACGGCAGGATTTCCAGTCGGATTTACAGATGGTTTTCGAATTTGAAAGCCATCTGTAAACCGACTGTCAATCATGTGCCTAGAGTTTAATAGAAAATCTGTTCTGCTTTCCCCAATGAACGGATTTTCTCCCGGACGTTTTTTTTATACCCCTGACGGTCCGAAAATCTTAGAACATGTTCATTCCTCTGCCCGGTTTTTGTCAGTGGTTGAGGGGGAACAGTGAATCCACAAACCACGGACAGAATCGTCGCCCAAAACCACGTACACGATGTCAAAATACCGGCCGGATTTTTTTGCGCGCATTAGTAGCATAGAATGCGCCTGAAACTATGAGCCTGTTCTACTGTGGGTCATAGATTTAACACTTTCTAGCTACAAAGCGACACTTCAGGCTCAGGTAAAACACTTTTACAGTACTCTACCTGTTCTAGCAGTAATGCGCCTGGATTTTCCGTACTGAAGCTATAAATGTGCAGCTTCGTACGGTTGTATTGCGACACACCTCCAGCACACCCGATGATCTCAGACACAGTACAAAGTGCCGTGGGCACCTGATAATGCGCGCAATATTGGAGTGCGGCCGTTTTACAAATATAGCAAACGGGCTCAGGGTGAAAAGACACCAGACTTGGTACAGCCCCATTCATACATGTCATCCTTAATTTCCATAACAATCACCACTCTTAAAGGGGTTTTGCCACGATCTCATTTCATAGCTCCTGCATCCAGCTCTTCAGCTCTGTGTACTCAGAATGGGGCGTGTGTAATTTGTTTGAATTGCAGATCATGTGACCCAGCAGGATGACATCACCAGGACTTTCCTCTCTCTAGTCAAAGAAAGGTCTGTTTATTTACAGAGGTAAAAGTAGCTACACTGTTGCCTAGAGGTAATGCTTTTTACCTCCCGACACAAGGGTCCTAGGTTCAAATCCCTGCAGGAACCAAACCCGTGGATTTTTTTTTCTTTATCAATATACATAGCTCAGTGAGGTTCCTTTTTTAATTTATTTGCACTGTTTCACTAATGAATAAGGAGTATAGGGGACATGAGTAGAATGACAGCAGCTGGGGGTTTAACACTCAGGAGCTGTCTGAGAGGAGAGGTTATGTATGGGCATGTGCGACCAGGACTGAGGAGCTTGCAGCCCTGGTCGTATCCCCTGGAGACGAGCTGTAAACAATGGATCACTAAAAGGTCAGCTAAAGTAAAAGGGGTGCAAAATTTTTAATAAGGATGACTGGTGAAAATGTTTATTATTTAATTTGCAAGCTTCCCACGTCAATTTTACTTCGTGACAAAACCCCTTTAAGTTTGAATTTTAAATGTTTTAAATGAGATGCCTAAATGAAACACTAACACTATCCCATGTGCTCTACTCGAGGGAAGCTGGTCTTCATACCAAACAAATGCTAGCCATAAGGTCAAGAACATACTGCTGCTCTTCCATCCCCCTTTTCATCTCTATTCTGGATTATATACATTGGATTCTACATCATAGAAGTTGTTGGGCTCAGCTGATCGATTATTCCTTTTACAGCTTGTCTGGTGTAATTGTAATAGATTTGCTCATTATAGTACACATAATGGATCCTGGCTACATTTTTGTTAATGGTGAGTTGGGGTAAGATGGAAGAAAATCCTGCAGCCACCTCATCTTGGGCTTTAAATCATACATCCCAACCCTCCCGATTTGGCAGCTAGCAGCGGGTACTCTTTAAATGAAGGCGGCGCCGGAATAGCGTCAGGACGCTGCTCCGGGGCTACCTGGCTTATTCTCACTGACTCTGTATGGCCGCTTTACAACAACCATGCAGGTTCATTCCCCTCCTGCCTACTCCCGTGTATGTACAGCGCCCAGGGGGCATGATGAAACTGTGCGTCACATCCCCTGTGACGCTGGATCTCCTCAGTCGGCAGCCTCTGCCGGCTCAGGAGATCTCCGGAGCTGGACACGCTGCAGGGAACCTGGTGAGGTACCTCAAGTAGTTTTTTATTATTTATTTTTATTAGTTATAAGGGGCACTAACTGGCGATAAGGGGCTTCTACCTGGCTATAGGGGGAACTACCTGGCTATAAGGTGCCCCTACCTGGCTATAAGGGGCCCCTACCTGGCTATAGGGTGCACTGCCTGGCTATAAGGGGCACTACCTGGCTATAGGGTGCACTACCTGGCTATAAGGGGCACTACCTGGCTATAAGAGGCTACTGCCTTGCTATAAGGGGGCACTACCTGGCTGTAAGGGCACTTACCTGGCTATTGTGGGCTGCTACCTGGCTGTAAGGGGCTACTGCCTGGCTTGAGGGGGCTGCTACCTGGCTACAGGTTTCAAATAACTACCTACAGGGGCCTATATAACTACATAATAAGGATTTATTTTGTTGGAAGGCTTATATATCTACTTATCTACTTAATAGGAGACTGAGATACCTACCTATTGGGGGACCTATCTATAAGTCTGCCTACCTAATGGGTGCTATACACCTACCTAATTGTACCTACATACTGTCTTAGGGAATTTAACTGCTTCCTATATTAGTATACAAAACAAGTCTATGTTGGGGGCACTTTTACTGTTTCGGGCACAAGGGGGTAATTACTACCATTTGAGGCGCTATAGATGAGGAGTTTGGACAGCGATATCAATTGGTAGAGAAGTGCTGATAAAGTGAGGAGTCTAAGATGTTTGTTTTGTAACATCTACAGTGAAGAGTTGTGGTCGGGAGAAGACGTCATGGAGGTCTGGGACAGATGGAGAAGAAGAAGAAGAGAAAGAGGACAACTCTTCAGAGACGTCTCCTGTAAGTCCATGGATGTAACTTTACTTATATGTCTGCAAAGCCTGTGTACACTGGTGTCTACCAATGTATGGTCATAGTATGGTGGTATATACAGTCTGTAGAGCCTGTGTACACTGGTATCTAGCACTGTATGGTCACTGTATGGTAGAAATATTGATTTTAATGCAATGGTTTAGGTTCAAGCACAGTTTGACGGTATCTCCCAGCTCTCCTGGATGCTGAATAGGCTAGCCAATGTCCACGAAAGCTGGGTGATGCCAAATCCCTAATGTACCTTTCTTCCAGAGTTATTACACAGTTAGGTGGAGAGGGTGTGGCTTTTTGAAGGGGGCATGGCTCACAAATAAGATGGACGTGGTCATGCAAATACGCACTACGCGCGCCACCCCTTCGGATCTCCCACTTTCCCACTTTCAAAAGTTGGCAAGTATGCCTTAAACTCATCTGGAACTACTCTTGGTACACAAATGGAGTCTATGTACACATGTGGATCATCAGGGAATACTGCAGGGGCAGACCTTTTACCCCTGAGCAACTCAAAGAATGCCATATGCACTGATTTTCTATTTCTATAGAGCTTATCTGTAGTAATAATCTCTCCAGTGTCAGAAAGAGACAATATGTGAAAAGACAAGTAGTTTTACAGAAGTGCATTCTCCCTTCCATTTGAAATTCAACTTGGATCTAATCTTTTCATTGGCACAGAGCCACCACATGTTGGCTCTTGATCCAACCTGACTGTGTGAAAGAGAGAGTGGGTATGATTTTGAAGAGCTACCTTTAAAGTTGATTCTATACTTACAGTACCCTTGAGGAACAACTCCAAAGTTTTTACCCTCCTCAAGACTTGAGAAGCAGGTATAATTCCCAGGATAAGTAACTACACCAACAGGTAAATTTGACCTAATCTGTGTGGGTGGATACAAATATTCTAATTGTTTACAAGCAGAATCATTTAACGCTTGGAGCTGAAACATATGAAAGTACAATTTATATCCAGTTTTACTGTAGTAAGTTTAGGTTTAGCAGAAGCGCAGGTAAGGCAGTCAGACCTGTTTTGTGTGATAGCTGTGTATGTCACCCACTTTAACCATTCACTATTCTCTGTATATCCAGTTTCAACTGCTAGCTCATCCTCATTGGTTAAGTCTAATTCTACTTGGACACCAGCTCAGCAGTTGGGGTTGCAGAACTGGAAGGGATAGGTAGAACATTCCCAAATATTGTAAATTCAGCTTCAGTTTGATATTTATTATCTGAACAATCACCAGATCCCTCAAATAAAACGCTCCTATCATACTGCTTCCAGTTTCATAATATTTGGCTATGTTGTAAGATCCAGAATCCCCAAGTGATGGATTCCTTATCACTAGATAATGTGGCAAGCAAGCTCTTATTTTACAGTTTCTTAGCATGGTACTTGCTTTCATAATAGCCATGCATGTTAGTAGACTCTCACCATTTTTATCGTGGGGATTCAACTCAGTGGTAATAGAAATAACAATGTCCTCGGCACACGTGGAGCACTTTTGGCTTTTATTTAGCCACAGTTCATATATGTAAAACAAAACAACACGGCTTAACTTCAGCCTTGAAATGGAAACAAACACAGTTCATGTGTATCACTCACAGTTCATAGAATCCCTGGGTTCCGTCCTCACCCAGCTTGGGGGAAATTGGCACACGGCAGATTGCAGGCAGGAGCCCAGCCTTTCCACCTTCCTCTCAGTCAGCCCAAACTCACTGACTGAGCACACACCTTCCCCTGATTCTCCAGACTTCCTGCCTTAAGTAGGGTTGGCCAAAACCTGGGCCAGATACCTGGGAGCAGTCCACCCACCCTACTCTTTGGACTGCTCCAATAAAAGCCTGGCCCGGATCGACCGCTATTTAGCAGTCATACTACTAGGAATAAACCAAACGTCAGTACCCTAGCAATACTGACAACACTAGCAGGCTTTATTTCACCGAGATCAGGAACCTCGGTGACACGTATCTGCCATCCAGGACGGCACCTTGTGCCTTCTTACATATTCTACTCAATTCTGGGCGACATTTGGCTTGTAACCCCAGCTATACCTTGTATTCCAGCCCAAATCTCTCGAGGAGTTGGAGGTTTTTGCTACACAACTATAAGTGGTCCATTTGTTGAACATATTTGTCATGAAATCAGAAGGCATTTTTATTACTTTCTATAAAAAGTCAAAAGTTTACATACATTTCCTTAGTATTTGTTAGCACAGCCCTTAGACTTGGATGAAACGTTTTGGATATCGTTCCACAAGCTTCTCACTATAGTTGGTAAGATTTTTGGCCCATTCCTCCTGACAGAGTTAGTGTAACTGAGCCATGTGTGTAGGTCAACTAGCTCACACCACCTTTTCAGTTTTGCCCATAAATTTTCAATAGGATTGAGATCAGGGCATCATGATGGTCATTCAAAAACATTGACTTGGATATCCTTAAGCCACTATGTAGCCAGTTTGGCAGTATGCTTTGGGTCATTGTCCATTTGGAAGACTCATTTCCGCCAAAGCTTTAACTTCCTGGCTGATGTCTTGAGATGTTGCTTCAGTATTGCAATATAATCTTCTTTCCTCATGATGCCATCTATTTTGTGAAGTGCGCCAGTCCCTCCTGAAGCAACCCAACCCAACAACATGATGTTGCCATTCCCATGTTTCACAGTTGGGATGGTGTTTTTAGGCTTCTAAGCTTCTCCTTTTTTTCTCCAAATGTAACAATGGTCATTATTGCCAAACAGTTCAATTTTAGTTTTGTCAGGCCACAGGATATAGCTCCAAAATTGTAGATCTTTGCTTCTGTGTGCATTTGCAAACATTCATCTAGCTTTTATATGTTTCTTTTGGAGTAATGGCTTCTTCCTGGCAGAGTGGCCTTTCAGCCCATATTGATACAGTACTCATTTCACTATGGATAATAACACGATTTTGTTTATACTTTTTAAAAGTATTTATTTAAGAAAGTTTTCCATTAACATTTTTTATGAAAGAAACAACCAGAAAAAAGATACACACATGTCAGGCATTCAATCTTCTTATGATACCATAACATAATTAAAACTCTACATGTCCAGTATTAATGATATATCAATTCGAAGCATTTTGTCAATGTCCAGTGTAGTAAGCAGGTAACCAGGACCTAAGCTTCAGGTATATTGCCGGATCTTGTACTGGAGCACCCAGAGCTGCTTCATAAACAAGATGCAAAATCAGTCACACACATTCAACCCATTCACACAATTGTTCAGACAGACAATATTATTGCAACACTAACTCTTACCCCAACACCTGGCATACATCCATTCTGTAACTAACATGACTGGGCCTCAATCCACAAGCTCCAGATGTCCAGCAACCTGTCCGGGATTCCCCTAGCCTCAAATGTAAGTCTATACAATGGCAAGTCTTTGTTAACGATTTGCTTCCAGTGCCCTAAGAAAGGGGTCTTGGGTGGCTTCCAGTTTAGCAGTATACACTTCCTGGTGTAGAACATTAATAATCTGTATAGCTGGCGCTCATATTTAGTCTGAATTAATTCCTCCACTAGGCCAAGAAGGCTATTTTCTGGGGCGCAGACTTCCGGTAGACCCAACTTCTCATTAATAAATTCATGGATATCCGACCAAAACCCCTTGACAACAGGACATTCCCATGTCATATGGAGGAAGGAGCCACGTGCAGTATGACATCTAGTGCAAACTGGGGTGGGCAATTTACCCATGTGGGCCAGTCTGGACGGCGGGATAATAGACTTTTATGGAGCCATTTTTTTTGTATCAGTTGGTCTCTTGCATGATCACTGTGGCCCCCCATGTCGTTGCTAATTCCTCCCCTTATGAGCCTCCAAACTAGGGTATCCTTCCGCCATCTTTAAATTTACTGCTCCAGAGGCGACGGTTGGCAACTTAGGATATTTCTGTAAAAGGTGGAGACTGGCTTCCTGGATTTTCCTTTAGCTACTTGTTCCAGAGTATCACAAGCCAATGGAATATTGCCACTCCCGAACTGTTTAAAACAAGCGCGGCGCAGTTGAAAATATCTAAAAAGGGTTCCTCTATCTAGCCCAATCGTATCAACCAGTTCCTGGAAGTCTAGGAAGCGCCCTTTGACATACAGCTGTCCCAGGTATTTTATTCCTTTCCTTGGCCAGATTTCAAAATCCATTAGAGAGGCAAGTTCCGGGAGCTTATCATTTCTCCACAAAGGTATGTATGGTGACCAAGAGTCCCGATCCCAATCACCTCAATATATGCCTACAAACTTTCTCCACACAGCCACTGTCACTGCCATAGTAGCCGTTTAGGATTGCATCTGGTACTTCCCTTGCCTATACACCAAGTTGGACAATGCCTTATAAGACCCTATCAGTGCAGCCTCTAATCCCACTGTCGGATTGTTGCGATCAGCTCCAATCCACCATCCTGCATATGACAACTGCACGGCTACATGATAAATGTAGAAATCCAGCAGTGCCAACCCCAATTAACCCTCAGACCCGAGAAGGCTCCAAAAGTATCAACCACATCCAAGAGCGTCTCCAGGGAAAGCTTGGGATCCGCCAGGTAAACCAGTTGGTCATCGGCATATAAGGATACCATCTCCGTAATCCCCTTTATATTCCATCCCTATCCATGATCTTTGTGGAGAGGAGTATGGGGTTTTGATAGGGGCAAACAACAAAGGGGAGCACCCCCTCCCTGTCCCCTACCAAGGGAAACGTGAGAAAATGCATTACAAGAACTTGGCCTTGGGTTTCCAATTTACGGTTGAATCACCAGGTTTCGGGAAACCCCATGGACTCCAACACCCCCCACATAAATCTCCATCCCCGAGTCAAACGTTTTGTTATCAAGTCCCAAAAATTACTCTACAGCCAAAAAAATTATCATGGGTTATCTGAAGTTAGATAAACCCTTTCTCAATTTTAATGCCCTGGACTTCCCACAAAACCCCGATGGTACCCCAAAATTGATAAATGTGGAATATCTAACGCCGGTATTTTGCAAATTTTAAATCTTATTTATGAGAAAATGGGTCGGTATGATTGGCACAAGTCTGGGGGTCCCCTGTTTATGGATCACAATATGATTGATGAGAAGGGGGTAGCTCCCCAAACCTAAAAAAGCACCCTTTGTGTACCCCCCTCTATTTTGGGGCCAACCCCCCCCTATATTCTTAAAAATTCTTTTGTAGCCACCCCCCCGGGCCTGGGGCCTTACCCGGGGCCATTGCCTTTTGCTCATATTTTCTTGTTGATCCCCCCCTGCTAGGACCCCCTCCCTCCTTCGTTTGCGGAAGCGAAATGGACTGAGGAAATCCCTGATTTGGCTTTGAGTAGTTGATTGGGAGAAATAAAGTTTGTAATAGTCTGCAAATTGTTTCGGACCGGGGCAAAACACCCTCCCCCTTTTGGGTTACGGTTCCAGCAACCAAGTTTTGGGAGTCTTGTTTTGCCAAAAAAGGGCCCGCGCCCCACTATTTTTTTCTCCTCAATTTAAAAACTGTGTGCCGCTGAACAGCAATCTCTTTGGGTATTGGGTAAGGGGGGGGAAGGGTGGGGGGGCACAAAAGGATAAGGATTCAAATAATTGTGAAAGGGGGGTTTGAAAAAAAGGGCCGTTCATTTTAAAGTTATGCCCCGGGAAACACACTGGGGCAACCCAAATTTTTATATTTCAGGTTTTTTTGTTGTGGTTGTGAACCATTCTACCCCCAAAACTACCTTTCAAGGAAAGGGAAAAAATTTTAAAATAGGGGGCCCCCTTGATCTCCCCGTAACATCAAAGCCTTCTACCTTTCTCCCCCCTGGGACTTGAGCACTTGGGGTTTAACCTCCCCCTTGTTGCCCCAGAAAATTGGGTTGAGTCACCCCCACCAGAAGGGGGGAGGTCAGAGATCCCGAGGGAAATATCTGAGTGCACCCGGGGTTTGAGTCTTGACTAGCAAAGGGTCGATGTGGGGGAGTGACCCCCAGTTTCTAGTGACAAAAACTGTTGTCGTTTGGATGCCTCCACGAATACCTCAGTAGTTTCAAGATTTGCCATGCAAGGGTGGGATCATGTGATGGTTGGGGCACGTCTATTAACCTGGTTAACTTATTTTAACCCTTTTTTCACAAAACCCGGGGTATTGGGGAAAGTGCCCGAAAGGGGGGGGAAAGTTGGTCCAGAATAGTCCCCGAGAAAGGTGGCGGAATATAAACCCTCCTCACAATGTACTCATATTCACGAATTAGTGATCTCATCACTACAAACCGGCTGGATGGGTCTATGTGGACATGCAACAACTGAAATGGAAGATTTTTTGCAACCATAATTGAAACACCTCTCGCATAATTAGAGTATACCGCATGGTAGCACGTTCCTATCCAAGGCCTTTTCAAGGCCATAATCTTTTGACCCTTAAGATGCTTTTCATGTAGTATGATAATATTAGGATTGTATGGTCGGAGAAAATTAAAGACCAGTGCTCTCTTAATTTTACAATTTAGGCCCCTGACATTCCAAGAGATTACCATAAAAGAAATCTTGTTTATACTTGCATATAATGTTTGTACAGATGAACAAGGCACTTTCAGGTATCTGGAAATTGCACCCAAGGATGATCCAGACTTGTGCAAGTCCACTATTCCTGATATCTTGGCTGATTTCTTTAGACTGCCATGATGTTATACACAGAAGCAGTGTGTTTCTGGTGTGCTTTAAAAAAAATACACAGCTGTGTCTCTTAAACACATGACATCATCATATCGGCTGTCTCAAGTTGTTTAAAGGCATAGTAATCCTAGTGTATGTAAACGTTTGACTTTGCAGAAAGTAATAAATATGCCTTAAAAATTCTCTCATTATTCTGGCATTTGGCAAATATAAATTATTTTGGTAATCCTAATTGACCTAAAACAGGTAAGGTTTATTCTGATTTCATGTCAGATAGTGAGAAAAACATGCAGATATATATTTTTATATAGTGTATATAAATTTCTGGTTTCAACTGTATACCATAGGACAGGAACCCAATAACCTTTAGAAACATATTTTTCGCTCCCTCCTCCCTGGAACCGGTAACATCTTCCTCAGTGATTCTTTCTCCTACTCTCCACACTACAGAAATAAGCAAGAAAATTAAAAAAATGCATTATAAGTACTGTCTTTTATTGTCCTTTTTGAAAGCAAACCTCTTCATTTAGATTTTAAAATTCTTTCCTTCCTTAGGAAAGGTAGCTTTAAGGGGTAGAATGGTTCACAACCACAAACTAAACAAACCTGAAATATAAAAATTGGTTGTCCCAGGGTGCTTCCTGGGCAGATAGACTTTAAAATGAACTGGCCTGTTTTTATCTATCCCTCGCTTCACAATGTGATGCTTGAATCCTTAATCCTCTTAGTATCTGGTATTGTAACCTTTCTGCAATGTGAAACGTTGATCTAATTTGGTCTCCCCTCCAGTTTCACAGAGGTATGTGTCATCAGAAATACTTTGTAGGGTCCATAAAATCATGGTTCCAGGGCTCTACTCACATGTCTTTTAATGACCAACTGGGGGTTATGAATGGCTTGCTCTATCCCTAATGCATCCATGATCTCTTTCATGATGCTGCGGTGAAATGTATGCCTTGATCACTTTGAATTGTATCAGGAACTCCATATCAGCATATTACTTCTGACAGTAGCTTCTTGGCTGTGGCTTGAGCAGTCACTTTAGCAACTGGGTATGCTTAAAATCATCCAGAGAACAGATCAGTACAGACCAGGATGTACTCCGACTTTCCCACTCGAGGAATGTGTATAGTCTGCTAAAGGATAGTCTGCTCTGAGAGTATGATGCTGTGGGGTCTTTACTGTTCTTCCCACATTGTTTCTTGCACATATCATACATCCTTGAGTGTATTTGGCAGCAGCAGTTGTGAACCCAGGGGCACAACAAAACTTGTTGAACAGGTCGGCCATGACAGTCTTTGATTGGTGTTTTACTCCATGCGCTGCTTGGGCCATTACAGGATAAAGAGTCCTTGGAAGACACAGCTTATTTCCAACTGCTCATAATTCTTCTGATGTATTCCATTCTTCTCACAACAAATATTTTTCTGCAATGGCCTGTTGCAACTTTTTCAGGATATCAAAATCCAGGGTTGCCCATGGTGTTTCTTCATCCTGGTTCGGGCTGCTGAATTAGCTGTTTGATCAGCTATGTTGTTTCCTATTGCTTCACTGGTGTCTGTTCTTTTACCTTGATGACTGCAACTTTTGTAGGTAGTAGCAAAGTTTCCATCAGCACCCGCACTTGTTTTCCATTCTTTATAGATTGTCCATTTGCTGTAAGCAATGATCTTGCTTTCCATATTGGACCATAGTCATGTGAAATCCCAAAAGCATAATGTGAGTCTGTATATACATTGACTGTATGTCCTTCAGCATGCTTGCAGGCAACAATGATTTTAACTCAGCTTCTTGGGCAGACAAACATATGTAGAGGCAAGGCTTCAGCTTTCATGGTCTCTGAAAAAGTACTGTCACGGATCACGCCGCGGTCCCCTGCCAGGGACCGCCAGCGTGTCGTGCCTTCCTGGTACTTGCCTGTCCTGTTGCTTCCTGGGGTCCTGTCTGTGCACTGCGCCTCCTAGGACGCGCGGCAGCTTCCTGCCTTTTATTAGTTTCCTGTTCTTTTGCACCTTCCTCTTCACCTCTGACCCTGGCTATAAGAGGAAGTTCCTGCCTTTACTCTGGGTCAGTCCATTGCAGTCTCCTGCTGTGTCTTGCTGAGTCCATCTTGAGCTCCTGCCAGTGTCTCTGGACTTAACCCTGGAGATGCTGGTCAAGTTTCTGTGTCATCTCAGCTCCTGACCATCTGACTGTCTCATGTTGTCTTGTCTCATGTCTCTGCACCTGTCTTGTGTCCTGCCTTGGCACCTGTTCCTTACCTGCTGTATCCTGCCGTGTCACCTGTTCAGTACCTGCTTTATCCTGATGTATCCTGCTGTGTTCCTGTGTACGTTTTTACCTGCCTTTGCATATGTTTTTTCCTATGTTCCTGTCATGCAAACCCTTTGGGTGTCACCGCAGGTAGCCACGTCGGGGGGGTGCGACCTGGGGGTCCCCGCAGCGAAGTGTCCGCTTTGCGGCGGGCTCCGGTGAAACCAGGGGCCCCCCTTTGACTCCGCTCCTGGCGTGGTTTCCACATACCATCCCCCGCCTGCGGTGATCACAGAGGATCCACACCCGGATGCAGCGGTCGGCTTCGGCGGGGACGTTTTGGGTTTTCGCCGTATCGTTACAGATGGACTGACCATGGATCCCGCCGTGGTGACCTTGTCTACGTTTTTCTGCTGCTGTCTTGTCAGTTTGTGTCAGTCTGTCCGCTGGCTCATGGTTCGCCCAGAGTGTCTGTCTGTCCGCTGGCTCATGGTTCGCCCATAGTGTCTGTCTGTCCGCTGGCTCATGGTTCGCCCAGAGTGTCAGTATCTCTGTCCGCTGGCTCATGGTTCACCCAGAGTGTCTGTCTGTCCACTGGCTCATGGTTCGCCCAGAGTGTCTGTCTGTCCGTTGCCTAGCTCATGGCCCAGCCCAGAGCGTCCGTTGCCTAGCTCATGGTCCAGCCCAGAGCGTCCGTTGCCTAGTTTATAGTCTAGCCCAGAGCGTCCTTTGCCTAGCTCATGGTCCAGCCCAGAGTGTCCGTTGCCTAGCTCTGGTCCAGCCCAGTTTCCGTGCCTAGCTCAAGGTGCAGCCCAGAGCGTCCAATGCTAGCTCATGGTCCAGCCCAGAGCGTCCGTTGCCTAGCTCATGGTCCAGCCCAGAGCGTCCGTTGCCTAGCTCATGGTCCAGCCCCGAGCGTCCGTTTTTTCTAGCTCATGGCCCAGCCCAGAGCGTCCGTACCCATTTTGGTGCTTTTCCCCGCCCTAAGTCCCTCCCTTTCTTGCCTAGTCCCGTTTGTTTCCTCCCATGCACCTCCTTATCTAGGTGTTCCCTATACTGGCTATATACAGCCTGTACTTGATTTTGTGGTTGCCCCTGTAGAAGTTGTGGGCCTCTGACCTATGTGGAATGCTATTTTTGTGATTTGAAGGGGGAGGAGGTGGTTTGAGGGGGGGGGGGGCACTGTCACGGATCACGCCGCGGTCCCCTGCCAGGGACCGCCAGCGTGTTTGGCCCTTCCTGGGTACTTTTTCCTGTCATGTTGCTTCCTGGGGTCCTGTTTGTGCACTGTGCCTCCTAGGGCGCGCGCGGCAGCTTCCTGCCTTTTATTAGTTTCCTGTCCTGTGCACCTTCCTCTTCACCTCTGACCCCTGGCTATAAGAGGAAGTTCCTGCCTTTACTCTGGGTCAGTCCATTGCAGTCTCATGCTGTGTCTTGCTGAGTCCATCTTGAGCTCCTGCCAGTGTCTCTGGACTTAACCCTGGAGATGCTGGTCCAGTTTCTGTGTCATCTCAGCTCCTGACCATCTGTCTGTCTCCTGTTGTCTTGTCTCATTTCTCTGCACCTGTCCTGTGTCCTGCCTTGGCACCTGTTCCTTACCTGCTGTATCCTGCCGTGTCACCTGTTCAGTACCTGATTTATCCTGATGTATCCTGCTGTTTTCCTGTGTACGTTTTACCTGCCTTGCATATGTTTTCCTATGTTCCTGTCATGCACCTTGGCTGTCACCGCAGGTAGCCACGTCGGGGGTAGCGACCTGGGGGTCCTGCTTTGCGGCGGGCTCCGGTCAAGACCAGGGGCCCCTTAGACTCCGCTCCCTGGCGTGGTCTCCACATACCATCTCGGCTGCGGTGATCACAGAGGATCCACACCCGGATGTCAGTCCACAAAGAGCTCGAAATCAGGCTTTTCCAATGGTTGATCTATAATGTGCACAAAACCCTTTACTCATCCTACATTAATTGAATACAGTCTTGCTGTTCATCTGGGGATGGAAGATACTCAGAAAAGGGACTTCCCACACTACCCCCCCCCCCCCCACACAACTTCAAAGGCAACAAAGTGGAGGGATTCAGGGTGGTATAACGCTGAATTGTAACATTGAACCTGTGTGAGTATTGCAGAAATGTCATGAGGGCCATACACAGTAACTGGGTAATTTAAGGTCATCTCTGCACTTTTGTTGAGCATGGCTTGTACTACAATGACATCCCTTACGCAAAATGGAACTCCCCTTGCAACTGGTTCTAGTCTGGCGGAATAATAAGAAACTGGACGTTGTTGAAAAGCTCTGGATTGGGTCAAAACAGTACAGTCTCAAAGGTTTTATCCGGTATACGTAGGGCAGGAGATGACAAAACGATTATTTTCAGCATATACAATGAGTCAATAGCTTCATCGGTAACTGAGAAGGGAGTGGTTTTCAAACAATCATACAAGGGCTGCACTAAAGCTAAAGCATTTCAAATCCACGGTCTACAAAAGGATACCAATCCCAAAAAATGAGGGAAGTAATGGAGTTTGGAGTGCCAATGTTTTCTATGAATTTTTTCCTTTCAGTAGTTAGATGTCTTACCCCTTGTGAGATGCAATATCCTAAAAACACCAGTGTTGTACAACATATCTGGAGCTTTTTCCTTGAAACCTTACAGCCCTTTTCATGTAGGAATGTTAGTAAAGAAACTGATGTCAGTTTACTCATATCTAATGATGTAGTAAAATATCAGCACGTTGTCTAAGTATTGGAGGCCTACAGTTTCTGGGGATGGTAGCGGAATCTCTGCTAATCCCTGGGCCAATACTGCTGTAAACATACTAGAGGAGTTCTGTGCACCTTGGGGTAACACAACCGAAGCATACTGCTTTGATTTGTGGGTTAAAGAAAATAGATACCAGGAATCTTCATGCAGTGAGACTGACCAGAAGGCATTTGCAAGATCAATAACCGTGAAGTGGCTTGCAGTGCTGGGGATTTGTGTGTGGATTTGCTACGATGGGAGTATTTAAGACCATCATTGCATTTACTGCCCAGAGGTCATGAACCATCCCATATTACTCTACCTTCTTTTGTACAGGGTACAATGGTGTGTTGCATGAGATCATAGTTACAATAATAACTCCCTTTGCCAAAAGTTCCTGTATATCCATTTGAGCGATTCCAAGTGAGTACTATATTTTTTTTGGTAAAGGAAATCCCTCTTTTAATTCTACCTTGGAAGGTGGAACATTAAGTCTTCCTACGTCAGTTGTTCCCATTGACCACAATTCAGATTGAAACAGATTGAACCAAATTCTCTGTCTCATCAGGGTTTAAAGAGGAAATAAAAAAAATTCATGGGTTGCGGTCACAAGCAAGTAGCAGACAAATTTCTTCTTCATTTAATGTACCTTGTAATTTTATATACTGAATGCAGGTATTGATTTTTGACAACATATCAGCCCCCAAAAGATTCAGTGCTGCAGTATCACTGATGAGACAGCAGAGAAAGCTTTGTGTGGGCTCGAATCCCACCTGTTAGTGGTGTTGAAACTGGATGACCATCTACTCCCACACATGAAATAGTGTCTTGGCAAAGAAGGGTTTGATCAACAAGTGTGTTGTGAATGACGCTAATGGAGGCTTCAGTGTCTAATAGGAAAACTTTCAAAATCGCCAGTGTATCAAATACTTATTTTCCCCACTGTAGTTAAGTTAGGTATCTAGGCTCCCAGTAAGGAGGCAGTGCCTCCACTCTTTATAAAACCCTCTATTTGAAAATAAATAAAACTCATCTCTTACTATTCCCCTAGGGTACAGTTTGCTCCATTAGCATATATAATAATCTTGAAGTCTTTCTTTTGAATAATCATGTATGTAAAAACATATTTATTTATATACAGTGGATGCAGAAAGTATTCAGACCCCTTAAATTTTTCCCTCTTTGTTTCATTGCAGCCATTTGGTAAGGCCCAAAAATTTATTTTTTTGCTCATTAATGTACACTCTGCACCCCATCTTGAAAGAAAAAAAATAGAAATATAGATATTTTTGCAAATTTATTAAACAAGAAAAACTGAAATATCACATGGTCATAAGTATTCAGACCATTTGCTGTGACCCTCATATTGCCAAGTTGGGTGATAATGCTAGGGAATCAGTCTCAGAAACACTGCTCTTCCTTGCAGCCGGAAGAGCATCCCAACTAGTAGTCGGGGGGATGGGAATGCAAGTAGAAAAAGACACTTAGTAGTTGTAGGGGAATCTATAATCTGGAAGACGGATAGAATAATTTGCCGCCAGGACCGCCTTAACCCTGGTGCCAGGGTTCATCATGTGGTGGAATGGGTGGATAAATTACTGGGAGGGGCTGGCGATGACCCAGCTGTCGTGCTTCATGTTGGAACCAATGACAGAATACATGGTAGGTGGAGAATCCTAAAGAATAATTAAAGAACTAGGCTTAAAACAAAAGGGAAGGAACTACAAGGTTGTGTTCTCCGAAACACTGCCTGTGCCATGTGCTACGCAGGAAAGACAGCGGGAGCTCAGGGGGTTAAATGCATGGCTGAAGTCTTGATGTAGGACAGAAGGGTTTGGGTTCTTCGAGCACTGGTCTGATTTTTCATTGGCAATCTAGCTACATTAGCCCATGTCTGGAGGTCTCTCTCGTGTATGAATGCCAAGGATTTTAAATGGATGAATAAAGTATAAGCAACAATGCTTTTTATTTAGCCCAGTCTGTACATGCTTTAATGTCTGCCTTTAGTGTCTGAGCTATTTGAGTCGGTTCATGCTTTTGTTTGCTGCTTTTGATTTTTCATTGGGTTACAATCTGTTTTCACAGATAAATTGCACCTGAATGGAGGGGGGTCTGCTGTGCTGGGGGAGAGAATTCTAGAAGGGGTGTGGGAGTATTTAAACTAGGGGTGAGGAGGGAGAACTGTCTAGAAAATGAAAGGGTCGATAGGTTAGAGCGTTGGCAGACTATATTGGCGGGTGGAGAAGTGGACCATGGGGGGGGGGGGTGGACTAGTACAATGGATAAGGAGATCCATGTGATGCAAACAAGCATTTAAGATATAGGTGCCCACAATATCTCATGTAACCTCATGCCATCTACTAAGTGTGTAATATATAATGACTAGTGTTTAGCGATTACGTTGGCTATCGACATCGGGCGATAGTCGATAGGTGGGCCCACCATCGAAAAGGGTTTTTCAAATAGGAGCAGTCGATTATGGGATGCCCAAAATTTAAAGTCTTGGGAGACCCAACCCAACACCTTATTCTTACACCCAAAACGGGCTGGGGAGGGGGAAAATTAACATCCCAACAGTCAAAATGGTTACGTGCTAAACCCTTGGGGCAACACATTTTGGTTTTTTAAAAAGCCACGGAAAAAAAAAACACACACCTTTTCTTTTCCCATTTTCTTGTCCACAGCATGACCCTTAAACCTGCACCCCCCCCAAAAATTTAAAAAAAGTGCCAGAAGGCGTTGATTTAAACCCCATCTTTTCTTATTTAAAAGGGAAACATTGAATATCCCTGCCTGGAACCCCAGCATGAACCCCAAACCTGCTTGCCCCCCAAAAGGGTTTTAAAAAGTGCCAAAAAAAAAGGAGGTCTTTAAAACCACCTTTTTTATTTTTCACTGGACTTTGACTTTTACCTGTCCGGGGCCCACAGCATGCCCCCAAACCTGCATGCCCCCCAAATTTTAAAAAATTTTCCGGGAAAAAAAAAAAGGAGTCTTTAAACCCCAACCTTTTTTAGTTTTTATGGCCCTTGACTAAAACCTGTCCTGGGCCACGGGCATGACCCCCAAAACCTGCATGCCCCCCAAAACTTTTTAAAAAGGGCCCGGAAAAAAGGAGTCTTTCAACCCCCCATTTTATTTTCCCCCCCTGGCTTTGGGACTATCCCTTGTCCTGGGCCACGCAGACCCCCCCCAAACCTGCATGCCCCCCACATTTAAAAAAGTGCGGGGAAAAAGGAGCCCTTTTAAAACCACCATTTTGTTAAAAGGACTTTGACTATACCTGTCCTGGGCCACAGCGGGGGACCCCCCAAAAACCTGAAATGCCCCCCCAATTTAAAAAGTCCCCGGAAAAAAAAAGGAGTCTTTAAACCCCTTTTTAGTTTCATTTGGACATTGACTATCCCTTTTCCTGGGCCCCCGCAGACCCCCAAAACCCTGATGACCCCCCATTTTTAAAAAAAAGTGCGGGAAAGGGGTTTTTTAAAACCCACCATTTTTTTTTCCCACTGGACTTTGGACTTTTTCCTGCCCTTGGGCCACAGAAATGAGCCCCAAACTGCAAACCCCCCAGATTTAAAAAGTCCCAAAAAAAAGGAGTCTTTCAAACCCCATTTTAGTTTCACGGGGACTTGACTATACCTGTCCTGGGCCACAACTTGCCCCGGGGCCCGGGAAGTTCCCCTTTTGGGTGCGGTGAGAGCCAAGGCGACGCCCGTCACCCAAATTAAAACACGCAGGTTAAAATTGCCCTGATGACGCGGGCAAACAAAAAATTGTCATGCTGAAAGCCGGGGAAAGGGGATGGGTTGGAAGTGTGAGAACCCCCACCCTTTTCCTCAGTACAAGCAAACCGGGGTTACCCTTGCCCCCCGTATAAAGTGGGGCCCCCAAAATTTGAGTTTAAATTGGGGAAATATTTGGGGGTTAAAACCCCTCCTTTTACCCCCGGTGCCCTTTATCTTGGCATTTTTTTTTCTCATTTTACTAAACGTGCTGGAGGATAGGGGTCTCTTATTTTTGGTTCTCTGCCCGGGGGCCCCCTTTATCCATGTCCTCTGAAAAAACCTACATCTGGTCAAGTTTTCCTTTACCTCCCTTGTCAATTCAAAAGAAATTTTTTTAACAGCTATTTTGTACATCCCAATTTTTTTAGTCTTTAATTTAGAAAACACTTTTTTAAAAATGGGAAATTAAAAAATTCCCCCTTTGTCTTTGTTTCTCTTTTTTAGTTGTTTTAAAAATGGGTTGTCTCAAAAAGGGGATTGATAGCTATTTTAAAAGATCTTCCCAAAAAAAAGCCCATTTTGCAATATGGGGTCCATTAAAAATGGTCCCCCCCTATTCCTTTTTTCTGCCCGCCCAAACACCCTTGACCCAACTCTTTGGGACCATTGTAAAAGGGAACAAATGTCTTTTAAAGAAACAACTTTTTTTTGGAAAAAAGGACGTAGTATAGCTGCATGTCACGGGCAAAATCCCCCAAAAAAATTCAAAACATGCCCCCAATGAGCCAACTTTTGAAAATTTTTTAAAGAAAAAAATGTTTTTTGAAAAAACTTTTTTTAAAATAGGACCTTGGGATTGCTGCTTTTTAAAAGCAGAATGCCCCAAAAAATTATAAAAAATACTTCTCACCCAACTTTTAAAAATTTTTAAAGGAAAAAATTGCCATTTAAAGAACCCACATTTCTGTTCCAAAGCACCATGATTATTGCTTTATCTCACAGAAATGACCCCAAAAAATTTATAAAAAATGATTTCTCAGCCCCCTTTTTAAAAATTTTTGAGGCAACATAAACCCCAAAAACCATTGAAAAGGTGAAAAATTCTAAAGTAAAGTGGGGAAAATGGAATATGGTTTTGCCCAGGGAAACCCTTTTGGGGGTTTCTTTTAGTCCCCTAACAGCAAAACCGCAAAAATGAACTTTTGGGGAAATTTTGAAAATAAAAATTCCCAGTAAAAAAATGATCTTTTTAAAAAAAATAAGTTTTTAAAGGGGGACCTTTTCCCTGTTTGGAGAGGAATGTGAAGTAGACCAGCAAAAAATCGGGGGACCTCGGCAATTGGGGCAACAATTTTCATCGGGAAGACCCTCCCTGATTCACCCTTGATAAAATTTAAAACGTTTCCAAAATTATCTGGGGAAAAAGCCGGATGCTTTTTGCTTTAATGACTCCCCCGGGCTGTGCGGGAAGGCCGCCAGATAGGGAGGGCCGGCTGCGGGGCCCGGGGACAACACCTCTATGGCGTGGCGGGGCCACCCTCGGGCCATTCGTCCATTTTGGTTTCCCCGGGAAGGGCCCTTTGGGTCCGGAAAAAAAATACAAAAAACATCGGTGTTGAGACGCAGATAGTCGGGAAACCATAAATCTTAAGCTGGTTTTGGGTTTTTGTATTTTGTGGCCGGAATTAACCATGGGTTGGGGAAAGGTGGAAAATTTAAAGGGATTCCCAGAGGTCCACCCATTAGGCTTCTGCCCCCCTTTTGCTGCTGCTGCCGTTTTGCTGTGTACGGCTACTTGGAACTCTATGTGTCCGTCGCTGGCGTTGTTCCACCGTGACAGGGGGAAGAACGGGAAGGAAGACCCCAACAATTCTCCATTTTGATCAATCAGAAAGGTTTCCCCACCTTTTTTTTTTTCCTTTTGCATTTTACGCTCTATTTGGGTGGGGGGAAAGGGAAAGTGCTGAGTTTTGTTTTGTACCGGGGATAAAAGTAGGGTGGCCACCCAGTAACTGTTGTTCTTTTTAAAGGGCCTTAAGGGGGAGGATCATGTTGGAGGAAATTTGGAGTTTCCAAGCACTCATGTGAGGATGGACCCCTTGATTTCCCAAAACCCTCTGGGTTGGGGGGGACTAACAAATCATTTTCCTCATCTGCCTCAAATTCCCCCAACCTTTTTCCCCAAGGCCCCAGGGCCGTGGGTTTTGTCTAGGAAAAACCCCCCTTGACCCTCCCCCTCCGTTTTCCCCCGGCAACAGCTTCAACACAGCCCTGACTTCCCTTAGATAAATGCCCCCCTGAAAAGCGGGGTGCCCCCCTTGCATAGCTCTGGCCCCTGAACCCTGCCTAATGAAGACCGATAAAATTGAGAAACTGTGGGGCCCTTTGTGGTTTTGGGACGGAGAGAAAAGGCTCCGTGTCTGCATCTGTGCCCCTAAAGTTTGGGGCTCGATTGAGAGGAAAAAGATGGTTGGCCCTGCCCGTTTTTTGAGTTCACGTTAAAAATTTTGTGGGCAGTTTAAAAAATTTCTTTTGATAAAAATATGTAAACGAGGGGGGTCTAAAAAGTTTTTTCTTTTTAGGGATAGATAGCATAAATGATCTGTGTCCGTCTCCCCCCCCCCCCGTCGCTGGGGGGCCCTTTGGATGTTTCGAGTGTCCAACATCGTTCCAGAACTAAGTTTCACCACAAGGGGTCATGCTGAAAAGGGCATCGTCCCCCACTGACCTTTTTTGGTGGCTTCTTCAAAACTGGAAAGGATGGTGCAGAGCTCTTTAAACCTGCCTCCACCCCGGTGGGCTCAACCCCCCCGAGGTCCCGGCACCGCTGATTTTTCGGGCCCATGTGTCACTTCGTACTGGGAAAAGGGCTTTGGGCGCTGCTACCACAATCGTGGGCATGGGGAAAGGGTGGTTTTTCCAGCGTGTTGCCACCGTCAACAATGAGAGGGTTGACGGGGAGGCCAGCTGGCTGAAAACGAAAGCCAGGGGGGACGAAGCGGGGTTTGCGAACGGGGGAAAAGTGCGAATTTCAGACCTCGAGCCTTCTTCAGGGAGGCAGTCCAGACCCGGGTTTGTCTTTTAAAAATTTTGGTTTACAAGGTTCATGACTTTTGCCAGGCAAGGGAGTGAAACAGCCTACCCATCTTTTAAGGGGGGCCAGGGAGATTTCGCCCGTTATCGCACCCACCCCTTTCCTTTGGGACAAAAGGGTTTTTGTCACCCCAGCGCCCCTCGGGTTTTCATTGCCCGGGGAAACCGTCCCAGCTCCTGAAACCTTTTGTGTGGCGGTCTCCAAGGCAGATTAATTTTAAACCCGGGGGTGTCTCGGGCAAGTGATGCCACCAGAGGACCTTGGGGGAAAGGGGCCCGCACCATCCTGCGGGGGGTTGGGGCAGAGGGCGTGGGCCGAGCCTTTAGAGCCACCTTTAACCCCAGAGACATTCCACCCAGCTTTCCCCCGTGAGCTGTCAAGAGATTTTTAGCACCTTTTTGGGGTGTTTTCTAGTCCCTGTGTCGGTGGTGAGATGGTTTTCCCCCGGGCAAAAGATGCAAAACAACGCGCTTGAAAAATTTTAAAATGGCACGTGGCTGGCCAGGGCCCGGGGGCCCTTTTCCCGGAAAGAAAAACCTTAAATCGGCATCTGGTTTTTGGGGGGGGGCGGGGCCATTTAAAGGGGGCGGAAACCCCCTTTTGTGTCCCCCAGACGGGGAAAAGGGAACATTTCCAAGGCCCAAAAAACCTGGGAAAAGCCGGGCAATTCAGGTTTTGGGGTTTGGGGGGGTTTGGGGGGTTTAAAAATGTTTCTTTTGCTCCCAAACCTGGAAGACAGGAAAGGTGGTGCTAGACTGGCCATGTACAGGTGCAGGGGGCTCAAACTGGGGGGAAGGAGAAGGGGGTAGGGGGGGGTTTCTGGAGGTGCTGGTGGGGACTCGGGCGACGGTGGAGGTGAAACAGAGGTGATCCTGATCATGGGCTCTGAGGACATGGGCAGCCTGAAAGGGAAAGCTTGGTTTATGGCGGAGGGAGGCCCGGGGACAGGGGGTTTTGACCGTGGTTGGAGGCCCCGGGGGTCGGTTTGGCCTTTTTTGGCCAAGTGTTCCCTCCCCTTTCAAATTATGCATTCGCGCATTTTGACTTGGGCATGTTGGGGGGTGGTTTTTAAAACCCCCAAAGGGGGTTGCCTCTACCCTTAAAGCCCTTTACGGCAAAGGGGCATTTTTGACATCGCTGGGTGAAACCCCGGGGGCTTGCTCAAAGAAAAGGCCCCGGCTTTAGAGGTCCTGGACCTTTTTGACGGCCCCAAAAAGCGGGAAACGGGGGGTTTGGCTGACCGTGGTTGGGGGGAAACATAACAGCGGACTTCTGCGGGCCGCCCCTCTCCCTTTTTTTTTGGGGGGAAACCCCTATTGACACTACCCCATCGTCTTCCTCCTCGTTCCCCTGATGAAGCGCTCGCAAGCAAATTCTGTCGTTTATCATCATCCCTCAAACAACCCCGGTTTACTTGGTGTCCCTGACTTTCTGCTTCCCGAAGGTGCGGGGTACAAGCAAGGGCATTGCAAGGCGTTGCCGACCCCCCCGGGATTTTTGCCCCATTGACCGGCTTCCTTCAAACCCCCTCGGTTTGGGATTTAGGGAAATGGGCGTTTCAGAGAGACTAAATCATCCCCCTTTATCTTTTAACATGCCTTTGGGCCCCAAACCCCATTTTGTCATCAAAGAGGGCTTCAGGGGCAATGGATTAAACCCCGTTTGGGGGGTACACGGTTGGGCATTTGGGGCTGAAATTTATGTTGGGCGGTTTTTGATGATGTGATGAGAATTTGTGGCCATGACTGGGAGGGGCGAGGATGTAAGAATGCTAGATGGGAGGTTGCATTTAAACCCCTGAAAAGGGCAGATTGGTGACGATGTTCGTTACTTAGATTTCACAAGGGCCCTTTACCCAGCGGTTTAAAGGGGTCACGGTTTGCAAAATGAAGTTTTCCCCTGGCAAAGCTTTTTTGTCGCCAGCACTGGGGAAAGGGGCAAACCCTTTTTCGTACCTCCCACCTCCAAAGTGCTAACCCCCTCTTTGCTCGGTTACCACCTGCATTTCGCTCCAGTTTAGAAATATAAAAAATTTTAGAAAGGGATGGAATAGTTTTGGAAAAATTCTTATTAAAAGACCGCAAATCACAAATTTCTCAAATCCCTCTAATCAAAACAAATTGGGTGGATTCAAAATTTTAAATGCAAAAGGGGTCCCAAACAACAAAAAATTTGGGTGGGCAAAAGTTTAAAAAAAAGTATCTGTTTTTGTTTTGGATAATACACGGTTTTTTTTGCAACCCTTTCCCAAATTTACCTGTGGTGACATAGAATTGCTGTTTTAAGAATTTTTGTGGGAAATTGCGTCAATGAACAAAGTGGGTGTGCAAAAGTCAAAAAACATGTATCTGTTATGTTTTCGTATAATTTTCAAAGGTTTTTTTTCCCTTTCCCAAATTTACCTGTGGTTTACAAAAGAATTTTCGGGTTTTTAAAATTTATGGGGAAGCTGCGTCAATGAAAAAAAAGCTGGGTGCGCAAAAAATCAAAAAACACGTATCTGTTATGTTTTCCTATAATACACAGTATTTTTTGACCTTTAAAACACCCGTGGTGGGTATAGAAATTTTTGTTTTTTAAAATTTACGTGGATGCTGCGGGCAATGAAAAAAAGTGGGTGCGTAAATTTTCAAAAAACCAAAAGGGATCTGTTTTGTTTTCGTATAATACCGGGATTTTTTGCACCTTTCAATCCCTGTGGTGCTATGAATTGTGTTTTAAAATTTACGTGGAAGTTGCGTCAATGAAAAAAGTGGGTGTGCAAAATCAAAAAAAAAAAAATTTTTTCTGTTATGTTTTGTTTTAAACAACGGGTTTTTTTTTGCACCTTTTTAATTCCCCGTTTGGGGTATAGAATTGCTGTTTTTAAAATTTATGTGGAAGTTTGGGCAAAGAACAAAGCTGGGTGCGAAAAGTCAAAAAAAAACGTTTTGTTTTTGTTTACTTATAATACACGAATTTTTTTTCAACTTTAAAATTTCACCTTTTGGTGACTTTAGAATTGCGTTTTTTTTAAAATTTAAAAAGGATGCTGGGGCAAAGAAAAAAAGCTGGGTGCGAAAAATCAAAAAAAACCCCGTATCTGTTTAAAGTTTTTTGTTTTAAAAAACACGGTAATTTTTTTCACTTTCAAAATTTACTTTTGGGGACTTTTGAATTGCTGTTTTAAGGTTTTTCATGGATGCTGCGTCAATGAACAAAACTGGGGTGCGCAAAAGTCAAAAAACAAGGATCTGTTATGTTTTCGTTTTATACCCGGTATTTATTTGCACCTTTCAATTAAATGTGGTGACTATAGAATTTCTGTTTTTAAAATTTACGTGGATTTCTTTTCCCTCAATGAACAAAACTGGGTGCCCGGGAAAAGTAAAAAAAAACGATCTGTTAAAGGGTTTTTTTATAATTTCACGGGAATTTTTTGCACCCTTTTAATTTTACCTGTTTGGGGACTATAGAATTTCTGTTTTAAGAATTTTCGTGGGGTGCTGGTCAAAGAACCAAAGGGGTGCGCAAAAATCAAAAAAACAGTATTGTTATGTTTTCGTATGATTTCAAGGGATTTTTTTGGAAAAAAAACAACCTGTGCTGAATACAAGGGTTGCTGGATTGTAAATTTTAAATGCAAGGTGGATATTCAACACAGGTGGAATGGGTTAAAATTTAAAATGAACAACCCCTTTTGAAAAGTATAAATGATAAAAAAAAATTTGGGGTTTTGCACTAACAAAAAGGAAACCCGCAGTTACTAGGAAAATGATGGTATCCAATATAAGTCAGGCTGCCGAAATTTTTTTCCCGGAAATATTTTTTAATTTGAAAACTGTTTAAAAATAAAGATTTTTTGCGTGCAATGTCTTTTCAATAAGTTTGGTTTAACTTTTTTTTGGTTCTTTATAGATAGAGCTTGTTGTTTTCGCCCGCGGGGCCCCCCCCCCGCCCCCCTCGGATTTACAGCGGTAGATGCTGTTTAAAATTCTCTAGTAACAAAATAAAATTTAAATCTCAAATCTAACTAAATTGGAAGGATCACAGCTATAGTAGAGGTTTTTGGCAGAAATAGATAATTTCGCTGAGCTGTTTGGCCAAGGAGAGCGCACGTCCTATTCCTATGGACGTGGAGAAAAAGGCTGAACAGAAACGCTTTTCTATGTAATACGAGGTATTGATTTTCCACCCAAATCGAAACCATACACTCCCAGTCTGACGTGCACCACATCCCCCCCCTGCTTATTCTTAATCTGATTTGCGGGCCGCCAAATTCAGGAAGCCCCGGGAAAAATGGGCAATTTTTAATAGATGATGCAAAAAGATTTTAAATTATCGCATGTTAAAAATTTCGTCCCCAAAAAAACCCCCTTGCGATTTAAAATTTGTCGAAAAAAAATCGCTCAACATAATAATGACATGTTAAAAAAGGTGAAATGTAAAATCCCATCCCATCTCCCGAAGGATAGTTTTTAATTCCATGCAGTCAGCTAAAAGGGTAACTTTTAATCCCATGCTGTTTCTGAACGGGTAATGTTTTTGTAACAAAAATTTTTAAAAAATTTTTAAATAACAAAACTTTTGATAACTGTCCATTAGTGAAATACTATTGATACCAAAGAAAAAATTAAGCATCTTACTACAGATAAAAAAAGTATAACCCATGAAAGTACAAAATACCCCTAATGACGTACTTTGGTTATTAAAATAAGAATGAACAAAGAAATCTCCATCTTCATAAAGAAAAAAATAAATAAATAATAAAAAAGTAACCCCCCCCCAAAAAAAAATACAAAAAAACACCCCCCCCAAAACAACACAGAACTTTGGGTTAACCCATAAAAAGTTATGTTAAGGACATAATCACATACCCCTATGAAAATAAAGTAAGGTTTGGGAAAAAAAAAGGTGAAAACAAAAACTGTGGTGATACAATGTTTGTGAGATCATCAAGGGCCCCCCGGGTCCCCCAAAAAGGCCCCAGGGGGGGGGATATGGATAGGGGACAAATTCCCCCCCCCCAACTCTGACGCACATTTTAAACCCAGGGGTATCCAGGGCTTTGGTGCCAGGAAAATTGGTTAAAGGTTTAAAGCCCCCCAAGGGGTTTAGGGGGGTTACAAAACTTTTCCCAAACCCCCAAGGGGTGCCCCCCTAGTGGGAGAGGGGGAGATACCCAGGAGGTGTGAAAAAAAAGGCTGCTGTTTCCCCTTTGATTCCTGGGGGGGAAAACGGGAAAATTTTTTGATTCCTTTGCCGTCTAATAAAAGTTTTTGATATAACCCCAAAAAACTGTCGAGGGAAAAGTGTAAAAACTGGAAGGGAATTTAAAAAATGTTTATTCAAAAAAATGCCAAGAAGTCAGCAAAACCAAAAAGGGTTGGAGCTTGGGGGAAACTAGTTCGATAGAAGCAGATTATGTGGTTGGTATTGCGGGAAAACATAAAGGACTCCGGGTTGATTGGGATATAAACCCTTAAAACGTTTTAAACTTGTAGGAAGGACAGAGGAATGGGTAGGGGAGTAGGGTTTGTCTTTTATGGAAGGGTGATATGAAGGAAAAATGTGAAAGAGGAAATAGGGGGACGAAGTTGTTTGAAGATGTGGAAACATTTTTTTGGGGTGGAAAAATGAGGGGGGGGGTTAATGCGGGAAAAAAATTATTTTTGGTGTTTTTTTAGCCCCCCCGAAAAAACACGGGAAAAATAGAGGAAACAGAGGGCAAAAATCAAATGGTGTGGCCCGCAAAGGCGGGGTACAGTGAAAAAATGGGTGACTTTAATTACCCAGGCATTGGGCCCGGGGTCCCCGGTTCTGCATTTAACCCGAAAAAGGGAAAGGGAAATTCCTCAATTTTGTTGGGGATAATTTTTTTGGGGTAGTTTGTGGGAGGGTCCCCTTTGAAGTGATGGCCCCTGTTGCATCCCGGGAATTTCTAAAAAAGCAGAAAATGAACGGTCACTTTTTGAAAAAATTTTTTAACAGGAAACCCCAATATAAAATTTATTTTAGTTTTAAAATGGAAAAAAGAAAAAACAGAGCGGGAGGGCAAAAAAAATTTAATTTTAAAAGGGCCCATTTTTTGAGGGGGCACATTAAAAAGGACATAGACTTTGGGGGAGGGTATTAGCCCAAAAAGTGGGTGTTTTAAACCAATTTGGGGAAAATGTTAATATTTCTCTGGGGGGAAAACTTATAGCTAAATTTTTTCCTATGGGTAACAAGTATAGGCGATAAAAACAAAATCCAAATGCTTTACCTTCTTTTAAAAAGGGCAATAAAAAATAAAAAGGGTATTTAAAAAATAAAAGTCAGAGGGGTCTGCTCACCCTTTGAAAATTACAAGAGTTAATAAAATCTGTAAAAAGTGAAAAAGAAGAAAAAATTAAAATTTGAAAGTCAGGTGGCAAGAACAGAAGAAAAAACCCCAATAAATTTTTTCGCAATAAAATCCCCAAAAAAAGGGAGCATGTAGGCCCTTAAAACCCTGTATGGGGGTGGACACTGGGGACCGGGAAAAGGCAGAGGAACTAAATAGGTTCTTCAGCTCAGTATTACAAAGATGAAAAAGCAGTTGAGGGGGGTGGGCCCGTGCGATGTAGGTAGTGCCAGTACTGTTAATATCATCTGTATAAAAGATTGTCTCAGGTTTTGAAATGGTCCAAGCCAAATTAAAATAATTAATGTGAACAAAGGTCCAGGCTGATAGCAACACCAAAGTTCTTTAAAGGGGGGCCAGCTTGGTTATCGGTGTGTCTGTATATGATGTTTTGGATTTTCTGGTGATGGTTAGTGCCCGGGACTGGGCAAGGGAATGTAGTTCCCTTTTTCAAAAAAGGCTCCAAATTTTGCCCCGGTAATTTCGACAGTAGCCTAACATTCTTGTGGGAAAAATATTGGAGGGCTCATAAGGGTATTACAGGAATTGTGGAAAAAATACAATATTTAAGTGATTTTCCAGCATGGTTTTATAAGGAAGAAGTTGTCAAAAACCCAAACCCGATTGCTTTTTTGAAGAGGGAGTAGAAATCTGGGTGTGGGCAGCTTGGATATTGTTTTTTAGACTTTGCAAAAGGCGTTTGACACTGTCCCCCTAAGGTTTGTTGGGTAAATTAGAATCCATTGGGGTTTGAAATAAAAAGTGTGTAATTGAAATTTAAAAACTGGCTATTGGATGTATTGGCCCCTGTTATGGTGGTGGCCTAGGGCTAGTATTGGGTCCTCTTTTATTTAATGTATTTATTAATGATATACTGGAGGGGATCAATAGCACGGTTTCTATTTTTGCAGACGACACCAAGCTATGTAGGGTAGTACAATCAATGGATGATGCTCATAAATTGTAAGCAGACCTGGACACACTGAGTGTTTGGGCATCCACTTGGCAAATGAGGTTCAATATGGATAAATGTAAGGTTCTGCATCTGGGTACGAATAATCTGCAGGCATCATACGTCCTAGGGGGAGAAAAACTTGGAGAATCGCTTGTTAAGAAAGATCTGGGCATTCTTGTAGATCATAGACTACAGAACAGCATGCAGTGTCAATCAGCTGCCTCTAAGGCAAGTAGGATATTGGCGTGTATTAAATGAGGCATGGACTCGCGGGACAAGGATTTAGTTCTACCGCTGTATAAAGCATTGGTGCGACCTCACTTATATTTAAAGGGCCAGCACACCGGTAATTAGGTATTGCCGGTCGCTGCCCCTATTTAAGCCTGTCCCTTCCTGATCCTGTTGCCGGATCTTTAGTGCCATATAGCCTATTGTGAAAGCGTTCCTGAGTCTTCCGTTATACCGTGTACCGTACCATTTTGCCTCCGTCCCTTGACCACGAACATTGCCACCTGTCCTGACCTTACGCCTGTCCCCAAATACATCTTGCCTTACGATTCTATACCACGCTAAACCTCGGCAAGCAAGTCACGTTAGCGGGCTCTGGTGAACATCGGTGAATACTGGGACCTACTCCCTGGCGTGGCTTAGACCATCGCTTAGTCCATCGCACTACCGCTGCCCGTGACAGTAAAATCTGGCCATGGATACCGCCAAGGTGCCTCTGCCGAGCGTCACTGATCTTACCACCTTCGTGGCTCAGCAGTCACAGCAGATTGCCCAACAAGCGCAACAGCTCGACCAGATCTCCGCCATGATGCTGCAGCTCTTAGCCGCCAGCAGCAGCAACTGACTCTTGTGGTTCTCGCTGCACCTACAGCACCCAAATTGTCTGCTGGTCCGAGGCTTCGTCTGTCTATGCCGTCAAAATTTGATGGGGACACCAAGGCTTGCAGGGGCTTTATCACCCAGTCCTCACGGTGTATCGAACTAATGGGAAATCAGTTTCCTACCGAAAGGTCGAAGATGGCGTTTGTGGTCAGCCTTCTCTCCGGGAAAGCCCTGGCCTGAGCTACCCCCTCTGGGACAGGGACGATCCGGTCACGGCCAACCTTGCCACATTCCTCACCAAATTCCATAGTGTTTTCGAGGAGCCTGCCCGGGCTTCTTCTCCCGAGACCGCCTTGTTGAATTTGCACCAAGGAGACTCTTCTGTAGGTGATTATGCGGTGCAATTCCGCACCTTGGCCTTGGAGCTGTCGTGGAATGATGCAGCATTGGCCGCCATCTTCAAGAAGGGCATCTCCAGCCAGATCAAGGATGCCCTATCTGCCCGTGATCTCCCTTCTTCTCTGAGCGACCTGATCTCCCTGGCCACTCGGATCGACATCTGTTTCTCGGAATGGCAAGAAGAGCTCCGTCAGGAGCGCGAACCGGCCAGAACTCGTCGTCTCACTCGTCTAGCTCCTGTATTTCAAAGGCCGCCACAGTTGCCCTCCCTGCCAGCTGCCGACGAAGCCATGGAAGTGGATAAAGCCCACCTATCCTCGCAGGAGCTATCTCGACGACGTGAGGAGAATCTTTGCCTCTATTGTGCCAGCCCTGAACATTTCTGCAGGTCCTGCCCACTCCGTCCTCAGCGTCCGGGAAATGCACACACCTAGGGTACGTGGGAGAGGCGTCCCTAGGTGAGAGCAAAGCCTCTCCTAGTTTGACCATGCCCGTTCTAGTTGGGTCTGGGTCAGGTATCCAGTTTCAAGCTTCGGCCTTCCTGGATTCCGGGTCAGCCGGAAATTTCTTGGATTCTGCCTTGGTGTCCCAGCATAACCTCCCTGGGGTCCGCCTGGAGAAACCCCTAGTCATCTCCTCTGTCAGTGGGGAGATCCTCAGTGATCCAGTCCAGTTCCATACCGAGCTCCTGTTCCTTCAAGTGGGGGCACTTCATAAGGAGATACTTGCGTTTTAAGTGTTACCCCGGTCTTCCTGGTCTATTCTGCTGGGGCTTCCGTGGCTGCAGCATCATGCCCCCATGCTGGACTGGCAGACAGGCGAAGTCTTGCGTTGGGAACAAGAGTGTCAGTCTCACTGTCTGGTGGCAACCAGCCCGGTGCTTTCCGCTTCTCCTCCAGTACTGTCTAAGCCTTTGGCGGGACTTCCCGCTCCATACCAAGAATTTGCGGACGTTTTGTCCGAGAAGCAAACTGAGACTCTGCCTCCTCATTGCCCCTATTGACCTACTGCAAGGTACGCCTCCCCCTCGGGGCAGGGTTTACCCACTGTTGATAAACAGAGACTCAGGCAATGTCTGCCTACATAAAAGAAAATCTTCAGAAGGGATTCATTCACAAGTCCTCCTCTGCAGCCGGAGCCGGGTTCTTTTTCGTAAGGAAGCAGGATGGTTATCTATGTCCATGCATTGATTACCGGGGACTCAATAAAATTACCATCAAGAACCGGTACCCCTTGCCCTTGATCACTGAACTCTTCGACCGGCTCCGGGGAGCCAAGATATTCTAAATTTGATCTGCAAGGGGCTTACAACCTCATTCGGATTTGTGAAGGCGATGAATGGAAGACAGCTTTCAACACCTGCGACAGGCACTTTGAGTACCTGGTCATGCCCTTCGGACTCTGCAATGCACAAGCCGTCTTCCAAGAATTTTTCAACGACATATTCAGGGATCTTCTATACACTTGTGTTGTTGTCTATCTGCATGATATTCTGGTGTTTTCTACCGATCCAGACTCCCATCAGGTCCACGTGCGGCTAACCGCCTCTATGCCAAGCTCGAAAAGTGCCATTTCCATCAGAAAAGTCTTCCCTTTCTCGGCTACATTATCTATGGGCCTCCGAGCCATACAGAGGTTTTTGGGTTTCACCAATTAGTATAGACAGTTCATACAATATTTTTCCTCGCTGGTGTCACCTATAGTGGTGCTAACCAAGAAGAATGGCAATCTGAAGCTCTGGCATCCAGCGGCAGAAGAAGCCTTTTCTAAGTTAAAGTCTGCTTTCGCTTCGGCACTTGTACTCTCCCAGCCAGATACAGAGAAACCGTTCTTCCTAGAGGTCGACGCCTACTCGGTGGGGGCCGAGGCCGAACCTGCTCCATGGCACATCATTCCTCCGGAATGACTGATCTCTGCTGCGCCCGTAGATCTGCAACAAATTCCTTCCGGTGAGACAGCCATACGCCTGGCTGTACGGAAGAGGATACTGTCTTGGGGTCATTGCTTTCGTGTGGCTGGGCACCCAGGGGTGCAAAGATTTTTCTCTCTTAGCTCCCGTTTTTATTGGTGGCCTGGTCTTTGTGAAATCTTGCACTTTCTGTGCCCATAATAAGTTGCCTCTTTGCCCAACTCCAAGTAAAATTGGACTTCTCTTCGGCCTACCATCCTCAGTCTAATGGGCAAGTGGAGAGGGTTAATCAGATTCTGGGCTGCTATCTGTGCCACTTCGTCTCTTCGTGATTGGGCTAACCTGTCATCTTGGGCTGAGTTCTCTTACAACTCTTTAGACTCAGAGTCTGCCGGTGCCGCTCCCTTCGTCATTGTCTATGGACGGCATCTGCGCCCACCTCTCCCTCTCTCGGTAGCCTCTGAGATTCCAGCCATGGAGGAGTTGGTCCAGGGCCTAGCTGCCATTTGGGATCAGACACGCCAGACTCTACTCCGGGCTTCCACTTGTACCAAGACACAAGCTGACAAAAAATGAAGATCTTCTCCAATCTTCTCTCCTGGCGACAAAGTGGGGTTGCTGGCTAGGTATATCCGTCTGAAAATCCCCAGCTATAAACTTGGTCCTCGTTTCCTTGGACCGTTCAAGGTGCTGAAGCGCATCAACCAAGTGGCATATAAGCTCCCACTATGCGGGTCCCGAACTCCTTCCACGTCTCTCTTCTGAAGCCGGTCATCCTGAATCGTTTCTCCCGGAAAGTCGCTCCTCCTACCCCTGAGGCGGATGCCACCAATGTCTTTACTATAAAACAGATTCTGGCCATACAGATGGTCAGAGGGAAGCATCATTTCCTCATTGACTGGAAGGGATTCGGGTCAGAAGAGAGGTCCTGGGAGCCAGAAGACAATATTCTGGATCATAGTGTAATCCGGAGATTCCTCCAGGCCAGAAAGAGGAGGGGGGGGGGGCAAAGAGGGGGTACTGTCACGGGTGCCCCTGCGACCTTCACCCCGGGTCGCAGGCGCATCCGTGACCCACCAGCGAGCGGTGCCACGACCTGCATGTTGGGTCACAGGCGCGCATGTTCCTCTGGCCAGTCCCCTGCCTACTTACCCAGTCGCGCTCCTGCCGAAGCTCCTGTCTCCCGGCGCACGCGTCCCCGCTTCCTAAGTGTGCGTGCGCACCACCACTGTTAAATTTAAAGGGCCAGCGCAGCGGTAATTGGGTATTGCCGGTCGCTGCCCCTATATAAGCCTGGCCCTTCCTGTCATCTTGCTGGATTACGATTCTGTACCACTCTAAACCTCAGCTGCCACCGCAAGCAAGTCACGTCATGGGGTAGCAACCTGGTAGACTCCCGCCGCAGCAAGTCCATCCCGCTTTGCAGCGGGCTTTGGTGAATACCGGGACCTACTTAGATTCCGCTCACTGGCGTGGCTTAGACCATTGCTTGCGGTGGTCCAGTGGATCTACTACCGCTGCCCATGACAATGGTGGTGGCAGAATCATGCTTTGGGGATGTTTTTGAGCTACAGGGACAGGATGACTGGTTGCAAATGAAGGAAAGATGAATGTGGCCAAGGACAGAGTGCTCTGGACCTCAGACTGGGCCGAAGGTTCTTCTTCCAACAAGACAATGACCCTTAGCACACAGCTAAAATAACAAAGCAGGGGCTTCAGAACATTCTTGACTGACCCAGCCAGAGCCCTGACCTAAACCCAATTGACCATCTCTGGAGAGACTTGAAAATGGCTATCTACTAACATTCACCATCCAACCTGAGGGAACTGGAGAGGATCTGCAAGGAACAATGGCGGGGGGACCCCCCAAACCAGGTGTTAAAAAAAATTTTTTGCATCTTTTTAAAGAAAAAATCAGGGCTGTGCCAGCTAAAAGGGTGTTTTTACCAATATGAGCAAAAAGGTTGAATCTTAAGCCCATGTGATATTTCAGTTTTTCTTGTCTAAAATTTTAAAAAAATATCTACATTCTGTTTTTTTTTTTTCAAGTGGGTGGGAATGTATTTAATGAGCAAAAAAAATGATTTTTGGGATCTTCCCAAATGGCTAATGAAAAAAAAGAGTAAAAAAATGTAAAGGGGTCTGAATACTTTCCATACCCACTGTATATAGCAAAAATCAGAGGGGACTCCTTAAACCCTTTGTTGTGCAGGTGTCAGTAACGCCCGGGAAGCTTTTGGCTTTTTACTTCACCGTCCCCGGGACATCAGTGACACATACCGTCCATCCATAATGGCACTTTGTGCCCTCCTATTAACTCCCCCTCTGCCCAAAGCCGCCAGCCTAGCATACAGTGAACAGGGCATCCGCATTTCTTTGTAGCTTCCCCGGTCTATGCTCTACCATAAATTGGAAATCCTGCCGGGCTAGAAATCAGTGGGTCACTCAAGCATTATTACCCTTCCTGTCACTCATCCATCTCAGGGGCGCATGATTAATAATAATAATAATAATCTTTATTTATATAGCGCCAACATATTCCGCAGCACTTTACAATATAGAGGGAATAAGCACAGACAAACCAGACATTACATTATAAAAAAAAATCTACTGACAAATGAGACACAAGGTGTGAGGGCCCTGCTCGCAAGAGTTACAATCTTTAGGGGGTAGGGTGAAAAAAAGGGGGTGACAAGTGTTGGTTTACAATGGACCAGCCATGTTACATAATATGGGGTAGTTACATAAAATGTGGATGAACTGCAATCCCAACCATTACATCTATAAAGTAATGCCTGTGGGGGCCGAGTGCAGGAAAGTGACAAATCGTGACAAAAATTTTTGGGGGGTTAACCATTGGGGATCTTATAGGCTGTCTAAGAAGATGATTTCAGAGCGCATTTAAAAAATGTGAGGGTTGTGAGTGTGCCTGATCACATGGGGTAAATTTTCCCAGAAAACGGGTGAAATACATGAAAAATTTTGGAGAGGGCATGGGAGGTTCGATGGTGAGGTGTGTAGTTTAGATCAGCAGAAGGCGGAGAGAGTGGGAGGGTGGTAGACGAGATAAAGGGAAAGGGGATGTATGGGGGTTCACACTGTGGAGAGCCTTATGTGTGGAGTGATGAGTTTTTTGTTGTATTCTGTACTGAAAAGGCAGCCAACACAGGGTAGAGGATCATAAGCGGCTGGAAAGAAAGCAAGCCCGGCTGCTGCATTTTAGGACAGATTGGAGAGGGCGAGTTTTCAGGAGGAGACCCAACAATAGGGAGTTACGTATCCCCAAAACGAGAAAGAAATAAGAGCAACAAGAGAGTTTGAGTTGTTTTTCCCCAGTGAGAAAAGGACGGATTCTGGAGATGTTCTTAGGTGCAGGTGACAAAAAGGGGCAAGGGATTTGATAAGGGGGTGAAAGGGCAATCAAATCTAGTATAACCCCAGACAGCGGGCCTCTGCCCCAGGAGTTTTGGGGGGTACCCCCATGAGAGAGAAATAGCAGGGTGAGGTCGGTTAGTAGATGGTGGGATGACTAGAATTCAGTTTTAGTGAGGTTTAGTTGGGGTAGAGGGGACATGATGTAGAACCGAGACAGACAGTCACTGGGGTTTTGTGCGGGCAGGAGTGAGTTGGGGGGGAAGTTAAGTTGAGTGTCATCGCCCAGAGATGGTACTGAAGCCAAATTGCTGTGGTTTGTCCCAATGGGGGGTGTGTAGAGTGAAAAGGGAGAGGGCCAAGAACGGGTCCCTGAGGAACCCCCACGCAAAGGGAGAGGGAGGAGGGTAGAACCGGAAAATGAACACGAAGGAGCGGTAAAAGGGGGTAGGAAAAGAACCAAAAAGAGAGAGCGGTGTCCGTGATACCCAGGCACGGAAACATGTTTAGGAGGGGGGTGGGGATCCACAGTGTAAAAGCTGCAGAGAGACCAAGACGCAAAAAGTAGCACCTGAGATTTTTCTGTCGGGAAAATTTTAACTTTAGAAAAAGGGGTTTCCGTGGAGTGTGGGGGGGGAAAACCCGGGTTGAGAGGGTCTAGAAAAAGAGTTAGCAAAAGATAGCGGCTCAGGCGAGAGTAGACCCGCGTTCCAGGGGTTTGGGGAAAGAAGGGGAGGTTAGAGGCTGGTCGGTAGTTGGCGGCGGGGGGGTCCCGAGAGAGCTTTTTTTAATAAGGGAGTTATAACAGGGTTTAAAGGAAGATGGGGAAAATCCCCGTGGAGAGAGAGAGGGTTTCAGATTGTAGTGAGGTGGAGAGGACAGCTGGGGAAATGGCTGGAAAGGGGGGGGAATGGGTCACTAGAGCAAGTGGTGGGGCGAGCAAAAAAGGAGAAGCCGGCACTTTTTTCTGATGTCGGGGCAAGGGTGAGAGCAGATTAGAGGAGTGTGGGGAGGGAAGGATGGGGTTAATTGGGGTTGTGATGTGTTTTTTGCGGGTGCTGTCAATTTTGTCTTTTGAAGTGAGTGGCCAGGTCTTCAGCACAGAGGTCAGTGACCGGGGCCTGAGCTTTGGGCCTGAGGAGGGAGTGGAAGGTGTCAAACAGACGTTTTGGGTTGTTGTGTAGTGTTGAGATGAGGGAGGTGAAATATTTTTGTTTGGCGCAGTGAAGGGCAGTGTGGTAGGTCCTGAGCATGAATTTGTAGTGGAGAAAGTCTGCAGGTAGCTTTGACTTTCTCCACAGACGCTCAGCGCACCTGGAACAGCGCTGTAGATGGCGAGTCTGAGGCGTGTGCCAAGGCTGCGGGCGTCTGATTCTGGTGGTGCGGTGTGTGAGTGGTGCCAACATGTCCAGGGTGGTTGTGAGAGTTTCATTGTAACGTTTGACAGCCAGGTCAGGACAGGAGAGGGAGGAGATTGGGGGCAGTGAGGACTGTATGGTGTCTGTGAGCTCCTGAGTGTTGATAGAGCGGAGATTTCGGAATGGGCGACGGGTTGGTGTGTCGAGAGAAGGCTGAAAGTTGTTGATAGTAAAAGAGATAAGGTTATGATCCGAGAGTTCATAAGGAGAGTTGGTAAGATTAGAAATTGAGCAGAGGCGACAGAAGACCAGATCAAGAGAGTTCCCATCCTTGTGAGTTGGAGAGTCAGGAAACTGCGAGAGGCCATGATTTAAAATAGGTCTCCCTAACAGTATCTCAGTGAGTCCAGTGCCCATTTTATTGCTAAACCTTCTTTTTCTACAATGGAATAACTCTGTTCTGTAGGGGAAAGCTTGCAATTTAAGTATATAGCAAGGTGTTCTTCCCCATTTATTACCTGGGACATTACAGCCCCCAGACCCACTTCTGATGCGTCTGTCTGCACAACAAACTCCTGAGTGAAATCAGGGGCTACCAAAACTGGCTGTAATGATCCGTCGGTGTCACTATCCACTGGTATATGGTGGATCCTCAATGTTCACCACAGACAAGATGGTATAGGTGGCACGCAACGGTGACAGGCAAAGTTCAGGATGGTCAATAGAAATTCTGTCACTACATAAAACGTTTCCTTTAAATTTTAATAATTTCTTAAATAGGGATATATATTTCATCCACATATAATATTCATAGTGAAATTGTACATGACCTGAAGTCCAGTTTAAATGAGTCTCCTCCTTTACATCAGCGTTCCTTTGCTCCACGCTGTACGAGGTAACATCTAGCCGCCTTCATTGAACTAAGCATGTCCTGGTCAGATCCTGGGAGTACATCTTACTTGCATCCCATTACAGTTTTGACACGACAGACAAGGAAAGGTACCCCTTCTCTGTGTCTGTAGTCGTTGCTGAAGTGATTTTTCTCAAATCAGAATGTACAATACTATTCCCTATTGTTTTACCTCTCTGATATATAAAGTTGGGAGAATCACTAGAGAGGTATCCATATTTAGGATCGCTTTGAACTATGTACCAATATTTTAATATGGTTTTTCTCACTAGCTCTGCATGTACGTGGTAGATTGAAAAATAACTCAGGCGTACCTCTTCTTCCTTTAGGTCTTAGATTGTAATGCAATTGTTTTTAATATTATGTTTTTATGTATTAGATATGAGATTGTATTAAAAAAAGCTTTATGTGCTTGCTCTAGCAAACACTATATAAAGGTATGGCCATTGGTTCCCACTATGCTTGACAAAGGGGGCGTGTCCTACCCCCGAAACGTAGCGTTTGGACATTGCATAGTTGACCGAGATGCAAGTAAGATGTACTGCCAGGATCTGACCAGGACATGCTTAGTCCAATGAAGGCGGCTAGATGTTACCTCGTACAGCGTGGAGCAAAGGAACGCTGACGTAAAGGAGGAGACTCATTTAAACTGGACTTCAGGTCATGTACAATTTCAGTATGAATATTATATGTGGAAGTTCAGGATGGGTCACAGCTGGTGTAGTCATAGACAGATAACAAAGTCACAAGCAGGTAATTAGCTTGGTGCAGCAGCAGGAACCGCAGATACAACGGACTTGGTGCAGCGGCAGGTAACAACAGGTAGCGTACTGGTAATTACAGGTAACGCAAGCTAACAGCAGCAATACAGCAGCCAAGGGTCAAGCTCTGTGTATGAAGACAACAATGAACTGATGCTGCAGCAAGGACAGGAAGTTCCTTTTATACAGACAGAGGTCACAGGTTAATTGGCAGGTAATTGGGTACTGTCTCTTTAAATATTCCGACAGTGACGCACGTGCCCTAGGGTTGGGGCTTGTGCGTGAAGTAAGCGACAGAGGATGGGTTCGTGGCAGAGCAGTGCGGACCGGTAAATAGTCAGCAGAGAGCTGGATCGGAGCTGGGATAGGTAAATAAGGTGCAGAGAAAGCAGTGATAATGGAGCCATGGCAGGCACGGGAACATCCGCGGTCCATAACTTGGGCCGCAGTGTGCACTGTGACACTTTGTCCCCTTAGTAAGGTTGGTTAAGGATACAACCATCGCTGCAAACTTGGGAATAAATCTCTGGTAGTACCTTACTATCCCCAGAAATGCCTTGACCTGTTTTTTGGTAAGTGGTCGGGGCCAGCCCTGAATCGCCTCTATTTTGTTCAACTGGGGCTTTATTTTGTCTCTCCCTACTATATACCCCAGGTACTTGGCTTCCTCAATCCCCATGACACACTTACTTGGGTTATCGTAAAGCCGGATCTTTTTAAGGCCTCCAAAACAACTTGTACCTTAGGGAGGTAGCGTTCCCAGTCACAGCTGTAGATGACTATTTCATCCAAGTAAGTGGCAGCATGCTTCTTATGGGGACATAAGATCTGGTCTATGGCCCTTTGAAATGTGGCAGGGGTCCCCTGTAACCCAAATGGCATTTGGATATTTTGAAAAGACCCCTTTGTTGTGGAGAAAGCTATCTTCTCTCTAGCTTTTATTGACAAAGGGATCTGCCAGTATCGCTTAGTATGGTCTAAGGTAGTAAGGTAGTGAGCTGGCCCTAGTCTTTCGATAAGCTTGTCCAACCTAGGTATGGGATAGGCATCTACCTTAGATACTTTGTTCAGCTTGCGATAATCGTTACAGAAATGCCACTCACCGTTGGGTTTGGGCACTAGGACTATGGGCTAGACCACCCACTTTTGGACTTTGATTACCCCTAGTTCCATCATCCTGTGCACATTCTGTGCAATTACATCCCGACAGGCTTCAGGAATTCTACAGGGTTTTACATGTACCCTCACCTGTGGCTCCGTAAGGATCTCATGTTCAATAACATTGGTGAACCCAAGGGTCTCCATAAACAGATCTCTATTCTGTTGTAGGAGTTCCTTGCATTACTGTCTTTTGGATGGGGACAGGGTTTCTGCAATGTTCACTAACTTAGCTCTTGATTCTGGTTGGGTTCTCTACGGAATATCTTTCCTTCCATGACTTGATCAAATTAATATGATATATCTGTAAGGGCTTCCGCTTACAAGGCTGGTGGACCTTGTAGTTTACTTCTGCTACTCTTTCAACTACCTCATATGGCCCTGCCACTTGGCGAGGAACTTGCTTTCGACTGTAGGCACTAACACCAGTGCTCTGTCCCCTGGACTAAACTAGGTCAAGCACTCCTATTGAATACCCTGACCTGAGCTTCCTGCACTCGGAGAAGGTGCTCCCTCACAATGGACATTACCAGGGCGACTCGCATTTGTGCGACGTGTTCAATCACACTATTATAATGGGTGACCTCGTTGTCCCAGGTTTCCTTTGCCACATCTACCAGTCTCTTGGGTGTCGGCCACAAAATAATTTGAACGGTGAAAACCCTGTGGAGGCTTGTGGCACTTCTCTAATGGTGAAAAGAAGGACTGGTAACAGGCAATCCCAATCTCGCCCTTGGACATAAAGGGGGTACCTTGATCCATCAGAATCTCTAGGGGAATCCCTCTTGGGAGAAGATATGGAATAATTCCCTGGCAATATATTTAGATGATGTATTACTTAAAATCACAGTATCTGGGTACCGGGTCGCATAGTGTACTACCACTAAGACATCAGATATACTGATGTCCTCATGCAGACTACAACAAAGCTCCCACTAAATCCATTGCCACTTTCTCAAAGGGCACCTCGATAATGGGCAGCAGCACTAGAGGACTGCGGAAGTGGGCTACCGGGGAGGTGACTTGACACACAGGACCGGACTGGCAAAAATCCCAAACCTCCTGATAACAATCAGGCCAATAAAACCTCCGCTGGATTCTCTCCAGGGTTTTATCCATCCCCAGGTGTCTCCCTAAAACATGAGTGTGAAACATGTCTAAGACCATGCACCAATAGGGCCTTGGTACCAAGAGCTGTTCCACCAATTCATCTCTTGTCTTGGTTATCTGATATAGTAAATCACCATTCATAGCAAAGTGTGGGTTACATTCTTCAGCCCTGGGATCATGATTAACCCCATTAAGGACTAATATCCCCTCCAACACCCCCTTTAAATTAGGTCCTGGAATTGGACCGTTCCAAAGTTTCCCCTGGGACACCACCAAATTGGGGATATTTTCCTCTGAGGCTGACTTCTCCTTATTGTCACCTGCCAGGACAGTCAAGGGAAATTCTAGGGTTACCTCAGGGCTAGTATACTCTGGACTATCTTGGCATTGGGAGTAATTTGCGTCACCACTTTCGCCCACAGGTCCCAGAATATAGGGAAATCACGACCAATTATAACATCATGCATCAAGTTCTTAACAATCCTCACAAGGTGCGTCCGAGTTCCCAAGTCTGTTTCCAGGACCACTTGGGCCACTGGGTAAACTCTGGTATCCCTGTGGTCACATGTAACCACATGTTTTTCCAGGGACCGCCACATGGGGCATGGCGGCCAACAGTAGAGTAACCAAACTCCCAATAATCCAGGCAGAATAGTCCCATTGACTTTTACAGTGCAGATCTGGGGTCCCTCTCCTGGGACCGGGTGGGCGCTTCAGACAGCATGGGCAAATGTCTACCCACGGAACAGTCCTGTTACGGGTGTCCCTGCGACCCTCGTGTCGGGTCGCAGGCACACCCGCAACGCCGCAGCACCTCCTGCTGCGGCCGGTGCCGCGGCCCGACGCTCGGGCCGCGGACACCCCGGCACGTCTGGGGCACACTTACCCGTCCACGCTCCTGGTCCCGTCCTGGCGCGCGCTCCTGCTGCCGGCCGGGTGCACGCGCGCCCTCTAGAGCGCGCGCGGCACTGCCGGGAGATTTAAAGGGACAGTGCGCCGGTGATTGGTTTTCACCGGGCACGGTCCCTATTTTAGCCCTGCCTCTTCCCCAGCACCTTTGCCGAATCGATAGTGCCTTGTGCCTGGAGAGGAAGCGTTCCTAAAGTGTCTTGTTCCGTTTACTGTGTACCGTACCTTCTGCCTCCGTCCCTTGACCACGAACCATTGCCGCCTGTCCTGACCTTCTGCCTGTCCCCGACTACGAGCCTGCTTCACGATTTTGTACCACGCAACACCTCGGCTGCCACCGCAAGCAAGTCATGTCAGGGGTAGCGACCTGGTAGTAATCCGCCGCAGCAAGTCCATCCCGCTTTGCGGCGGGCTCTGGTGAAAACCGGACCTACTTAGATTCCGTTCCCCTGGCGTGGCTTACATCATCGCTTGTGGTGGTCCAGTGGATCCACTACCACATCCGTAACAATTCCATTGGCTCTGGGGTAAAGGGGCACTGGCCCACCACATGGCCTGGGGCATGACACTGCCAGTAGACGAGCTCCCTTGGTGACAGCCTTGATGTTGGCTCCAGTCCCCCTCGGGTCCTGAGGTGGCCCTCTCGGGAATGTTTGGTTCCTGACTTTGGACTCTAAATTCCTTGGAGTCTCCCATACAGGGACTTTAGGTTCCCTGACTCACCCAGGGAATTCTCCATGGCGTAGAACCTTTCCACCAACCCCACAAGGTAATCAGCAGATTGGGGTCTCCCTTACCATCCATCTGGCACCATGTCCGTCATCTGGAGAACATGAAACTCGCGCACTTTTTCTTCTGTCAGAACTGCCATCTGTTGAATAAGCAGGTGGTTATTTTCCTGCTGGGCCTCTTATTGTTGTGTCGTGGTTTTCTGTTGCTCAAGATTCGCCTGCTCGAGTTGCTTGATTAACGCCTCCATATTGTGTGCTGTGAATTGAATCTGTACTGCAGCCTTAACCCAGGATATACATAGGGGAACTATGCCAGCAGCACACCACTTGTGAGAATTAGCTCAAATGGTAGTCTCAGGTTAATCATATTGGCAGGAAAACAATATGGTAGCAAATACAAATGGTTTATTTCACCAAGAAAGTCCATAGGCAATTCCTGAAAACACAAAGTCTGCTTACTTTAGCTTTAAACATACACAGTCTTAAACACAGCTTTTCCCAGTGCTTGGTGATCTCACCTGTTACGATGTGTCAGCAGTGGATCCCAGCATTTAGCCAGCCTCACATGCAATGGCAGAGTACACTTAAATTTCCAGCATAACAGTCTCCACGCTGCAGACTGGCACAGCTTCAGTCTTGGAACCATAACCCTCTCTCCAGGCTTTTACAGGTCTGATAAAGGCTGGACCTGGAATGCGGGAATGGCCATCCCACCCATATCTTTGGCCATCCCAGTAAAAAGCCAGACCTGGATCAGCTGCTGTATAACTAACCTAGTTTTACTGACACAGAAGACTTTTTTGGCTTTTTACATCACTGATGCCAGGGACATCAGTGACGCATACTGTCCATCCACAATGGCAACTTGTGCCTTCCTACAAGATATATATGATACTGTTAGTGGTATCACACTGTTTTACTTGGCTGGAAAAGGTCCATGGCATGCCTGTGCTGGTACTAGTTAAGTTATGCACTTGCTCTGCCAACAGATCTTTGATGCCTTTTGTATATTTTGGCCTCTTCGACAAGGGCGTTGTCATCTCAATTATAGTATGAACTAGCAATGAAATCATCACTGCCTTTAATAGGTTCAAATTCAGAGTCTGAATTCTACAAACCCCTCTGCTCATTAGAGGAATAAAGTATAGCACATGCCCAGTCTAATAAATCATTGGAGTTAATTATGCCAAATTTATTCATGAAAAGGCACATAACTCTTAATAAGTATTATGCATATTGTAATGTCTTAAAAGGTTTTACAATCTGGCTGTTCACAGAGCCTTCTCTTCACAGCCAGCTTCAGGCTTCCACCCTCTATTCAGTGATTGGCATATCATCTCTGCAGTTCCTAGCTGAGCCTGGTGGGTTTTTTTTTACATCAGGGCAGAAGGCTACAGAGTTCTAAAGGGTTAAAGTTTTCCAGGTAGAATGATAAGCTAGTGCCTGTGCTTCTGATAAGACACAGCAGGAAGTGACCTCATCCTCTCAGCCAAAACTTCTAGAGAAAGGTGGTCAGTAGCCTAGGAAACCTTTTGTAAACAAGAAGGAAATAAGAACTTGTAACGGCTGTGGGTAGTGGATCCACTGGACAACCGCAAGCGATGGTGTAAGCCACATCTGGTAGCAGTGTCTAAAAGGCCTCTGGTTTGGGCTCGCTTCGGCAAGAGAACCCAAGGTTGCAAATGCTGACATGACCACCTCAGGGAAGAAGGCTTTCTCCAGGTCATGATGGCACAAGATAGGTGTAGAGGCCACAATGGGCACCACCATGGTAGAAAAGTGTGGAATAAATTGCTACCGCAAGACAGCTAAAAGCTTGGCAGGATCAATCTGAAGTCCTCTATCCAAGACTATGTAACCAAGAAAGGCAGGGAGGACTGTTCGAAGACACATTTCTCCAGCTTGGCATAAAGCTGATTGCTTTATGAGCCCTATGTGATTCTGGATTGTCCAAGAAAACCAAGATATCGTCCATAAATGCTATGACACAAAAGTACAAGAGGTCCCTGAAGATCTCACTAACGAAATCTTGGAAAATGACAGGAGCATTACATAGACCAAATTTCATCACTAGATACTCGAAGTATCCGTTCTGGGTATTGAATATGGTCTTCCATTCATCTCCCTCACGGATTCGGATGTTGAGGTGATAAGCTCCCCGTAAGTTCAACTTCGTGAAGACCTTGGCTCCCTGGAGCTCAAAGACTAGAAGTAGTGGATAACGCTCTTTCACAGTTATCTTGTTGAGACCCTGATAGTCTATGTAGTGGTGGAGTGAACCATCTGTTTTTCTTCTCAGGAGAGGAAGACTTGCGGATAAACCCCTTTCGAAGATTATCTTTAATATAAGCCGACATGGCCTGAGTCTCCGGCACCAACAATGGATAGATCCTGCATCTGGAGGGCTAGTAGGTCTGTAAGGCAATCATAAGGCTGATAAGTACAAAGGGTCTCTGCCTGCTTCTATGATAATACATCATTGAATTCCTGATATGTAGCAGGCGGACACTGCAACGGTTTGAAAGACATCAGTGGAGAAGTGGTACACATCGGATGTAGTACCACAAGACAACGGAAATTACAGTTTTGTCCCTATCGAGTGACTTCGCCCATTTGCCAATTGAGGACTGGAGTGTGATGCTGAAGCCACAAAAATCCCAGAACGACTGCAAAGGAAGAGTGGGGCAACATGTAGAACTTAATCCTTTCTTTGTGCAATGCCCCCACTTGAAGACACAGAGGGACAGTGTGGAACTAAACAGAGTCACTCAGGCATTCGCCGTTAATGAAAGAGATAACCAGAGGCTTGACAAGACAAACCACTGAGAGACAATACTTGGAGACCAAAGATGCATCAATGTTCCCAGCTGATCCAGAATCCATGAAGACAGAGGCTTGGAACTTGACCCCAGAGGAGGTTAGACTGGTGTGGTCAGACATGAAGAGGTAGTGTTCACACCTAGAAATGCCTCTCCGAAGTAGCTTAGGTGCGGGAGTTTCCTGGACACAATGGATAGTCGATACAGAAGTGTTCAGGACTGGCGCAGTAGAAGCAAAGATTCTGCTGTCCCCGACGGGACCGTTGCTATGCCAGGTGGGCTCTTTCCACTTGCATGGATTCTTCTGCAACAGCCATTGGTGGAGAAGTGAACGCCTTTGAATCACCGAAGTAAGACGGAGAAGGCAGAGTGGCCAAAGTGTTGTGCTCTCTGCATGACATTCTCTCTTTCAGCAAAGCGAATTTCAGGTACATGTAAAACTTAACTTTTACTAACAAATCATTAACATTACGGTCCAAGCCATTGCCATACATGCCCAGTGCTAACATATTATGGGCTTACAGTAAATTGGATGTTGCTCACCAGGGCCGGACTGGGACTCAAAAACAGCCCTGGCACACAGGTCCCACCAGCCCACATACAAAGTTTTCTGATTTTCGTAGTAGAACATATGCACATAATACTTCAAATGAATGCAATAAAAATGCAGTATGATAATAACAGTTAGATTTTTATTGATTTATTGATCAATATGATTTAAATGCTATAAATATATATGTATATCAATACAACAAATTATAGTTTTGTCTCCCAAAATAAATGCCAAATGGAGGTACGTAGGCAGGATCGCAAGGCCAAGGGAGGTACGTAGGCATTCGGGCAGGCACCAAGGGAGGTACGTAGGCAGGTGGGCACCAAGGGAGGTACGTAGGTGTTTGGGCAGGCACCAAGGGAGGTACATAGGAAAGGCCCAAGAGAGGTAGGTAGCTATGTACCTACTTCCCTTGGGCCTTGCCTTCCTACTACCAGGCTGCCAAGTAGCAAGACCCCAAGTAGTGAAGCTACCATGTACTTACTATTACAGTAAAAGCTGCAGGAGCAGAGCCGGCTCCCAGGAGAAGCAGAGGCGCGTTCAACCAGGGCCGTCTTAACATTATTATGGGCCCTTGGGAAGAGCTGTGAAGTGGGCCCCCCAAAAAACACAACCACTCACATTATTGATAACAGACACCAACTCAGATATAACCATGTACAAACCACCAATAAGAAGGTAGGTATATAGGCCCACTATACGAAGGTAAAGTACCCCACTGTAGGAAGATAGGTATATATACCCCCTGTAGGTAGTTATACAGTCTGCTGTAGATAGATAGTTATATATATATAATAATATATATATATATATATATATATATATATATATATATATATATATATATATATATATATTGTATGGCCCTTGTAGGCAGGGCTGTATTTACAGCTCATGCTGTCCTAAGCACTGAGCTATAAAATCCTCACAAATTAGTACCGTACAGTTATACGGCGTGTTTTACCACTTTTTTGGGGCGGATTAGGAGTGTAACCTGCCCCCCCAAAAAACCTTAAATACTACAGTAAAATGACTGTCATTCATTGCTATGTAGAATCAGTGTCATTGTTTGACGACACTGATTTTGCCACAGTATTTTCGCTACATGCTGTAAGCAAGGACAAAGAATTGATATGTCAACTCTTTGAGTCGTTTTATGTGCCGACCATTATAAGTATAGGAGGAAGAAAATCTGCCAGAATTCCAAACTTACAAACACGGAATTGCTGACGAGGAAACAACGCTGTTTTGGCACTGACATTTTTAGGAAAAATAATTAACAGGTAGGTAGGGTTCACACTGTGTATAGCGGTGCGCACAGTTACGTGCCACTGTACATGTGCTGTTGGAAATACGCACCCATTCAGCTTAAGGAATGTTCACACTGCATAATTGCACTGAAATGCGTCCGTAATGCACCCTGTAATTATGGAAATTCATAGCTCTCATTTAGAGCTATGAATTACGCCTGTCTTCCCCGGCATACAATACACGCGTATTGTATGCCGGGAGAAGGAAGTGACATGTCACTTCTTCCTGGTGTTTACGTGCCGTGGATAATAGAAATGAATAGGGCCAACCCCCCGCGCTTTAGAAATACATGCTGACCAGCGCCTACACCCAACGTATTGCGGCGCGTACAATATGTTCTGCAGTACGCCGTGTAAATATAACCTAAACCATAGTTGCCAACTTTCGAAAATGAAAAAGCAGGAGAATTTAGTGGGCGGCGCGCATAGCGCGCCGCGGCAAAAATTTGCATGGACACGCCCATCTTGTTGGTATGCCACGCCCCTTCAAAAAAGCCACACCCACTCCACCTAACTGCATAACGGCTTTGGAAGAAAGCCAGGTAGATGCCCTTATAGCCAGGTAGTAGCCCCCCATAACCAGGTAGTGCCCCTTACAGGCCGGTAGATGCCCCCTTGTAGCCAAGTAGATGCCCCCTCTGTAGCCAGGTAGAGCCCCCTATGTGGCCAGGTAGAGTCAAGGTAGAGCCAAATTTGTAGCCAGGTAGATGCCCCCCTTTGTTAGCCAGGTAGGTGCCCCCATTGTTAGCCAGGTAGGTGCCCCCATCTGTTTGCCAGGTAGGTGCCCCCATCTGTTTGCCAGGTAGTGCCCCATCTGTTTGCCAGGTAGTGCCCCCATTGTTTGCCAGGTAGATGTCCCCTCTGTTGCCAGGTAGATGTCCCCTCTGTTGCCAGGTAGTGCCCCCTCTGTTGCCAGGTAGTGCCCCCTCTGTTGCCCAGGTAGTGCCCCCATCTGTGAGCCAGGTAGTGCCCCTTTGTTGCCAGGTAGTGCCCCCCTTTGCAGGTAGTGTCCCTCTGTTGCCAGGTAGTGCCCCCTCTGTTGCCAGGTAGTGCCCCCATCTGTTAGCCAGGTAGTGCCCCCTTTGTTGCCAGGTAGTGCCCCCTCTGTTGCCAGGTAGATGTCCCCTCTGTTGCCAGGTAGTGCCCCCTCTGTTGCCAGGTAGTGCCCCCTTTGTTGCCAGGTAGATGTCCCCTCTGTTGCCAGGTAGTGCCCCCTCTGTTGCCAGGTAGTGCCCCCTCTGTTGCCAGGTAGTGCCCCCTCGGTTGCCAGGTAGTTGCCCTCAAAAGCTAATAAAAATCAAATAATAAAATCCACTTACCTTACCAGGCTCCTGCAGCGCGGCCAGCTCCTGCCCGATCTCTTCAGCGGCGCAGGGGGAAGTGAGAGCAGCCGCGCGTCACTCCCCTGCAGCCGCGCGTCACTTCCCCCTGCGCCGTTGACCTGTATGTACGGCGCACACACCGGCGCCGTACATACAGGGAGAGGAGGGAGGAGGGAGCGATCCCTCCTGCCTCCTCCCCGCACAGTGAGACCGCGGGCGGGTGAGCGGCCGCTGCGGCCGCTTCACCCGCCCGTAGGAGCGGTCCCGCGGCGCACGAGTAGCGCACCAGCGCTACTCTTGCGCCGCGGTAATTTAAAGGACCCCCGCCGCCTGCTGGCGGCGGGAGGAATGCCAACTCCCCCGGGAGGGCGGGAGGGGACCCCAAATAGCGGGACCCCCCCGCCAAAAACGGGAGAGTTGGCATGTATGACCTAAACTCTCTGAGGCTTTGTATGGCACATACAGGGAAGTGCCAGGGAATATGCTGTAAAATCAGAGCACACAGGGGGACATGTATGAAAACTGTCTTGGGCTAAGACTTTCCTTGTGGCCCATAGCAACCAATCAGAGCACCCTTTTCATTTCATTTAGTGCTCTGAAAAAATGAGAGAGGAGCTCTGATGGGTTGGTGTTTATAATAAAGAAACCCTTAGGCCTAGACAGATTTCATACATGTCCCTCTTAGTGAATGCTATGATATTACCTGATTTGCAGGGCATACTTTGGGCAATTACGTGCCAAAGTACACCCTGCAGATACGTAATGTGTCTGTAAGCACATGCCCCTATTGTTTTCAATGGGAATATGTACTACAGGTCGCAATATGAACTGTGGCATGTATTCTAATTGAAAACAATGGGACAGTGTAGACACCCTTTTGATGCGCATTTGGTGCATAAAATGTGCATTATACACACCAAAAGGCGCATAAAAAAATCCAGGGGGCGTAATCATGAGAGTATAATCTGACTTAGAAGAGTGCTAATACAGCACTTGCACCACCAAAGGTGGCACAGGGAGGGGACAGCACGCAAGTGCAGTGTGAGGAGGCAAAGCACTGCCACAGTGAGGAGGGTCACAGCACGCACAGGGCAGTGAGGAGGGGGCACAGGGCAGTGAGGAGGGGGCACAGCACGCACAGGGCAGTGAGGAGGGGGCACAGGGCAGTGAGGAGGGGGCACAGGGCAGTGAGGAGGGGGCACAGGGCAGTGAGGAGGGGGCACAGGGCAGTGAGGAGGGGGCACAGGGCAGTGAGGAGGGGGCACAGCGCAGTGAGGAGGGGGCACAGGGCAGTGAGGAGGGGGCACAGGGCAGTGAGGAGGGGGCACAGGGCAGTGAGGAGGGGGCACAGGGCAGTGAGGAGGGGGCACAGGGCAGTGAGGAGGGGGCACAGGGCAGTGAGGAGGGTGCACAGGGCAGTGAGGAGGGGGCACAGGGCAGTGAGGAGGGGCACAGCATGCACAGGGCAGTGAGGATCTTCCTGCTTCAGAGCTCCGATGCTCATCTCCTGCCGTGCTGTCAGTGCACCCCCTCCCCCTGCTCCCTGACCCGACAGACAGCCGGGAGCAGGCTGAATAGGAAGAGGCTGCTCTATATCCTGGCCCCTGCTCTGCTTCACTGTCTGCCTGCTCTGTAATGACAGACAGGCAGGGGAAGCTGCTGTATTTACTCACTGGGCAGGGCGGGCAGCTGTCGTCCTGCCCCGCCTCCTCACATGTGACCACGACACAGAGCCTGGCCAGCCAGCAGAGACTAGCTATGGCCGCTGCGGAGCATCCCGGCTCACTGCGGCCCTCAGCTGCGGGCGCGGCAGCCGGCGGCTCCTGCGTAGCGGCCGCAGCTAGATGTCATCATTTTTGTGTGCCCACCTGTAAGGAACTCCGGCCGCGGGCCTCAGCGGCCATCCCCTGTAGTGGCCACAGGCGCAGCCCGCCTCTGTCACCTGGCTCGCTGTTACTTGCGTGCGAAGCATCCCGGGCGGTTCAGTTGCGGCCGGCGGCCTCCTGTAGTGGCCGTAGCTGCTGCCTATGCATATAGAAACAAGTGCCAGCCGGGCGGCCCACGTGTGTCCCGTCTCCGCAGCCCGCCGGGCATTTGCCCGGTCGGGCATATTCTCAGTCCGGGCCTGCTGCTCACTACCAATGAAGATTGGTCAGGATTACAGAGTTATTCAAAAAGTCAAGTCTGAAAACACCATAGATATAGTCACATACAAAGAATTTACTGGGGATACTACAAATACTTTTGTGTGTAAACTTAAAGAGGTTTTCTCACAATGCTGTTCACAATGCTCACAGAGCCTGCTCTTCACAGTCAGCTTCCACTTCGTGTACAGGCTGTGGGTGGTTCTACAGCATTGATTGGCATATAAGCTCTGCTATTTTTAGCTGAGCCTATTAGAGGGACATTGGTGATGGAGGAGTGTAAACAGCAGGGCAAAAGCCTACAGAGTTCTAAAGGGTTAAAGTTTGTCTCTAACAAAGATAAACAAGCTCCTGTGGTTCTTAAGACAAAGAAGTCAGTGACATCACCATCCCAGCCACTGTTACTAAGAGCACAAAGAGAGGTCGTCGGTAACTAGAAAAACTTGTGAACACAAGTAGCAGATAAAAACTCTATCTCTGAAATTAATCAAAATCAGAACAGCAATGTATTTGGTAAAAGTCTTTACTTACCTTTATCTAAATGTTTATAGCTAATCAGTGTGGTCAGAGAAACTCTGTAATTCACTTCTGAAAGAAATAATGTTAACAAATAGACTTAATTATTCCCAATTATTACTAGCTATCCAATATTCATTTTTATATTTAAGTACTATTTTAGTTGTGTTTGGTGGTTTAGGAAAAACTTTATTAAAATTGTGTACTCTCTATTTGTAACCACTTGTTCCTGGGTTTATACTTGACACAAAACATGTGATCTGTCTTTGATTCCAGGATTGGACTGGCCCACAGGGGAAACCCCCAGTGGGCCCTTGAGCATGGCAGACCTGGAGTTGTTTTTTTAACTGCATATACATCCTTACTAGAGACAAAGAGACAAAAAACAAAAGGCAGAGTATAAGAGGCATGTGGAGTGATTAACAGTAGAGTGGGCCCCATAATCAACTCATTGGGTGGACTCCTAGAATAAACTCCACCTGTGGGCCCTAGACACTCCAGTCCGGCACGGTTTGATGCCATGGCAACAGGTTAAGTATCTGGTTGGTTGTCTTATTTTAAACATTGAGTTTTTATTAATTTTTTACCATTACAAAAGGTAACTTACAAATCAAAACATAACATGAATAAAACAGTAACAGGCCATGTACAATCAATGCTGTTTGGTTGTCTTATTACGTTAAATCTTTGTATTCTTCTATTTTCCATCCTGTTACAATGCAAAGTCTGTCTTATCATTTGGATCACTTTAGCTTCTATTCTTTAAACATTAAAGAATTTCTATTGGTAGCTGTGGAATTTTTTGTTGCACCACAATTCTACAAAGTTGGATGGTGCTTACATGGGGGAAAAATGTTCCCCCTCTTTGGCCATGTAGGAGAAACAATTTTTGCTCTTTGAGGACAACCTACATGATTCTACATGATTTCATATGATATGATATGATTGTTATATTAACCCCTTACCGAGATTATGACCTGTAGGTCATAATGCCAGTAAGGAAGTACAAGGCAGGCTTGTCCACTCAATATGAAGCAGATAACAGCTGATCTTTACAGCTGAGACCTGCCGGATTCAGCCAGGATCAGATCGCAGGGTGCCAAGCAGTTGCAATGATAGTCGGATGCCTAATGAAGGCCTCCATAGCCATGTTGTTGCTATTACACCCTGTCATAGGCAGGATGTAATAGGAAAGCCATATTTGTATTGTATTGCCGAACAGTGTACAACCAATCGTACCCTCTAGTGGTCAAGTACCCTTGAGGGGACTACAAGTAAAAAAAAATAAAAATAAATAAATAAATAAATAAATCTTTAACACCACCCTTTTGCCATTTTACAAATAAAAAAATAATAATTGGTATTGTCGGATCCGTAAAAAATGCGGCTAACTTCAACCACAGTACAGATGTATTAGCATCCATATTTTGGTTGAAATCAGCAATGGTTTTATCAAGCTTAAAAAAAAGTTTTGGGGATTTTAACCTGCATGCAGCTAATTTTCTGGTGCTGGATTCCTTCATGCTTATTTGGATTACAGATAAGTGGCCGTGTTTCCAACCTTTCAGAGCAATTGGCAGCTGCAGAGTTAAGCCTTCAGTAAGTGAGCTTTCATTTGTCTTTGTTAAATCCCGAAAAAGGGAACCAATAAAAATACACTTTAGCCCACAAGAAACAAGCTGCCACTCAGGGTTATAGATAAAAAAAATAAAAAAGTTATTGGTCACAGATAGTAGCACTGCAACGCAAAGTAAAAAAATAGAAAAAGTTCTTATTTCTTTTAAAAGACACTACAAATTTGGTATCACCAGAATCATATCTGCCTGCAAAATACAAATAACATGAGATTTATATCAAACAGTCAACTTTATAAAGATAAGAAATAGTGCAATTACGTTTTTCATATTCCACTCCATTAAAAAATACATCTGGTCTCACAGAAAAATAAGCTGATTATATCGATGGAAAAATAGAAAAGTTATTATGATGAAATAGAAATATACTGTGGCATTGCGGGGTTAACAACCTCCTCCTGATATAGTAGGTTGCAGAGAGAAAAGCAGAGTATATTAATAACAATGTTATGAACTTATAATTCACCTTTAAAAGAGTGGTACCACAAAAGACATTTATAACCTATCCAAAAGTAATAAATGTCTGCGTGCTATGGCTCCCGCTGTTGGGACCCCCACGAATTGCGAAATCTGATGTCCCTGACACTTCGCCCTTCTTGCGCAGCGAGAAAAGGTTTTATAGGAGAAGCAGTTAAAAATACTCACTGCTCCATTCAGGGATAGTCAAGAAAAGGATGTCAGTACCCCATTAGCATACAGTGGGGGAATCCAGCAGCTGAACCCACAGCAATCAAAATTGTATCACCAATCCAGAAGAATGTAATATTTGATTCTGACCCCTGCAAATAGTCAGAAACTTTGCCAACTTGTCTATTATTAACACCAAAGCATCTATACCTGTGCAATATGTGTCTAGTTTATGGTATTGTCTCTGCAAAAATGTGATTGTTAAACGTGTGTGCTTTGTAGATGTTATTGCTTTGTTTTCTATGAGCTCTGGATTCAGCATGGGTATTGACAGGAAATCTCTGAATTCGTGTATGGGTTAATGTTGGTAGTCACTCTTGTCTTTATTGTGGTGCTATTTTATGTTTTGCTTACTTTCATTTTTTTCACTACCTTAAGGGCCCTGTTCACACGGCTTATTTCGGCTCGGATTGGCGCCGTACTCCGCGCCGGATTTGCGCTGCAGTACGGCGCCAATCCGTCGGAGTAATTACGGTAATCCACTGTTCTCATAGAGAACAGTGGATTCCGTCGCTCTTCCCCGCTCGGCGAATCCGCCGGGCGGGGAGAAAGTGACATGCACATTATCCAGGCGCAATACGCGCCGTGGATAATGAAAGTCAAATGGGGCCGGGGGGCAGCGCCCCCGCTGCGCTCCGGCCTCACCCCTGTCCCGCCCCTTATTCACGCCGGATTTGCGAGCACAATCCGGCTCACAAATCCGGCGTGCATAAGCCGCGTGAACATGACCTATCTGTCTTTTTTTTAGGATTTTGCAGGTACACAGTTAGACATTAGCTATACATGACAGTGCTGAAGAGACAAAAAGAAGAGTGTTAATGTAAAAAACAAACAAAAAAAAAAAACATTTCGGAATATGTTGTGTTTTCCCATAGCCATCAAAGCAGCAGTGTAGGAAACACCCTAAACAGACCTTAATCTGTTAGAAATATAACAAAGGATAAAGCTAGATGGAATAATCTTTCCTGGCATCTGATTGGCCCTGTTAGTTGTTCAATTTTCTTTTATTTATCAGAATATATATATATATATATATTGTGACAGAGCGACCCCTGATAGTCGCAGGTTTCTGCCACTAGAGGGTGTGCAGCTATAGACATACTGCAGATGTCCACTGGTCTCAGGGGGGAAAAGTCACCTATATTGTGTTAGCAAGGATATAGTACTGACACTTACAGTATTGACTAGAAAGCTGCTAGGCGGCTATGTATGGGGGGTGGTTTTTTTTGGGACAGCCATAGCGTTGGGTGGTGGCTGTCCCCGCATTCCAGGCAGGTTTTGTGAAATGTCTCTGGAGACCGATTAAAGGCCCCATGCCGGGTGATGGGGGGGTGTTGTGCTGCATGGCAGTGTGGAGCAGCAGAGGAGCTGAAGAGAGGCTCTGCCCCCATAGGCTTAGGAGAAGCCAGAACCCAGTAGGAAGCTGGGTAAGAGTATGTGTTTGTGGTTGGCTTCAGCAATAGGCCTTGACCACGTTTTTAGAGGGGGGACATGTTCAGTTAGTGGCTAGACAGCCTAGATGTTTATTTGTGTTTTGTGCTGTAACCTAACCCTGGCTTGTAGAGGAAATAAAGCTGGCTTGAAGCCTGAAAGAGAAGCCTGGTGTCAGTGTGACATATATTGGTGTGCCAGACCGCTTACCAAAAGCGGCGATCCCGGAGCGAAGAAACCCCCAGGCTGAACCAATAGGTGGCCAAAATGTGAGTGGAGTCTTACATATGGTGGAGGATGCCATGGGCAAGGATTGGCACTAACTAACTGTACATAAAGTGGTGCAGAAAAAAATGCAGTTTAATAGGACTGCTGCGTCTACATAGGACTGCTGAAATTTAAGGGTTGGTGAAAGCAAAGGTGCTTTTGAAGGACACACCCGTATACAGCTGTTGCCTGTGTGGGAAGGCTGCCTCAGTGCACAGGAGAGTGTCTCTGGAGAGACAGTGGGGACAGACCCCAGTACAGAGACTGTGCTGTCTAAAAAGACTGTTGCAGTTGGTGAAATTATTTTTTTTGTTTGGCCATGGAGGAACTCCTTGCCCAGCTGAAGCAGTCCATGCAGGAGTCTGAGCAGCTGACTGCCACCATGCGGGAGGAAAATAAAAGGCTCCAGGCACAGCTGAAGACCGAGAGAGAGGCTGTGTCACCAAGGGAGATTGCAGAAGATGATGTGAGAGCCCGACATGCTGTACAGAGGGCAGTGTGGAAGATGACTGCAGGGGAAGATGTGGTGGTCTTCCTTACAAACGTTTGAGCAGGTGGCATTAAGCGAGAGGCTACCACCTGAGCAATGGGCAGATGTTCTGGCGCCCTATCAACCCGGAAGACCCCAGAGGGTTATTGTAATTTGTCCCTGCAAGATCAAGAGACTTCCCCAAACTGAAGATGGAAATTTGGCCAGTTTTGGGGTTAATGAGGACTGTTTGTGTGCAGGAGGGCGCAAAGCAAGAAGTGGGAAAGCCGTTGCTACGGGCAACCAACCTGACTGCTTGAGCAGATGTTCTGTGACCAGGAGGCTGTGTCGTCCATCGAAGAAGGAGTCCACGTCTAGAGCGGCCAAGTTGCAGAGGGACCTGTGTTCTGCTCTTGTTGGTCCCAGAGAGATGTTAACCTGCGTTAATGGGAACTCTGCAAGGGGTGTTTGCCTGAATAGAGAAACAGCTTCCCAGAAGGTGATTGCTCTGGGGCTGTGTATGAGGAGAATAGGAGTGTGAGTGTGCTAGTTAGTGACAAAACCCTCTGTGAAGAGTCTCCATTTCAGTGTGGAGTGGACGAAGTAGTTGTCATTGCTACGTGTAATGTTGAGTATTCACATGGAGTGATGGAAAAACATGTGCAAAGAAAACGTGTGCTGAGGCATATTCCCGTGTGCAGCCCTGATCCGTGTATTACAAAAGAAGGGGATCTGGTGATCTGGATTATGAAAACTGCAGGGCATGAAGAGGTATGTCATGCTGGACTGTAGTGCAGCGGAGGTTCACATGCTCCAATGGCTGCTGTGTTTCCAGTAGTTTTTACTGCAATAGTCACAAGGATTGCAGTGATGGTAGTGACAGGAAAAGTGAGCTATTAGACCCAGAAAAAAAGAGGGTTTGCTCAGGTGCCAGTGAGGGGCAGGGGAGAGTATTTGAACCCCCAGATGGTAAGGAAGTACCTGCTTTTGAGACGGTTGATAATTTTTCCCTAAAAATTATGGAGGACAATGTTACCAGTATCACAGAGGTGATAGGTCTGGAGGTTTATGGCGACCTACAGGTGTGTGCTATTAGCAGCCAGATGTCTGCTGTCCCTACTGTTAAACATGTGTCTGCCATTGACTCCAGTGCACAATGTGAAATGGATAATGTACAAGATAAAGGAGTCTCCCTGATAGAGGTTGAGTGTTCTCCCGTAGAGACGGCTACAGGGGATGTGCAGGAAACATTGCTGCAGAAGGTCTACTGCTAAACAGAGCCAGTAAACGGAGGTGTGAACAGGGGAATGTGTCACTGGACATTAATGAAGGGGCCATTGCAGTTAAGGTCTGAACAGCGTTCTAGGAGAGGCTCTTTGGCTGAATGGGACAACCTGACATTAGGGATGAGGTTGGTGATGTTACTGAGCATGTTTGCTGTATACTTTTTACAGAGCGTGCATGGGAGGTGCCACTGGTGATAAATGGCTATGACCTGTCGGCTACTCATTGTGGGATGAGTGCGTGGGGTGAGCCTACAGCTGAGCTATGTGTGGAAAATGTTGTCCCTGAGGATATGGAGAAGACCTTGCCACTGGGTAGGAACTTTGACCCAGGAGGAAGGTACAAGGTGACAAAGTCCTACGGCCTTTTTCAAGGGGGAGGGATATGTGACAGAGCGACCCCTGTTAGTCGCAGGTTTCTGCCACTAGAGGGTGTGCAGCTAGAGACATACTGCAGATGCGCCACTGAGGACCTGGTCTCAGTGGGGAAACGTCACCTATAATGTGTTAGTAAGGATATAGTACTGACACTTACAGTAGTGACTAGAATAGCTGCTAGGCGACTATGTATGGGGTGGCTTTTTTGGGACAGCCAAAATGATGTAGATATCCTTTCTTAGCAACCTCTCTGTCTCCCACGGACCTTCAAACATAACAATGCACTGTGATTCTATTCAAAAGATTAGAATGCTTTATTATGGACTGACATGATTTTTTAAAGGGTATAGGCGTGATCATACAGAGAAGGTAGGCATATTACAATCCAATCAAAGATAAGTATATAGCATAAGATATAGGTTACAATCCAATCAGTGTCTTAATGTAAAGATATCATTTAATTATTAAAATCATGACACCTCCCATCTACCAAAAAAATAAAAATGAATACTCTGACATCTGCCTTAGTTACACTAATCTAATAACCTTAAACAAGCAGCAGCTATGACCTGTTATTCAAATGCCACAGTCAGACCAAATGCCTCTTAGACCAAATATTATGATGTGAGCGGAACAGAACATGTCCTTGTATCCTAGTCAGAAATTCATACAGAATATTACACAAAGATTTAAGTTTGAAGAAGACAAGATGGAAGCCATAAATTAAAATGATTGTCAAACTATCAAACTTATATTCAATTCTGTTTCATTCCTCTCTCTGATAATTTTAAATCATTTTAATTCCAATACATAGTACCCCTGATGTTCATCAAGAAGGGCTGTTTTTTGTTGGTTACCCGCAGCATTATCAATGTTAATATTCATGACATTTTGTCCTTTGGACCGTTTGGGCCCCTTTGAAACTTTTCTCATGAGTATACCGATACCTTTGATCAAGATCCAGATGATGAGGCAAATAATAAAAATTTGGGTGATGATGTGGGCTATTCCGCTGAACCACCCAGAGATGCCACTGAACCAATTGAGTGGGTTAAGCTAGGAGAACCCTTTACCTGCTGGGCCTCCATTATGCTTACCCTGAAACATGTAAAAATCTATTCTATACTGTAGAACCTTAAATCTTAATGGCATCAAAAAATCTGATCACTAATGTTGTCAATGATCCTTACTATTCATTGTTTGTGTGCGTTGTGTATTCCTTTGAGTGTATGCATAAGTTCTGGATTAAACTTGCTGCATGCCAGTGTGGAGCAGCAGTGGAGCTGAAGAGAGGCTCTGCCCCCATAGGCTTAGGAGAAGCCAGAACCCAGTAGGAAGCTGGGTAAGAGTATGTGTTTGTGGTACTTCGGCAATAGGCCTTGACCACGCGTTAGAGAGGGACATGTTATGTTCAGTTAGTGGCTAGACGGCCTAGATGTTTATTTGTGTTTTGTGCTGTAACCTAACCCTGGCTTGTAGAGGAAATAAAGCTGGCCTGAAGCCTGAAAGAGAAGCCTGGTGTCAGTGTGACATATATTGGTGTGCCAGGCTGCTTACCAAAAGCGGCGATCCCGGAGCGAAGAAACCCCCAGGCTGAACCAAGATGGTGGCCAAAATGTGAGTGGAGTCTTACAATATATATATATATGTTAGTGAGGGGGACCAGCAAACAGGTAGGCAGCGTGGGCTTCAGCGGACAGAGACAGTGACACAAACTTCTAGTTCAAGTCCAGGCGTTGCCCGGGTTTATTCAGCAGGTGCAAACACACAAACAAAAACAAGCCTTAGCTTCAAGCAAACAGAAAATAAATACCTGCTCGGCTGAGCACTTACTAGACAAAGTCGTCCCTGACTAGTCCTTAATACAGCTCAGTATTCACAGCAAGGTTCTTTGCACGGGGTCTTTCCTCTGAGACACAGAGAATACAGCAGACTCCATGATGGCCTGCAGACCCAAGCTTTATAGGCCTGAGTCCCGCCTCACCTGGGGCATGGGATTGGCCACCCGCCCTTCTCTTTGACCACTCCAGGAAAAACCGACCCAGACCAAAAGCGGATTGGAACCGCTTATACCAAACATGTCAGTAACATAATCGTTACTGACACACAAACTGTCGGCTTCCCTTCACCGAGACCAGTGCTTCTCTTGACACGTATTACTCCGACATAGCACCCCAAGGCCGCATAGGAGAGCATACTAGGAGAAATTGTATCTCCCATCAATAAAGCCGCCTGTCACTGTCTCACAACCCTCCCTCTCCTTCTTCGAACCTGTTGGGTCGGAACACTTTTAGCTACCAAAAAGTGCGTTCTTGACAGTGCGTCACATTGCCCTGTAGTCTTCCTGCCCTATGCTCCTACAAGAAAGAACTGTAATTCCAGTGTCAGGAAACCATCTGGTAACTCCTAGCGTTTCTCTCTCCTTTGCTTGGGACATCCAGGTTAGTGGTGATTGGTCTGTGATCAACCTGAATGGCGCCCCAGTAGGTAGTACTTAAGGATTCGATGGGCCCACTTGATAGCCATACACTCTCGCTCCACAATACTGTAGTTCCTCTCTGCGGGAGTGAGCTTCCCTACTTAAAGTATGCTCTTCACCTGTCTACTTCCCTGGGAAAGCACGCAACCCCAGCCCTACATCAGACGCATCCGTCTGTACAAAAAAAACCCTTTTTAAAGTTTGGGGTGATCAATACTGGCCTTTTACAAAGGGCCAGTTTTATAACACCGTTGAATTGCCCTCTCTGCTTGGGTTCCAAGTGACCATAACAGTATACTAATTTTTGTCAGGTTCGGTTAGTGGGGGCTGCTATACTTGGCCAAAAGTTTGGGATGAACCTCCGTAGTAACCCACGATACCTAACAAGGCCTTACCTGCCTTTTGGTTTGGTTGTGCCAGCCCCTGTATCGCATCCACCTTATTAATCTGAGTTTGATAACACCCCTACCAATGATGGTACCCAGTACCGGCTTCTCTTCCATCCAAAGCACATTTCTTAGTTTGCTGTTAGTCCCACCTCCCTAGAGGAATTAAGTACGGCCTGCACCTTCGTAGATGGCTGTCCCAGTCCTCACTAAAGATTATGATGTCATCCAGATAAGCCGAAAGCATATCGCCGATGGGGCTTGAGGAATGACATCCATTAATCTTTGGAAGGTAGCCGGAGCCCATGCATACCGTAAAGGCAGCAGACGTACGGAACGAACAGCCCATCCGGTGGTAGCAAAAGCTTTCGTCTCTATGGCTTGATCCTAAGGGGAACTTGCCAGGACCTTTAGATGAGGTCAAGAGTAGAAAAATATCTTGAAATGACCTAACCTCTCAATTACTCATCGACCCTTGGCAATGGGTACGCCATCAAACCTGAGACTTCCGTTAAGCTTCCGTAAATCATTACAGGAAGTGCAACGAGCCGTCCGGCAGTTGGGTGAGCACATGGGGCTTACCACTCACTCCTGATTCTTCAATCACCCTCCCCCAGGTCAAACTTCTTTTTGACCTCCTCAATATGGACCGTTCTGCGAAGCTTCTGGAACGCGGGTAAGGTTCAAATGAACCCTTACACCTGGGTCAGTGACAATGTCCAATGTTTTAGTGACATTAGTCCTCCCTGGTACCTCCGAGAACACATCCTTATTCCTCTGTATGAACTCCCGGGTTTCCTGCATCTGAGACTTCGACAGGGACTCTGATACACACACCTCTGGGACTAGACCATGGGAGTACTCACTGCAGCCAGGGTCTGCTCGGATCCTTCCAAGTTTTAAGTAAAATTAACATGGTACAGTTGCTCTTGCTTACATCTACGCGTGCTGTACACTTTGTAATTACTTCCCCCACTTTCTCCCACAACTCATAGGTCCTTGCACTTTGCCAGGAACTTGCTTTCTAGGGTGGGAACCAACACGAGCACCTCGATCCCCAGGGTTTTAAAGCTCCTTACTTTGGCGGACCTGTTTATATAACCTGCTCTGGGGCACCTCTTGCGCCTGTTTTTAATGTTACCCTAACCAATGCATAACCGCTGCAATTCGGTCTTGCATAGGGAAATGGTGCTCAATTACGCCTCCTGTAGGGAGTGTACTCTTGAGCTCCAACGTCTCTTGGCTATATCAAGGAGTCCCCGTGGCGTCTGCCATAGACAAATTCAAAAGGGGAGGAACCCGTCGAGTACTGTGGAACCTCGCGGACCTGAGAACATCACATATGGGGGGCCAGAGCAGACAGTATCCCCAGTCCTTCCCATCCTTACTGACCCACCTTCTTTTTAGCAACTATTTAGTGTCTTGTTGACTCGTTCAACAATACCATCCGTTTGACGGTGGTATAACGGACGTGCGCAGATGTTTAATGCTCAGTAACTTGCACAATTCCTCTGACCCGGACATGAAAGGAGTTCCTTGATCAGTGAGGATCTCCTTTCGGGATACCCCTTACGAGAAAACATATGGAACAGCTCTTTCCGCGATATTTTTAGACGAAGTGGGTGTTCCGCCAAATGGCAACAGCCTCCGGTAACGGGTGGCCATAAATCTAACACCACCAGTATATACAGATGGCCTCATGCAGACTTTATTAGAGGGCCCACTAGTGTCCATCGCAATCCTCTCAAAGGTTATTTCGTATAATGGGTATGGCCACCAGGGGACTCCGGAAATGGGGCATCGTAGAGCGGACACTTGACACTCTGGGCAGCGACTCACAGTACCGCTTCACATCATAAACACCCTTGCCAGAAAAACCCTCTGAAGTATGCGCTCTCCTTGTTTTTTTCAGTGCCTAGAGTGCCCTCCCAGCACATGTTTTATGGCAAGGTCCAAGACCATTCTCCGATAGGGCTGGGGTAGCCGACCAGTTGCTCGCTCCACCACCTCCCCCTGGATTTTTGTCAACTTGAGTACACACAGGTCTTGAGTGACTGCCATATGCGGATACACCGTATCAGCCCCTGGGTAACTGAGCTCCCCATTTACCACCTTAACAATTTCCCTACTTTTACGAAGGTGGGATCTCGAAGCTGGACTGGCCGTCCCGAAGTATATCCGCCGCGAGACCTCTAAAATCAGGCGATAGCAGCCACTTCCTCCTGCTCCCAACTCACCAGCCAGGACTGCTAGGGAAAATTATCACAACCTCTGTGGTCACCCCTACAGTTGGAGTCATAGCATCAGGGTCAAAAGGTTTCTCGGGTTAACATGTAAATATCTTAATATCATCTATTAACCTCTACAGTCGATGTTTACCTGTTTCAGGCCACAAAGTCCCAAATAAAGGGAAGTCTCTCCCCAGAATCACTGTGTGCATAGGGATCGAAACTCACGCCCCACCTTCATGAGATGCCATCCGCAAGGAGTCATCAAGTTTCACGAGAAGCGTAGGGTACTCCTTGGTGCCCCGTTGGACGCACAGGAACCCCAATAACAACGTCCGCGTGATGGATGTGGGTCGATCAGCTGGCATGCACCAGTGTGACTAAACTTCCGGAGTCAGTAGAGCTTGTCCACTGGAAAGCATTCACCTTTATCTGACAGAGTTGGTGGATCAGATCCTCCAATAACAGACTCAGCAGAGCATACCGGCCGGGCAACAAAAACCTCCTCTCAGCCGTATCACAGTCCCATTGGCCTCTAGTGTAAGGGGACAGTTTGCAGCAACATGCCCCGCGCCCACACACCACCACCATAATATGTGGCCTCGGTTCCCCCCGAGGCTCTGCCTTGCAACGGACCGCCAGTTGGGACCCACTCCTCTCTGCCCGTATGAACCCCTCTAAGGCCACCTCCCCCTTGGGACAACTTCTCACCCCCCTTGTGATATGGGACCGCCTTACCAGACCATCCCGGCGGATTGCTGTTCCCGCAGGTTGGAGCGTCCAGAAGGCCCAGCCCTTGTAGCAAGTCCCTCAGTGGCTTTATACCTCTCCACGAGGCTTAGGACGATGGATGTTCGGCATCTTTAGGGTCCCCTTGTCCCACCCAGACGCTGGATCTCTGGGGCAACGACCGTATAACTTGTCATGACAACCGATTCCAACATCTGCGCAGGAGTCGACACCCTCTGTGTCGTAGCCACTTTTTATCACGAGGTGGGACCAGGGGTCGTACATCTGGTACCTTGGCTGGCAGTGGTCAGAGAAGCCATTGTGTACACGTCGGGCCCGCATGTTGGTGTTTACCCCCTACAAAGCTGCCAGGATCTAAGCCCCATTAACTGTAGATAGTCGCTGGCACCCGGCTCGCTGAGGTCAAAATAGGCCTTCTGTGGTCTCCGGTCAGAAAAGCCGCCAACACCTAGCCCAGTGGAGGCACAGGTAGAATTCTCACGCTCAGCCACCCGTTCTAAGAACAGCCAGAATAGGCCTCGACGTCGCTGTGTGCGCATCTCTGCAGGGACTTCTGTACGCAGCACGCGTGGCGGGAAGTGAGCTTGACGTCCTCTGCACCCTTTGGGCCCACGGCTTGGACTTGCTCCTGCAGCTGCCGGTAATGTGGCTGCGCTCCTGCAGGCGAGACGATTGGCCTCTTATCACAAAGCGTTTGTTTTCAGCCTGCTCATCGCATGGCCCTCCTCGTGCACTTCTGCTGGTTGCAGACATCAGTTGGGAGGCTGAGTTGGCCTGGATTAACTGTTTCAGCAGTTCATCCATGTTTGCAGACTCTGGTTTAGAACACTGTTGCAAGCTTTTACCCCAGGACATTGGGATTTCAGCAAAACGTCTATCAAGACAGAGTGTATGTCTCCTTGTGTCCGTTGCCCAACGCATCCGATACACCATATAGAGGTGGACCAGCAAAACAGGTAGGCACGTGTCTTCAGCGGACAGAGACAGTGGACACAAAACTTCTAGTTCCACAGTCCAGAGCGTTGCCTGGGTTATCAACAGTGCAAAAACACAAACAAAAACAAGCCTAGCTTCCAGGCAAACAGAAAATAAATACCTGCTCGGCTGAGTCACTTACTAGCTATACAAAGTCGTCCTGACTATCCTTAATACAGCTTCAGTATTCACAGCAGAGTTCTTTGCACGGGTCTTTCCTCAGAGACACAGAGTATACAGCAGACTCCATGCTGGCCTGCAAAGACCCAGGCTTTAATAGGCCAGAGTCCCTCCTCACCTGGGCGTGGGAGTGGCCACCCGCCCTTCTCTTGACCACTCCAGGAAAAAGCCGACCCAGACCAAAACGGAATTGACCGCTTAATTACCAAACATGTACAGTAACATAATCGTTACTGACAACACAAAAAACTGTCGGCCTTCCCTTCACCGAGACCAGGCTTCTCGTTACACGCATAATCCACAAAGCTCCCCAAGGCCGCAAGAGAGCATTCTAGGAGAAAATATAATCTCCCATCAATAATGCGCCTGTCACTGTCTCACAATATATATGTGTGTATATATATATATATTATATATAATATATATATATAATATATATTATATATATTTGTGGATACAGTGACAGGCGGAGTGGTGGGACGGAAGAAGTTTCCCCAAGAATGCTGTCCTATGCGGCCTTCAGGAAAGGTTTGGACCAGTGCGTGACCACCGATGGCCTGGGCTCGGGAAGGGAAGCCGACATTTGTGTGTGTTCAGGTAGATACTAGACAAGTTAGTATAAGCGGTTCCAGTCGCTTTATTCCGGGTCGGCGGTTATCTGGAGTGGTCAAAGAGCCGGGTGGGTGGCCACTCCCACGCACGCAGGTGAGGCTGTGCAAGGCCTAAAAAGCCGAGTCCTGCCAGGCCTGTCAGGCTGCTGGTTGGTTGCTGGAGCCATATTGTAAGTATCTCATGCTATGTTATTGCAGCTTTGATTGCCCAGGGTCACTTAGGTGTGTCCCTGGTATAGAAATAGGACTAAATTCGTGTATACGTTTAGCGCCCACCGGCAGGATTTGGTTTTATGTTTTTCTGGAGTTAAGGCCCGTTTGTTCCTTTCATCATATAAATAAACCCAGGCACAGCCTGGACTGTGACTTTACGCATGTGTCACGTCTCTGTCCTGTGGAAGCCCAGCCTGCTACCCTGCTCTGGACGCTGATCCCTCACATATGGTGCTTCAGGATGCGGGCAGACAGACTTAAAGAGACACACACTACAGTTTCGCAGCAATTGAAACCCGTTGCCAAGTGGCACAACCGTGAAAAAAGTGCCCTTGGTCTTGCTAGAAAAACCTTATGTCCTGGATAAAGAGCGGCAGCTGCGCAGCATCCTGAGAACACCAAATGGATGGCTCTGAAGCAGCTATACAAGCGAACAAGTAAGCCAAGCCTCCAGTTGATGACCGCAAACCAGCAAAAGTGCACGAAAGAGTCCATGCGTGCTCAGCGCAGAAACCAACGCCTGCTGATAGATGCAACCGTCTAGCCCTAGCAGAGCAGCATCCCCCCCAGCACAATCAACAAGCAGCTCCAATAGCAAGTCCAGCGATGGCGCAAAGTGTGAAGGGACGCCAAGTCTCGCTTCCCCTCTACCCGGCCCGCGCGTGGCCGCGGTACAGGCATCTATGCAAAAGATGACCCTTACATGATGATGTCGAGGCCTATCTTAGGGACTACCGAGAGAGTGGCCGAGCGGAGAAGCTGCCAGTGGCTCTGTGGCCCTGAAGTTGTGTGCCTTTTCTAACCGAGATCCCCATAAAGGCGTATTTTGACCTCGGCGAGCATGGATGCCCAGACGAATGTTTAAATTAAAGGGGAGATCCAGCTCGCCTGGGGGTGCACCCAACGAGCGGGCCCGGCGGGTACATTACTGGACCTTCCGCTGACCACTTGCCCGGCCCGCTCAACAGATGTACGACCTGGTTCACCTGGTGAAGAAGTGGTTGCAGCCGGAGAGTCTAACACCTGCGCAGATAGTGGAGAAAGTGGTCGTGGACAATTTCATCCGCTCCCTGCCACCCGGCAAATCCAGCGCTGTTGGGCAAGGACCCCAAAGACGCGGAGCAGCTCGTTATCCCGTTTTTGAGAGGTATAAAGCAACCAGAGGATTACTCCAAGCCGGCCGTCCAGACGCCCCCAACCCCCGGGAACAGCAAGTCGACCGGCAGGTCTGGTAAGACTGTCCCATTTCAGAGGGGGGTGAAAAATTTCCAAGGTGTGGTGGCCCCGAGGGGGAACGGGTGGAGGAGAGAAAAAATCTCCAATGGACTGGACGGTCAAGTGCCGAGGCTCAAGCAGAAACACAGCCTACGTCTCTAAGATGGCGGTGGTCCGTGGCCCTGACATATTGCTGCGAACTGTCCGCTGTCAGTAAGCCAATGGAGTCGACTCGGCTATCGAAGTCCCTGTTTCGCAAGCCAGTTTGCTTCGCAGAGACAGCCTTAGAGCTGACTATCAAATCTTCAAATCAAAGTCAATGACTATCCTGTAGAAGCCTCTATGGACTCCTGGGAGCTTGGTTCCTCTGGTGCATGCCAGCCTATTAAGACCCTACATCAGTCACCCGGGCGGGTTTATAGGGGTCCTGTGCATCCATGGAGACACCAAGGAGTACCCCACATCCCTTGTCAACCTAGAGACTTCTTGTGGACTCTCCTCCCATGAAGTGGGGGTGGTGAGGTCTATATGCATACAGTGATCTTGGGGAGAGATTTCCCCCTGTTTTTGGACTTTGATGGCATACAAGTCCCATGCAAGGTGAATATTGTAAGATGGTATTGCATGCCCTGTGTTTTGTCGCAGACCGTTTGTCCCTGAACACCACCAGCTCAGCCAGTAGGGGTGACCCTAGAAACTGGTGAGATTTTCCTAGCTTTTGGCAGGTGAGGCTGAGGAACAGGAAGAAGTGGCTGCTATGACTGACCTGGAGTCTCACCGTATAATTTTGGGACAGCTCAGCTTCGAGATACCCACACTAGTAAAAGCTAGTGGAGAATTCAGGTCATAAATGTGGGAACCTCAATATCCAGGGCAATACTGTTGTATCCTCACACCTGGCATGTTCATCAGGACTATTGTATCAGGTGGACAAAAGATCCAGGGGAGGTGGTAGAACAACTGTGTAGTGCCACAGTCCTTTTCGGTAGATGGTCCTTGGACTTGCCCACAAAGCATGTACAGGGGGTCACCTGGGGCAGCGAAAAACCAAGGGCGGATCCTTCGAAAGATTTTCTGCCAAGGTACATGGGACGTGAAGCGGTACTGTGAGTCATGCCCGGAGTGCCCAACTAACAGCTCCCATCCCCACTAATCAGAGTCCTTCTTGGTGCCGTTTGCCCATGGCATAAGTCCCATTTGAGAGAAATGTGCAATGGACCCCATCGTCGGCCCCGATAATAAAGTCGGCTCGAGGCCATCAGTATATATTGTGTGTGGACTACGCCACACGCTACCCAGAGCCATACTACCGCGTTGAGGAATACCTCCATCAAGCTGATTGCCCGGGAATTAGTTCCCATATGTTTTTCCCGTACGGCATTCCAAAGGAGATTCCATACTGATCAAAGGGACCCCCTTCATGAGTCAAAGTCACAAGGGATTATCAAATTACTAAATATTAAAGCATTTGCGCACGTCAGTGTACCACCTCAACGACGGACTTGTGGAGAGGTTCAATAAGACGCTGAAGAGTATGTTAAAGAGAGTGGTCAGTAAGTATGGTAGGACTGGGACTGTCTCTTCGCGCTTATCTAATGTTCTCAAATCCGTGAAGTTCCTCAGTCATCACGGGTTTTTTCACCCTTTGGAGCTAGTCTATGGGCTGAGCGCCCCCCGTGGGTCTAACACTGGACATAGCCAAAGAAACCTGGAGCAAGAGTCTACACCCCACCGGACGTAATAGAACACATCTCCCAAATGCAAGATAGATTTCCGGCAGTTATGCCCATAGTCAGAGAACAGCCTACAGCAGGCTCAGGAAGCTCACAGCCGAGTGTATAATAGGTCGGCCAAAGTACGGAGCTTTGCACCCGGGGTATCGGGTGTTTAGTGGTTGTTCCTACTGTATAAGTAAGTTTCCTGGCCAACATGGCAAGGACCTAATGAATCCTTGAAAAAGTAGGAGATGTTAATTATAAGTGATACCAGCCCGGTAGGCGCAAGCCTGAACAGATAGTACCATGAGAATTAAATTAAGCCCCGTGGAAAGACAGGGAGACACTGACTGCTGTAGCCCACACCCCAAGAGGGGTCCCAGAGGTAGGTATCATAGTCCCTGTCAAAGTCACAGAAACAGGAGACCCTGGAGTTTCATACAAAGGAATACTGATGTGTTCTCAGAACTCTGCCATGGACGAAGCTAATTCATAAAACATGACATTGTCACACGAGCCAGGGGTAAAGGTCAACTTGAAACCTTATCGAGTACCGGAAGCTCTAAGGCGAGCAATATCTGAAAGATGTTAAGAAAATGTGACCTCGTGTGATTGAGGAGTCCAGAAGCTAGTGTCGAGTCCAATCGTGCTCATCCCAAAACCAGATGGCTCATTACGCTTCTGTAATGATTTTTCGGAAGCTGAATGAGGGTATCCAAGTTTGACGCATACCCAATGTCGAGGGTGGGATGAACTAATTGAGAGACAGGGTCATGCAGGTATTTCAGCCAACGCTCGACCTTACTAAGGGTTTACTGGCAGGTTCACCTTACAACTAGGGCCAAGGAAAAGACGGCTTTCGCTACACCAACGGACTGTTTCAATATGTCCGCCTACCGTTTTGGGTCGCATGGTCTCCAGTCACCTTCCCAAAGTTATGGATGTCCGTCTTAAGCCCCATCGTCGTTATCTTCAGCATACGTAGACGACATAATAATATTTAGTGAGACTGGGACAGGCCATCTACCAAAGTACAGTCGGTACTTAACACCCTTAAGAATCCAGGGTAACATCTAACCCTAAGAAAGTGCGCCTTGGGTCTACGAAAAGCCGATACCTGGGATACATAATAGGTAGTGGCAGTTATTAAAACCGCAGGTAAAATAAGGTAGAGCGATACAGGATGGCCACAACCCACAAACCAAAAGGCAGTTAGGGGCCTTTCTGGGTATTTGGGTTATTATCGCAGATTCATCCCAAATTTTGCGCGAGTATGAGCAGCCCCACTAACAGACCTGACTAAAAACAGTAGTCCGTCATGGTGCCTGAACCCGTATGCAGAGAGGGCATTCCAGGTGTTAAAGCTGGCTCTGTGTAAAATGCAGTTCCTGATTACCCAGAACTTTAAGAAAGAGTTTGTCGTACAGACAGATGCAACTGATGTGGGGACTAGGTGCAGTGCCTTTCCCAGAGGAAGACGGTGAAGTAGCACGCCAGTACACGTATTTAAAGCAGAAACTCACACCCGCAGAGAGGAACTATAAGTATTGTTGAACGGGAGTGTTTGGCCATCAAATGGCCCTGAGTCCCTCAAGTATTAATTTGTTAGGACGCCACTTTCCCTAATCACAGACCACGCTCCCTAACCTTGGATGTCCCAAGCTACAGAGAGAAATGGTGCAAGAGTCACCAGATGGTTTCCTGACTACTGCAAAATTTTAGTTCTCTGTGGAGCACTAGGCAGGGAAACTACAGGGCAATGCTGATGCACAGTCTAGGACGGCATGTTAGGTGCTAATGTAATGTCCTAACCCCACAGGGCTCGAACAGAGGGGGAGGGTATGTGAGACAGTGACAGGCGGAGTGGTGGACGGAAGATATGTTTCCCCAAAATGCTGACCTATTGCGGCCTTAGTGAAATGGTTTTGGACCAGTGCGTGTCACCGAAGTGGCCTGGGCTCGTGAAGGGAAAGCCGACATTGTGTGTGTCAGTAGATACTGACATGTAGATAAGCGTTCCAGTCCGCTTTTATCCGGTCGCTTTTCTGGAGTGGTCACAGAGCCGGGTGGGTGCCACTCCACGCACCAGGTGAGGCTGGTGCAAGGCCTATAAAGCCTGAGTCTGCAGGCCGGTCAGGGCTGCTGGTGGTTTTGCTGGAGCCATATTGTAAGTAGCTCATGCTATGTGTATTTGCAGCTTTGCCCAGGGTCACTGAGTGTGTCCCTGGTATAGATAGGATTATATTCGTGTATAGTTAGCGCCCAGCCGGGCAGGTTTTGTTTTATGTTTTATGCCTGGAGTTAAGGCCGTGTTTTGTTTACGTTTATCATATAAATAAACCCAGGCACAGCCTGGACTTGAACTTTACGCAGTGTGTCACTGTCTCTGTCTGTGGAAGCCCAGCCTGCTACCTGCTCTGGACGCTGATCCCTCCCAATATATATATATATATATATATATATATATATATATATATATATAATATATATATATATATAATAATATATATATATATAATATATATATATATATTTTTATATATATTAGAGATGGGCAAATTTCTCAAAAATTCGGTTCAGTCACTTAGCCGAATTTCCCGACAAAAATAAATTTGGTCCGAATTACTTCGGGACGAATCGCGTTAAAAAACAGCTATTTCCAGGCTGCACAAAGCCTGCAGGGTGCTTTAGAACGTTGTGCCATGCTTAAATATGCAGAGGGAGCTTGGTTTGGGCTTCATACAATGTTTGTTTTAGTATGACACGCACATGACTGCCACCACTCTTAGAATCGCTTCGCTATAAAATTCCCTGGGCACTAAAGAGGGCAAAACTGACCAAAAAACTCAAGCGGGAATGTAGCCTGATAAAGTCATGCCAGCGAAAGCTGGACAAGAACAAGCAGAGAGCTCATGTGGCAACAATAGTGACAGAGTGTGGAGGTGACGGCGGAAGTAGCAGCATGAGGTCAGACAGTGGCACAATGACATTCTGGAGGTGGCAAAAAAGTAGTAGGCCACAGAGTGGCACGTTGACAGAGAGTGGAGGTGACGGCAGCAGCAGCATGAGGTCAGAGAGTGGCACAATGACATTCTGGAGGTGGCAAAACAGTAGTAGGCCACAGAGGGGGACAATGACAGAGAGGGGAGGTCACGCAGCAGCAGCTGAGGTCGGGGACGTGGCACAATGACACGTGTGGAGGGCCGGCGCGGGCAGTGGGCAGACAAGGGCACAATAAATATTCTGGAGGTGGCAAAAAAAGGAGCGGGCCGGTGGGCAAAAATGACACGTGTGGGGGTCACGGGGCGGCAGGAGAAAACAGCGAGGTCAAGAGGGGCAAAAAGACATTCGGGAGGGTGGCAAAAATAGGAGTAGGCCACGAGTGGCACAATGACACAGTGTGGAGGTCACGGCGCAGCAGCTGGGCAGCAGTGGCAAAATGACATTTGGAGGGGAAAAACAGAAAATTTAGGCCACAGAGTGGCACAATGACAAGAGGGGGGGTCGGCCCCAGCAGCATGGGGTCAGAGAGGGGCACAAGACATTCTGGAGGGGGCAAAAACAGTGTGGGCCCAAAAAGGGCCAATGACAGGAGTGGAGGTCAAGCAGCAGCAGCATGGGGTCAGACAGGGCACAAGGGAACAGTGTGGAGGGCACGGAAAGCAGCAGCAGAGGTCAGACGTGGCACAATGATTTTTGGGGTGGAAAAAACAGGAGCAGGGCTACAGAGTGGCACAATGAACAGTGTGGGGGTCACGGCGGAGGAGCAACAGCGTGAAGTCAGAGAGTGGCAAAATTTACATTCTGGAGGTGGCAAAAAAGGGTAGGCCCAGAGGTGCACAATGACAGGGTGTGGAGGTCACCCCGCACAGCATGAGTCAGACAGTGCACAGTGCCACAGTGTGGAGGGCAGCAGAAACAGCAGATAGGCATTGGGAACAATGCATTCTGGGGGTGGCAAAAAAGGTAGGCGGCACAGAGTGGCACAATGACACAGTGTGGGGCAGGGGCAGCAGCAGCACGAGGTCAGACAGGGGCAAAATGACATTCTGGAGGTGGCAAACAGATTGGAAAAAGAGTGGCACAATGACAGAGGTGGGTGGGGGGCACAGCAGCATGAGGTCAGAGGGTGGCACAATAACATTTGGGGGTGGGAAAAAAACGGAGAGCCACAGAGCGGCACAATGACACGTGGGGGAGGTCACGGCAGCAGCAGAAGCATGAGGTCAGAGAGTGGCACAATGACATTCTGGAGGTCACGGCAGCAGCAGAAGCATGAGGTCAGAGAGTGGCACAATGACATTCTGGAGGTGGCAAAAACAGGAGTAGGCCACAGAGTGCAAAATGACACGGTTGAGGTCACGGCAGCAGCCACTGCAGCAGCATGAGGTAGACGGGGCACAATAACTTCTGGAGGGGGAAAACATATTGGGCCAAGAGTGGCACAATGACAGAGAGTGGGGTGACGGCGCGCAGCATGAGGTCAAACAGTGGCAAAAACTTTCTGGGAGGTGGAAAAAAACAGGAGTAGGCCACAGGTGGCAAAAGGACACAGTGTGGAGGTCACGACAGCGACAGGCAGCTGAGGTCAAGTGACACAATGACACGTCTGGGGTCCGGCAGCAGCAAAAGCATGAGGTCAGAAGTGGAAAATGACATTCGGAGGGTGGCAAAAAGGAGTGGACAGGTGGAACAATGACAGTGGGAGGTCAGGGGGCAGCACCCCAAGCAGCGCATGAGGTAGACAGTGGCAAAATGACATTCTGGGGTGGCAAAATGGGTAGGACACAGAGGGGCACAATGACACGTGGGGATGTCAGGGCAAAAAGAACGCAGCAGATGAGGTAAGAGTGCACAATACAGGGGGAGGTGGGGGGAAAAAAACGCCCCGGGAAAAGTGGTTGGTGGCAGAGGGGAGAAATTGTCGCAGTGTGGGGATAGGCGGATGTGGTCAAATAAAGGGCTGGGCAGGTAGTTTAAACCCCAGAATCTTTTTCACAGTTTGGTGGGGTCATGGCGTGGTTTGGGGGGTTTTCCCTTTAGGTTTTTGGGGGGTGGGGAAAAATCCTGGCCGATTTTAACCTGATTTATCTTTACAAAGGTCATAAAATTCCACATTTCCCGTGGTAAGCGGGTTCTCCGGGGTAACGAGGGGCCCTGCCGCACTGAAACACCCGCTTGATGCCACATACGGGCCCGGGCAGGACGCTTCCCCACTGAAAAACTCGGCAAGTTGGGGCCCACACATCCTTTTGGGGCTGCCCGTAGTCCAGCGGACTTCTAACGGGGGGTCGCAGAGTGTTCAAGTAGGCACCCCCCTTTTGGGGTTCAGGGACTCCCCCGTCCTGCTGGCTTGTGCTGGAGATGCCTCCTCATAGGCGGGTGAAGGAAGCTGCTCATCAGTGACTCCAGACTTAGGTTGTGGGGATGGAGCTGGTATGCTATTTCCCCCCCTTTCCCCCACCAGCCAGGCGTATACGTGAGCGCTGAAGAACCCCCCCGGTCGCCTTCAGAGGACAACGACCCGACATAGGCAGGGGCCCCAACTGATACGGAGGATTTCCCTATATATTTGATTGTCCTCCCTCTCACAGTGGGAAAAAGGCCCCCAAATTTTGGAAAACCCGGTAGCGAGGGCCAATTGGGTGGAGAGCCAGAAGTCACCCCCTCTGCGGATGCTGATATTCGGCTGTCACTAGCCAGGCAAATCAGCATGCTGCGGGCCATCTCAAAAAGTGATCAGGGGCCCCTCCTCCATCTCCATGATACTGTCACGGTGCTTTGGGGGTACTGCCTCGTTTTCCCTCATCTCCATACCTCCTCCAGGCTCCTGCCCCTCCTCTCTTGCCCCCTTGGGTAGAAAATCCATCATTCACCAGACAATGCTTCTGCTCCAATGCCCTCCCCCCTCCTCCTTTTTCAGTACCCCCCGGACTCATTTTTCCCGCGAGTGTAGTCGAAAACCCTCCGTCCCCTGCCCAGACAGATTTTTCAGCTCGTTCCAGACAGAAGCATTGGAATGACTTATTCACCCCCGAGTTGGCGACTGAAAAATAACGGGGCCTCCCGAATTTGGCCTAAACAACGTATAAAAACTGCCACTGACATCAAAGTTACACAGGGGAGTGCTCCTTCCGCCTGGATCACAAAAAATTTTTAAATGGCCTTTCTCTTTCATACGCGGTCCAAATGGCAGGCGGGAAATTTCCCAAGGGGTGGAAACATGCATATCAGAGTGTGTTGGGGGGAGGCCGTTCTGCTGCTGCAACTCGGGGAGGGTTTTCCGGCTTTACAGAATGGATGAAGGCATCACATTTCCGGGCCATTTTCAGAATGTTTGAAGAGGGTGGAACACTTCGGAACCTTTTCAAAACCCAGATTAAACACATCCCCATGCACGGCGCAGAACCATCCCTCCTCGTCAGCGCGGACCCATGTTCCCCCATTGCCATCACCCTGGTTCCAAATTTGCAGTTGGCGCGGAAAAAGCCACACATCGATTCTTGTGCATGACGGGGAGCAGTTCCCCCCCTTAACTTCGTTGCCGAGGCAAGCCAGGTGTAAACTGCGTGAACCGCTGGCCCAAAATGTGGTATGATGGAGAGTACTTTGGAGCTGAGAGGTGGTGGTGTGGAAAAGGGAGGAGGAGGGGGACATTGGCCACAGGAGTTTGACAACGTGGAGGAAAAGCGGCTCTCCTTCCAAGTTGTTGGTGTCCCCGGGGCCCGGAAGCACATTCCCCAGGGGGCCCGTAAAGGAAGTACGGGCCCTGATGTAGTTACAGCCCCGACGTCCGCGCTCCCGGCCCGGGAACAAACCGAAAAAGCCTAGGATTGGCCCCCCTTCTGTTCTACATTTTTATGAATGCTGGTACTGCCCTTTTTGGAAAAGAAATTGGGTTTAAAAACTCCCTCTCGCTCGGCACAACCCCTTAGTTCTCTGAACGGTGCAGAGCCCCACCATTTGGAAAGGAGGGACGCATACCAAAAACTTGGACGGGGAGCACGGTCACTTCTGCACCTTGGGATGGTTGGACGCATATTTTTGTCTTTTTTCAATCGCCTCGCGAACACTGCGGGCACCATGATAGCGGGGAGCGGGGGCATCTGGAATGGAGTGAGTCAAAGAGAAACAGCCCCCTTTTGCAGAGGTGGGGGAGCCCGGCACGTTTGCTGCTGTTTTTCGGCGGTAGATTGGACCACCACATCTGAGCCCGTTTCTCCCGGGCCCACCGGGGTGACGCCATGTGTTTGACGCAGGCCATGGTGCCAAACTTAGCCCCCGGGCCCCACGTTTCATTTCTGTCTCCAGATCTACATATCCCTTTATTCGCCCCCGGTGTCTTAGCAAAAAACTGCCCACCCGAGAAACGTTTTTTACCCCCAAACGCTCCCACTGAGTGACTACTTCCGCCCCTGCCCCCTGACCCCCTGTCCGCTACTTTTTTGGACCCGCGAAGCGGGTTTTTTTTACCCCGTGGGCCCTTGGGTCCCGACCTCACATGCTGTATCCTGCTGACTCACGGCCACCAACCCACTTTCTGGCTGCGCCGCTGCTTTAAGGCAAGCTGACGCCCTCTTCTCCACGATGTGAAGCCCTTGCCCCACCCGGCTCCCAATGCGGGTTTGGGTACATCATCATATTTTGTTTTTTCGTCACGCTGCCCCATCACTGGCTTGGGTTTCAAGGGACCCTCACAACATACCCCCCATGCCACCTCGCTCTTTACTTTTTCCCCCCTACTGCAAGAAGCAGGGGTATTTGGGCCCCCTTTCTTCGCTGCCCAAATAGCTCGATGCCCCCCCTCAAATTTTTATCCTCGTATATAGTGGCCAGAGCCCAACCACTAGTAGATCTCTGGCTGAGGGGGCCGGAGGGACAGAGGTGGTTTTAGGAAGGTAGGGCCGCCGACCCCCCTGGGGCCCTGCCAACTAAGGTTGTGTTGACGTTCGCACCGACTCTTGGTGGGTTTCAGATGCCCTGGGTGAAAGTGGGGACCTAGTCAACCAATCAAAACCATTGGGGGTTTCTGAACAAACACGGCCGCTAAATGACACGCAGTTGTGGCCTCACCGAAAGTGACCCCTGCTGCGACGCCCCCCTTGCTGTGCTTTGACCTGGGCCTCTCCGGGAAAATTTTGTGCCACTGCCACCGCAGGGGAAGAGCCTGCCCCTTCTGTCTGACATCTGTTTGTTCTAAAAAGTACAAACACTTTTTGATAAGAATCTGTATATGATAAATACACACCCTGTATTTGACTCCAAATGAACCATTACAAGCTTGGGGTAACCCCTTTGGGTATAAATTGCGTCCATAAATGTCCAGGAAAATTTACTTGTAGTTAGTTTAAAAACACTGCGTATTTTACTGAAGTAAAAGCACAACCTTAAATTAACCCTTGGGATAGGACAATGTACAGGCAAAATTGCTTCTTTGGCGGTGAAAAAGTCGTTTCTTTTACTAAGTAAAACTCAAAAAAATACTGTTAACCCTTGGATTAAATTGCGAAAAAATTTGAGCAGCCAAAAACTCCCATTTTTGTACTGTTACAATGGCGTGTATTTAGGGTACACAGCAAGACAGAAACTTGTAATTAACCTTGGTTGTGAATTATGCTACAGGCAAAATGTCTTTTTTGGCAGTGAAAAAGACGGTTTTTTTTAGTCACCAAACAGAGAAAAAAGTTTAAATTAACCGCGGAAAAATTGACAAAAGAATTGAGGGGCCAAAAACTACCGCTTTGTAGCTTTTTACAATGGCGTGAATTTTACCTACACAACAAGAAAAAACTTGAAAATTAAACCTTTCGCTTGGAATTATGTACGCTTTGACATGTTACAAGGGCGTGTATTTTACGGTACCCCCAAAAAAGGGGAAAAATTTCTAATTAACCTTCGCTTGTAAATTATGCTACAGGAAAATGCTTTTTTTTGCGGTGAAAAAGGGGTTTATTTCAGTCACCACAACACAGAACAACCTTAATTAACTCCTGGATGAAAAGTCCCGCAAAAGAATTGAGCAGCCAAAAACTACCAGCTTTTAGCGGTTACAATGGGTGTTTTTGGGTTACAAGCAAGAAAAAAAACTTGTAATTTAAACCTTGGGTTGTGAATTAGTCAGGAAAATTTCCCTTTTTTTTGCGGTGAAAAAGACGGTTTATTTCTCCCAACACAGAAAAACGCTTAATTAACTCCTGGATGAAAATTTAGCAAAAAATTGAGCAGCCAAAAAATGAAGTGGTATTTTATTGAAAAAATGTGTTTCTTTTAAATAAACACAACGGGAAAACGGGTTAGATCACCCTTGGATTTTCAATGTGGGGGACAAAGCATTAAAATGTTAATCAGCTGCACTAGACGCACACGACTTCAGATCCAATACCCCACAAAACAAAATAGAACTTAAAGAAAACAGTCTCTGAGAAAGCTGTGTCACCCCCCCAAAAAATCGCTGTAATAAAAAAGAGTCTTTAGTATCATATCAAAAACCCGCGGGAGAACCTTCCAATCGTACATGAGAGCGGTATGAGCCCCACGTCGCGCCCCACTTATTAGGCGGGACGTCACAGAAACCCCCCCGGTTCTGATTGGCTTCATCCTGCCAGTCATGCAGGTATGCCCCTTTTTCCTCCATATTTTTTTCCCCATGTAACACCATGTGCTGCAGCTTTTACAATCAAAAACACACTTTTTCACGCGAAATACCCCCAAATTCGACTTTCGTTTTGAACCAAGTTTTCCGAAACCTAAACAAATTCCACTTCGTTAGAATCAATGCGCCCACCCACAAAAATAAAAATGAAAAGGGGTTTATTCCCCCAGCTTTTTCAAGCCCGGGGGAGCTAAAAAGTCGCTCTCTTAAGCATGGAGGAATAAACCCCTTTTAGCTTATTCTTTGTGTGGAGTCCGCGATTTTTTTCTTATATATGTTTTTGGGCTCGTGCATCTGAGCTGTCGCTGCTGGCACCCCCTTTGCTTTACTCCTGACATTCTTGGGAGTGCTGCTTTTTTTTTGCTCCCCTTTTTAAAATTATATATATGATTTTAAAAAAATCATTTTTTTTTATTTATTTTCCCCGGAAAAAAAAAATTTTAAAAACACAAAAGTCAATTTAGGCCCTTTGATGGCTAGTGGAGATTGTGGGGCCCCAAAACACAGACAGGGTACATGGAGCTTTTTCCATTGATGTCAGCAACAGACTGCCCTAAATTTTTGGTATGCTTTCCATCCATTTTGGTGTATATAATATGGTCATGTTATCTAAATGGTGATTACAATTGTATTTTAAAGCTGTTTACTGGTCAATGTTTCTAATAATGTCAATTTTTTTGAGGAGGGGAGGAGGGATTAGGTTCTGAAAAAAGGAGAACTACATACTTTAACTTGGGGTTCCGGGTGGAAAATTTAAGATTGCAAGATCTTCAAAACCACAATATGATGAGCATTTTGTAACTACGAAACATTTGATAGTTTATATCGGAATTATATGAGATTTCGATAGCGATAACATATTACGGGCCGATGACCATAAAGCTATTGGGAGAGGAACAACACCTTAATTCTTACACCTAACAGGGCGAGAAGCTGGAATTAACATCCAAACGTAAAAATGGATATGTC